>JARYHS010012519.1:171105579-171251578 GCA_031002005.1 Vandiemenella viatica | reverse complement strand
GCAGGGACCTTATGGATTTAGAGACCGAGGAACTCCTTAAGGAGTGGTCAACAGAACATGTGGTCGAGGTTCGTCAGATTAAACGAAGGGTTAACGGCAGTCTTGAGAAGACAGCCACCTTCGTCCTGACGTTCGACACTCCAACGTTGCCCAAAAACATCAAGGCAGGATATTTGAATCTGAATATTCGCCCGTATGTACCGGACCCAATGCGCTGCTTTAAGTGCCAGCGGTTCGGTCATACGACGGCGACCTGCAAGGGCAACCCCACCTGTGGGAAGTGCGGAAAGGCGGCTCATGAGCCAGGCACTAGCTGCACGCTCCCACAGGTGTGTGTGAACTGCTCCGGGGCACATCCAGCCTGGAGCAGAGAGTGTCGTTTGTATCTGGAGGAAAAAAAGATACAGGAGTTGAAAACGAAAGAGCGGATTTCTTATGGCGAAGCCAAAAAGAAATATAAGGCTCTGGCTCCACCAGTCTTCGCTACCAGCTTCGCGAAGACGTTATCAACTCCCGTCAGGAAAGAAAGTATTGCTACCCAGACGTCCGTTGCGGACATGGGCACAAGCCCAATGTGCTCATGTCAGTGCAGATGTGGTGCCACACCCATCAAGGTCATTACACCTAGGACCTCGGACGTCGGTAGCAATACTCTGACAACATCGACCACATCGACAGCAGGTTCAGTAAGTCCACCAGCAAAGACACTGCCATCCGCTACAGCAGTGGGTCCCCCTGCAACAGCAGAAGCGGCCCCTGTAACAAGAGAATTGGTAACGGCAACGCCATCTGCCGGTAGCGGATGGCAAACAGTGCAGAAGAATAGGGGTCCGAAATTTAAGTTCACGGACCCCGCTATGTTTGTGAAATCCCCTCCGACTTCTCCTCCCAGATCCCCGTCTGGAAAGGAGAAGAAGGGGAAAGGGCCTCGGCGGAAGAAAAGTCCGCAAAACTCCGAGGCCTCACAACGAAAATCGTCTTCGGACACCGAAGACGATATCATGCTGGTGGACGCACCTTGTTCCGTTCCTCAGCAATCAACGAAGGAAGACCCACCCGATCCGGGGGGGGGGTGGTTTTAAAGTAGGTAGAATGGCTCCCATACTTCAATGGAACGTAAACGGCTTTCAGGCTCACAAAGAGGAAGTCCAGCTCTTAGCACGGTCTAATCCATTGTGTCTCTCTCTCCAGGAGACACACTTTAGACCACAACATCAGCCAGTGCTAAGAGGTTATGACATATTCCGAAAGGACGATACCGAGGGTGATCGAGCGAAGGGCGGAGTGGCCGTGTTTGTTCGGAACACTGTCCACTCCGAACCCGTCGCTCTCACCTCTCATCTACAAGCAGTAGCGGTGAAAATACACGGTCCAATACAACTGACCGTATGCTCTATCTATCTGCCACCCAGTTTGTCCGTCGACTACGACGACCTGGTTGGCATTACACGACAACTCACTCGGCCCTTTCTCCTTTTGGGAGATTTCAACGCCCACAGTGCGTTGTGGGGTTCCACCACCGATTGCCCCCGGGGCCGAGTGATTGGTAGATTGATGGAGCAGGAGGAAATTTGTATCCTGAATACAGGGCAAATGACTCATTTCACCACTGCTACCGGTACGTCTTCTGCCATTGACCTTTCCTTGTGTTCTCCCTCAATCGCAGACTCCGTGCTATGGGAAGTGGATCGCGACCTACATGGAAGCGACCACTTCCCTATTTGGTTGCACGTCGAGTGCGATCGTGGAGGAGGAAATAACCGGCGCAAATGGAACGTCAGTTGTGCAGATTGGCAACTCTATTGCCGCTCTGTAAAACTACAACTTGTAGGCAGCATACAGGAGAAGGTGAATCACTTCACGGAAGTGATTCACCGTGCAGCTGACGTTTCCATGCCGAAAAGCTCCGGAACGCTGCGAAGGACGCCCGTCCCCTGGTGGAACGACGAATGTCGTTCCGCTATTAAGGGTCGCAGACGGGCGTTGCGGCGTTTTAGGTTGTATCCTACATCCGACAACCTGGCAGCGTTCCGTATAGCCAGAGCTAAGGCGCGCCGTGTTATTAAGGAGAGTAAGAAGAGGTCATGGCAGAACTTTGTGAGCACTATCAATCGTTCCACACCTTCGTCGAAAGTATGGGAGTCCATTCGCCGTATATCTGGAAGGTACTCCCGCGCACCAGTATCTGGGTTACTGGATCATGGACGTATTATTACCGACGAACGAAGCATAGCGCAGCTGATGGCGGAGAACTTCGCCGCCATCACATCGTCCGATAACTTCGACCCTCGGTTTCAGCGACGAAGAGTCGCTGCCGAGAGGCGCCCGCTGTGCTTCGATTCGTCGAATACAGAGGCCTACAACTGCCCATTTACATCTTGGGAGCTGGAGTCAGCGTTGAACAGCGCAAATGACACTGCTCCAGGGCCTGATCTGATCCAGTACCAGATGCTGAGGCATCTCAGTAGGGATGCTAAAAAGTACCTTCTAGATATTTTTAACGATATTTGGACCGGAGGACACTTCCCCGACTCGTGGAAAGAAGCAACATTAATTCCCATTTTAAAACCTGGCAAGGACAAATTGTTGCCAGGTAGTTATCGTAGTATTGCCTTGACTAGCTGCGTGGGGAAGACACTGGAGAGGATGGTGAATCGCCGCCTCGTCTGGTGTCTTGAATCCCGTAATCTTCTGAGCCGCTTTCAGTGTGGATTCAGGAAGTTCCGTTCCACCTTGGACAACCTGATCCTCCTGGAGGCGGCAATACAGGATGCGTTCATCCGCAGCCAACACCTTGTGGGTGTTTTTTTCGATCTTGAAAAGGCTTACGATACTACCTGGCGACATGTTATTTTAAAACAGTTACATGAATGGGGTTTTAGGGGTAACCTTCCTCATTTTTTAAAATCATTTTTATCTGGTCGTTGCTTCCGGTACCGAGTCGGTAGCGAAGTGTCTGATCTTTTTATTCAGGAAAACGGTGTTCCTCAGGGGTCAGTTTTAAGCGTGACCCTATTTGCTATCGCAATCAACTAGTATATCTATGGTTATAAGGAGTCCCATTCGGTTCTCCTTATATGTGGACGATTTTTTAATTTTTATTGCATCGTCCAGCCTGAGAAGCGCAGAGCGGCAGCTGCAACTCGCGCTGAACAGGCTGGATGAATGGTCAGTGCACACCGGTTTTCGATTCTCTGCCGAGAAAACCCGGTGTGTACTTTTTACTCGTAGCAGAAGTCTTTTAGCTGAGCCTCACCTTACCTTGAGGAACACCAGTTTTAAGTTTTACTGAAACAGTTAGATTTCTGGGCCTCATTTTTGACACCAGGCTTAACTGGCTTCCGCATCTAAAGATGTGAAAGCCAGGGCCTTAAAAGCTCTTAATATTTTAAAATGTCTGTGCGGCAGGTCGTGGGGCGCTGATCGCTCCTGCCTGCTACAGTTTTATCGAGCCTTTGTACGGTCGCGTCTCGAGTATGGTTGTATCGTATATGGTTCGGCACGGGACAGTTATCTTCGGATACTGGATAGTGTCCACCATGCAGGAATTCGGCTCGCCACGGGTGCATATCGCACCAGCCCTATTGTCAGCATTTGTGCTGACTCGGGCGAGCCACCACTTACCATCCGCCGGCAACTCCTCATGGTGCGACACTATACGCATATTGCCATAACACCTGGCAGTCCCGTGTACGACATAGTTCTACATCCCAGCTACGAGCGGCTCTATACCAACCGGCATAGAGCCACTAAACCGTTCAGCTACCGTACGAAGGCTATTTTAGAACATTACGGATTCGAGCTTCCCTCTTTTTATCGCCAGGGTTGGAGTAAATCCCCTCCCTGGCTTTTAAAGAGGCCCAGATTAATTTTAGAACTGTCACGGCATAACAAACTGCTAACCTGCTGACAGTGTTTTTATTAATATTTTTACTGATATTTTAAATCAATATCACACTTTCACCCCGGTGTATACGGATGGGTCTAAGCAGGCTAACAGTGTAGGCTGTTCAGTAGTGTTCCCTCGAGCGACTTACAAATACAAGATGGATAGCAGGTGCAGTGTTTACACTGCGGAGTGCTATGCCCTGCTAAAGTCGCTCCAGCATATGAAGGCACGCCGCGACAAGAAGTACCTCATATGCTGTGATTCCCTTAGTTGCATTCAGGCATTAGCAACTATGTACCCAGCAGACCGTCTAGTCCAGGACATCCAGGACGCCCTCCTTTCCCTCCAATCTTGTGGGAAGGAGGTGGTATTCTGCTGGGTACCAGGCCATGTGGGAATCAGGGGGAACGAGGCAGCTGATGAAGCTGCCAAGTTAGCCTGTGACAAGGTCCGAATCGACTTTGACCCTGGTCCCAAAGTCAGACCTTGCCTCGGCGGCGAAGAGATTTGTTTTTGATGTTTGGCAGAGGCAGTGGCTGGAAGTTGAGCATAACAAGCTCCGGCAGGTCAAACCGACCGTTCAGCCGTGGAGCAGCTCCTTCCAGCGGGCGAGGAGGGATGAGGTTCTCCTTACTCGCCTCCGTATAGGGCACTGTCCTCTGACACATGGTTTCCTTCTCCGCCGAGAGGACCCTCCGGAGTGTGATGCTTGTGGCGTACCTTTGACGGTACGCCACATTTTAACCGAATGTGTATTGTTCTTAGATCTAAGGGCAGACGTTGGCTTAGCCAACGATCTGTCCCTTATTTTAAGCGACTGATCGTGACAACGTGGCTAAGATTTTAAAGTTTTGTTGCTTGGCCGGTCTTGTCCCAAAAATTTTGGGCAGATCGGCCTAGGTTCTAGATTGGATTGGTGGCCGTTTACTACCACCAATCCAAGTACTGTTTTTATTTGAGACACTGATTATATGGCTGGCCCTTTTACAGCCAGCCATCTAACTTGTTTTTTAACCGGGTTGGCCCATCTACAGCCAACCAGTTAATGTATGTTATTTTTATATTTTAGTGACAGTTTTATATTTTATGTTGCCGTCTGTGTGGCCGACCTCTTTACAGTTGGCCACGCAGACGGTATTTTAATTAGTACGTTAGTATTTTATTGTGCTGTCTCTGTGGCCGACCCCTTTACAGTCGGCCACACAGACGGCAATTTCGCCACGTTGTCACGCATGGTTTTTGTTAGGGCGCTAATGACCTCGTCGTCGACGCGCCCTAAAACCCGAACAACAACAACAACTGGCCCCTTTACAGCCAGCCAGGTAGTTCTTCGTTTCAAACTGGTTGGCCCGTTTACAGCCAACCAGTCAATGTATGTAGTTTTAATCTGTGTGTCCTGTGTACTAACGTATTATTATTATTATGTTTTATTTTTTCCGTCTGTGGGCCTGACCCCTCTACAGTCAGTCATACAGACGGAATACCAGTCAGTATTCTAATATTTTATTGTGCTGTCTCTGTGGCCGACCTTTTACAGTCGGCCACTTAGACGGCAATTTTGTCACATTGTCACGTCTTGTATTTGTTAGGGCGCTAATAACCCCGATGTTGACGCGCCCTAAAGCACAAACAACAACAACAACAACAACAACAACCACCAATCCAAGTACTGATTTTACTTGTGACATTGCTTATACGGCTGGCCCTTTTACAGCCAGCCATCTAACTTATTTTTTAACCTGGTTGGCCCATCTACAGCCAACCAGTTAATGTATGTAATTTTATATTTTAGTCACAGTTTCGTATTTTATGTTGCCGTCTGTGTGGCCGACCTGTTTACAGTCGGCCAGGCAGACGGTATTTTAGTTAGTATGTTAGTATTTTATTGTGCTGTCTGTGTGGCCGTCCCCTTTACAGTCGGCCACACAGACGGCAATTTTGCCACGTTGTCACGCCTGGTTTATGTTAGGGCGCTAATGACCCCGTCGTCGACGCGCCCTAAAACTTAAACAACAACAACAACAACAATCCTTGTCCTCACTTCTTCCCTCGATCTAATTGCCTTGAAGAGACAAGAGGCAAAAAAACCCTTATGACAGACTTAAACAATATGTTAAGCCCTGAGGTTCCCCTTTCAGTCAGTCGGACTGCTACAGACATGTGCACAGCAGGTTTGAGCCCTGCATGTAAAATTATGTTGCTACTAAAAAGGCGACCTACCTGTAAATATAGGTATTTTTTACTATCTGAACACGCATCGATCAAAAACTAACAAACAGATTTGAATAAAATCACACAGTTATAGCTTATGTCATGATACTTTTAATCCCATCATCATTTCATGTTTAAACTTTTAAATGTTGTCTGGTACATCTTACATTTTCTAGAGTCTTTCTGCACTACTTGTTACCAGTCATCACCTCTATTTCTTTCTTTGCATCATCCATCCATCTTGTTCATAGTCTTCAATTAGGACTCCTTCCCTTCAATTGTTCAAGAGTGCTAGCATTGACATTCTTCCCTCCTCCGTTCTGGTGGCATGACCCAGCCATTGCAATTTTTTCTTCATTCATTAATTTCTCTCCCTAGTATTTTTGTTTCTTATCACATTCTTGGTCCCCCTCGGAACATATCATCACTGCTACTAGTAATGTGTTAAGATCTCTCTTTGTCCATATCTAGGTTTCAAAGCTATAGGACAAGATTGGTAACATACTTTGTAGAGCAAAATTTTGGCTTGTTTCCCTTTGCAGTCACCCTTTTTTCAGTTTTTTTCCCAGATTTTGTTTTGTCTCCTCCCATACTATTGCATCATATGTAAATTTCATCACCTTTAATATCACTGATATATATCACGGTCTATTGCGTTCTATGATGGGCTGCGTCGAACGCAAGTCTTGCGCAAGCCCAGCTACCTACCTCTGTTAACATGAAAAAGGGGTTTTCACTCGAAATATTGTTTTTTCTTTGTTTGTGTGTTGTTACTGCCCTCCTCCAGGTGAGTGTTGGGTGTATTTTCCCTTTCTTTTCCATGTAAATATTGCCTCACGGTATTTCTTTCCTGTCATTGTTACCTATATATATTTATTTTTTTATTTGTGACTTTACACCTCATCAACATCAATGTCATTAGAGGTGGGATAGGACTGGGGACAAGGAATGGGAAAAAATCCCTGAACTTTTGCAATGACTTCATCTAAAACCACAGTCATTAAATTGGAGACAATAAACTTTCATGCCTTACTCCATTTTATGTCTGAAACCAATCCAAGTGTTTATTATCTATCTGTACACATTTCTTACACTTCTTATAAATGTTCCCAAGTCTGCTGTTCCTTCATTGATTCCTCTCTTTCTTAGGCTTCATTACATGCTTTCACTTCATAGTTTGTAACTAGACATTTTTATGTCTATGAAAGCCAGTATTGTGTCCTTGCCATATTTCCACCTTTCCTTAAATATAAAAATTCGTTGATTAAATCCATTATGTTACCTCTAATATATTTTTTTTATACATAAGAAAAATATTTTTAGGCACAAACCTGCAGTTATCTCCTTAACTGGTTGGGAAATATATCCATGCTGAAGTAAATAAAGCTAATAGATGTTCGTTGTTAACTCCTCTGTTTTTTACTTTATGATTAGCCTTTTTTGTGTTTGAGAAAGCTTTTATAGTTTCCTTACTGTATTCTCATATTTTCTCTATTGTCTGAGTAAAAATTGCATGTATTATCGATATTCCTTGTCTAAATCTTTTTACTCTAGCTGTTTCCTCTATTCCTCATTTGATTTTTGTAGGAAATCTTTTTCATATATTTTTAGACAGTGGTTCAACAGTGTAAAGCCCTTGTGATTCTCACATTTTGATTTACTTCTTTTTTATAAATAGGCACTATGACCACATTTTTCCAGTCCTCTGATATTTTTTCTTCTTTGCAAACTGCCCTTTTAATTTAAGCAACAGTTGATTCTGCTACTTTTACCATTTTTGTTGACAATTCTTCTACTCCTCAGGTCTCTCCTTTAAGTAGATTTTTCACTGCCATCTCTGGCTGTTCTTCGGTATTTGCTTCCAGTCTTCCAAGTTATCCTTCCGACAGATCTTTGAAGTGCTCTTTCCATATTCTCACTACATCTACTCTTTCCACTGTACTGCATCAGTTGTGACCAGTACTTTTGTTACCATATTTCTGGATTTTGTTTCTAAAATATTTTCTTTGCTGCTCACCTTCAGTTTCTCTGCCAATCACAAGATTTTTCCTTTGTTATTTTTTTGAGGCTTTTGCTAATCATTTCTATTTAGTTCTTTTCTCTTCTGTTTCTTGAAACCATTCTCTCCTAGCACTGTTCTTCCTTTTTACTGCTTCTGTTGTATACTCGTTCCAGTAAGCAGTTTTCTCCTCTTTTGTCTTATTTAATTGTCTTCCACATGTTCTTTCTGCTGACTTTGTTCATCCATCATGTTCAATTTGAATTTCTGCAAGAGCAATCAGTGATTTCATCATATATTCACACTTGGTATACATATGGGTGGAGACATTTGGTGAAAGATTTGCAGTCTGTCATACTTCTGCTTTGACCATCCTAGCTGTATTGGGTAAAATTCTGACAGTGGCAAGTGTTGCTGACAACTAATATATTACACAGGCATTACTCTTCCTTTCTGTCCTAATAAGTGATTAGTTATCTAAGAAATTAAAAAAAAAATCAGTTTACCTCTGAGTTTTAGCAAAATGTACTAGATCAATAATTTCTATACATGCTGAATTGCCCTTAGAAATCATCACAAAATCCATACAAGCAAAGAAAATTGTAATGGTTTCATATAGCTTCGTATTGGTACAGTTAGTTCTGTTACCCTTTTATTTATGAAAACAATTGACTTACAGGTAACATTGATCTTTTGTATGATGTGAAGGTGTAATTAAATTGTACAATCTATATTACACTTTTTAATTAAATTGGGAATTTTATATCATAGTTTAAAAACATACAAATAAATCAATCTGTCTGCTAAATGGTACTGTAGTAATTAACATTTGGAAACTTTGTATGCTGTGTATGTTGGAAACTGTGTATGTTGAAAACATTCACAGTGTACCAGTATTAAGCTCTTAAATCCATATCAGTAGTAAATTGTATTCCTACTTTAATATCATAATAAATACTTGTAGTGTTGTTGTTTTTATCCATTTGAGTCATATGGAATTTATGTGACCCATGTATTTATGAGGCCAAGTCAAAATGTTTTGGAACTAGTTTGGTAAAATTTCTACAGAGCATATCTGGATTTTTGGCTTGCGGAGGAAAACTGGCATCATCCGTTTTAATGTGCACTTTGAAAGTGTTGGCTGATAAATTCTGCTTCTGAACACCAAAAGAAGCAAGATTATTTTAGTGATAGTTATGGTTAAGAAACAAATGTTGTAAATGTACATTCTGTTTGGATCAACCGTACGTGTATGCAACCCTTACTAAGATGAAATTAGAAATAAGATAGGAAATGGAAAGATGACCCATCACTTCCACAGATGAAGGCAGGAGGGCGAGATGAACATGTAAAAAAACACAAAAACAAAACAAATTGCACAATATTTCCATGTTTTTTACGTGTTCATCTCACCCTTCTGTCCTCATCTGTGGTAAGCGATGGGTCATCTTTCCATTTCCTATCTTATTTCTAATTTCATCTTAGTAAGGGTTGCATTCATGTGATGGTTAACTTGACCCAAACAGAATTTTTAAAATTTTCAGTGTGTTTGCAATTACAGGAAGTGACATATTAAATAAAATGTGAGACCCAACATGCTACCAAAATGGGTGTCTGATCACATTGTTTCATATATAATCATCTAATATAGTGGGTAAACAGTTACAACCATACCTGGCATAAAAGAGGATGTGCGTTTTCCATGCACGGCCCACCTATCCTGATTTCAATTTTCCATCACTTCATGTAAATGTTGGAGTGGTTCCTTCTTAAAGAAAAAACCAGTTTCCTTCCAATTTCTTGCCCACATTAATTTCAAAGCAAAATTTTCTGATATGGGAATATGTGTTTCTATAGCATTTTGCATGAGGAATTAAAATCAGAAATTACCCTTCAGGCACAGTTTTTTAGTTATATGAAAAAAATTATATTTTCACTTCCACTTTTTCCGTACAAAGGGAAATTTACAAAAAAACAGTTGCCAACATCTGTGTTTCACTTGTTTTAATATTCAAATATTGTTACCTTTTTATTTGCTTCTGACACATTTTGTAAAGTAGAAATCGTTGAATTTGTTTTAGACTGATTTACACAGGACTGCAGACTTTTTATAGATGCATCTGAAATTACTGCAAAGGCAGTTCTACTTCACAGTGGGAATGTAATGTCTTCATCCCAATTGGCTATGTTAGTACGACTAAAGAGTCCTATTACATTTTGGAATATATGCGGCAACAAAGCTGTACCAAATATGGAAGTTTCATATGTGAGTGGGATAGTCATGACAAAAATTCCCATTCTAAGAAAATGGAATGTTCTCATCGAAAATGGAAACTGGGAGAAAAAATAGCAAAAGAAACTGGTAGCTAGTGAAGATATGCTTCTTCCTCCATTTCACATAAAATTAAGCATAATAAAGCAATTTTTTAAGGCCATGGATAAAATTGGAACAGGATTTATGTACCCCTTAAACAAATTTCCTCTTCCTACACCAGCAAAGGTAAAGGAAGGTGTGTTTTTTGGTGTCCAGATTAGACAAATTCAGAGACACCCAAATTTGGAAGAAACCCTAATGGCAGAAGAAAAATGAGCATTGATATGTTTCAAGAAAGTTAGAATTGTTTTGGAAAGATTTGGTTACAAAAAATTAGGATGCAGTATGTTGCTGAAGGTGCATTTTCTGAACTCTCATATGAATTACTTCCCAGAGAGCTGCAGTGACGTGTGATGAACATGGTGAAAGGTTACATAAGGACATCAAGACTTTAGAACAGTGGTCTGAAGGGAAGTGATGCCTGCCATGCTGGCTGATTATATTATTCAGGACTGCAAAGATATCTTATATCTTTAAATAAAGAATGTAGGAATCAAATTAGGATAGATAAATGAGCCACCACTTACCTTTAGATGATGGATGTGGGGCGCGAACACACTGAAGAAACACAAATACAAAAAATAAATAAATTTTCGGGATAAACCCTTCGTCAACAGAGGATTAAAAAAGGGTGAACATAAGTAAAAATAATAATAATAATGATTGGGTATTATCTGAAGTTGCACGTATAAGTCTGTAGGCCGAAATATTGCATTTCTCGAGTGTTTGTTTTTTCAAGTGTTCGTCGTCCCAGCTGCCTTCGTCTGTGGTAAGTGTTGGGTCATATTTCCCTATCCTTCCTTAGTTTTATTGCCTTAAAGCATTTTCCTGCTCATTGTTATTATTACATATATTTATTCTTAATTAGATTTAATTATATTTTGCTTTTCCCACTGACCAGAGATTAATTTGGATATTTATCTATGTTCAGATATTGCTCTGAATCACTGCCCCTACTTTTCCTCTGTTTGAATTTACCCCCACTATTTTTCTGTGAGGCAGTCTCCAACATCACCCACCTCCAATAATGTTCTCCTGTTTACAAAGGGCTCATCCCGAAAATTTCTTTATCAGTTGTATTCTTGTCTTTTCTGTGTGTTTGTGCCCCACATCCATCATCTAAAGGTAAGTGGTGGCTCATTTCCCTATCCTAATTTAATTCCTTTATGCTACTTAGCACCCTTGATTTCATTGTTTACTATATATATAAAAGTAAGGAAGAATAGGGAAATATGACTCAACACTTACCACAATTGAAGGCAGCTGGGAATCATGAAAATAAGAGAGACGAACACTAGAAACGTAATATTTCTTCAAGAACATAAAGTAACAAGAAATTTTAATTCTAATTTAATTCTTGCCACGAGTGAGACACTTGGCAAGGCATGACGTGTACATGCCGAAGGCTGTCGGATGAAGTCATTACCAATAAATACTACATGTAATTGTAAAACATGTAAAAATTTAAAATTATTGGCTTCGTCAGATGTCATTTTTTCAATTTCATTTACCTTACAAATTTTTTTGAAAACAATATTAGCTGTTATAATGTTATCATCATTGAATTTTGGCCACATGTGTCTTTAACACAAAAATAAATATTAATGATTGTACAAACTCGTGAAAAAGCTAAGTACTGGTGTCCATACGGAAAAACTGGTTCTGATAAATACAGTGCTGCTTTTTGAAACATTGACATTGTGCTTTATTAATGTTCATATCGAAGTTAACTTCTATTGGGAATTGTTTTCGTATTATTTGGAAAGACACAGTTGATCAGAAGATGTGAGGTTAATGTGAGTAATGAGCATAGTTTTATCGGAGTGAATGAATTTAGCTCTGATGATGTACTCACCTAAGTGGATCACTACAAATCTTGCACTATTAATTAATCCCTGATTAGCATTTAACATAATAGCATTTTTCTTTAAAAGCAATTTACAAAGTGGGAAACCAGATGACCTTGGAAATTACAACAAAAGAGAGAGAGAGAGAGCAATTCTTGTATTTGGTACCTCAGAAATGGCTCTAACCTCATCTCATAGAAGTGTCCAGTACCAGTATGCCTAGATAAACTTCTCTTTGGTTAATGCAAGGAAATATGCACCTCAAGATGCCTAGGAAGCCTTCAAGAAAAATGTTTTAGTTTAATCAAACTTGGTTTGACTTAAAATCTTGCATATGTATTTAATAGTACGTCTATTGATTTAAATATGTTTTTTTTAAAAAACTTTTATAATGACTAGAGTTTAATGTTTTTCAGTAAATGGAAAAGGTTTTAAAAAATTTCCCATTACTAAAAAACTATACCTAATAGAAGAAATCTGGAAATAGATATGAGCTCAGCCCATTTCCATAAGAATGACAACAAATAACTCCACAATTTTTTTATTTATTTTTTAACAGTGTTTTCAGGTTCTAATTCTCTCATCACCAAAGAGCCTGAAGCCATAATATTATAAAAGATTGATATGTTATAATTGTCTGATGTTCATCTACACTGCTTGCACCATGATATATTCTGATTTTGCAATTATTGAAGCTGCACGATTGTGATATCCAAAGTTAAAAATTCATGTTTTCATCCAGTTCTAAAGTTGCATTGAGAATAGAGAAACTTGGCTGATACTAGCCATATTTCTATATTTATAATTGTGAAAGCATTTGAGGATTAAATTAGGAATACTGTAAGAAAATTTCAGAATACTTATTACTTCATAGAGGAGAATTGAGTCTGATGCAAGTTACTTGAGTTTGTTATTTTTACTAGCTAGATGCTTATTTTGTGACAGGTGGCTTTCCTCTAACAAATTTGTATCAGACATCTTCTTATAGTTCTTTGTGGATCTTCATATATTTGTCTTTTCATTCAAGGTTTCTCCATGATAAAAATGATGCTGCTTATATGCAGTATCGGTGTTTGGTAGACCAGTTCAAAGCGGAACTTGAAGAACAAAAACGAGAGAGCACACAGACTGAAGAAAACGTAGATCCTATTGGTAACATAGGCACAGTTAATGTAAAACAAGAACCTGAAAATGCAGAATGTACCAAAGAAACTGAAGTGAAGCAGGAGCAGGCAGATGATGAAAATTCGCGTAATAGTGAAGGTAAGACTTGTGAAACATTTGTCACGGACAGTTTGGTTGTAATAATAGTGACTGGCAAATTACCAGTCTGTTTGTTTGGTATTTTAGTTTTTCCTATCTTTTTATTCCAGTACTGTACTTGAATTAAGAGAAAATTGAATCTTATGCTGAAGTTGTTACTCCTTATCACTGTTAAATTTAATTAGTCTGGCAGCACAATGGCCAGTTAAAAATTGACAGTCTTCACGGCATATAGTAGTGTATTAAAAATCCGATCATGAAAGGAGTGCAGGAGCAAAAAAAAAAAAAAAAAAAAACACACAGACAGACAACATGCTATGCCCTTAGTCATGAAAATAAAATCGTGGCTGAGCTCACATGACACCGTCAGTCAACACGCTCACATAATTCATGTTGCTGTGTTGATCGCTGGTGCCTGTGTGAGCTCAGTCACTATTACTATTACTCCGTGATTCACTGAAAATGTGTGGCAGAGGGTGCATTGCAACTATCTGAAAGGGTAATAGTTTGGAAGGGATATATGGGATATGGCAGGAAGCGCCCATGAGCTATTGTGAGGAACCATCCCAGCATTCGCATGGAGTGATCTGGGAAAACCATGGAAAATCCAGATCAGGATGGCCAGAGATCTTTATCGAAAGCTACTCCTGTCGGATTTTAAGTTTACTCGCCTAGTAAATCATTTCTATTCCATTCACTAATCGCTTGTGGAAAAAATTAATACAGAAAAGAATCGGTTCTGGCCCGAATTCTCTTATTTTAATGTTTGTCGATGCAGTTGTGCAGCTATATCTCTTGGCACAATGTTCAATGCTTTTCTCTACCACTTATCACTACTAATCAAAAGATTCGATTGCCGTGGGGTCGCCAGTCTAGTAAGCTTTGCTAATTGGATAAGCTAATTGAATCACAGTCACAGAAAACAGGCAAGAGACTACTGAGAAACACACACACACGTGTTAACTTTCACAGTTCACTCAGATTCTTCTGGAACTACATAATCCAAAAGCAAGCCACCAGACACTAAAACTAATCTACTTTACCAAAGAATGCAGATTCGAGTATAATTAAAACTGGAAACATTGAGAACAAGCCCTGTAATTAATTATTGAACAATCAACATCGTCCAACCCAGCAGCAGTTCACCATACACAGTTTATAGGAAATCATGTCACACAGAACAACCTTTACAGTCTACAAAACACTTCTGCACTCCACACAATGTCCTATCCCTCGGAACATTGGTTATGCGACAGTACAGCGCGTTCGTACCGCACATACGCGGAAAACAAACACACACACACACACACACACACACACACACACACACACACACACACACACACACACACACACACACGCGCGCGCGGCTGCGGCAAGTGAGCTACTGTCAGCCGTAACGTACTCGAGTGCTGACAATCCAAGACTGACTCCCTCCACGCTAGACGATCGCCCAAAGCCAAAGACACTATATACACATCTCAGATCTCAATATCAACTAAAAAATATCCGTGATATTCACAGTTTCGTCGCAACGGGCATTCCGAGATACGAATGTTGCTGGTAGCAATATTTGTTTGCTGTCATTCTGAAATATGTCAGTCGTAAATTTTTAATTAGGTTACATCAAGAGCAACGCCTTCAGTGTTCCAGGCCTTCCCAACCTAACTCCTTCAACATTGCACTTACGCTTTCCCTTTAATTATATATATCTGTCACGAATCGGGCAGCTCTTCTTTGGACCTTCTCTAATGCCTCCATTAACCCCTTTTGATGGGGACCCCCATACAGAACAACAGTATTCTAAGTGAGGACGCACTAGTGGCTTATATGCAATCGATTTAACTTCCGGAGTGCATTGTTTTAAATTACGACCTAGAAATCTGAGCATACGATTTGCTTTCCCAATTACATTCTCGATATGTTCATTCCACGAAAAATTATTACGTATTTAGAGGAATCTACCGTTCTAAGGACAGTACCATTAATTGTATATTCAGAGCTAAATGGTGTCACCTTTTTACTTACACGCACTTTTAGCATTTAACTCGAACTGCTGTCTTTACACCACGCAATTATTTTCATAATATCATCTTGTAACAAAGCACAGTCTTCCTGGGTTTAGATTTCACGATAAATAATAGCATCATCAGCAAATAATCTTTTCATCCCCCTTATTATGTCACACAAATCATTAATGTGTATGAGATACAACAGAGGCAGTATCACGCTTCCCTGGGGAATCCCAGACCTCACCTCGGTAAATGAAAAACTCTCACCGTCGAAAACTATACACTGTGTTCTGCCCTTCAGAAAGTCTGCAACCCAGTCTCATATTTGTCTAGATATACCGTAACCACGAAGTTTCCTAAGTAACCTAGTATGAGGCACAGTGTCGAAAGCTTTTTTAAAATCTAATAGAACTATATCAACCTGGGTTTGCCCATCTATAATATGGCACAAGTCGTGAATTAAAAGTGCAAGTTGTGTTTCGCAGCATCGTCCTTTTCTGAATCCATGTTGATTTGGGTTTAAAAGCTCATCTTCATCCAAAAACCGCATGACATTTGAATAGACGATGTGTTGTAAAATCCTACAAAATATTGATGTTAACGAGTTCGATCTATAATTTTGAGGATCATTAACATTCCAATTTTTAAACACTGGACTTACGAATGCGGTCTTCCATTCAGCTGGTATTTTTCCTTGATCCAAGGAGGCGGTATATAATTTCATCAAATACGGTGCAATTTCCTTTGCATACCTGGAGTAGAATCTTGTATGAATACCGTCTGGTCCAGTAGCCTTATTGGTTTTTACATTCATAAGCAGTTTAGTTATTCTGTCGACATCAAGAACGAGATCATTCATAATTTTGTTGGTACGATTGGCAAATGTCAGAATCTCCTCCGAGTTTTCTGTTGTAAAAGCTTTTTTAAATATATTATTCAAGATTTCTGCTTTCTCTACGCTAGTTTCGGATAATTCCCCATTTTCCTTAAGGGAGCGTGCATAAACCACGTAGCTCCATTTTTTGCCTCCTGTGAACCCCCCTCCCCTCACGTAGCCCTACGTGGTTTTTGCCTCCCCCCCCCTCCCACGTAGCACGTAGCTTTTTTTCATTTTGATTCCAGAAGACATTTTGTACTTTTTTATCTTGTCAGGCGATTGTAAATTACATATGGAGATAATTAACTGCGGGAAATAAATATTTACATGCTGTTGCGAGTTCTGTTTCTCACTTTAACTGTGAAAAATGTTATGAAAGGAAAGCTACGTGACCTGGCTCGGAACCCCCCCCTCCCCCCACGTAGCCCAGCATAGCCTCCTAGCCAACCCCTTCCTCCCCTGGACCAAGCCACGTAGTTTGTGCACGCTCCCTAATCAGTGAGGGCATAACCTTACGAGAGCCTCTTAGTAATTTGACATACGACCAGAACTTTTTTGGATCAGTAATCAAATCTTCGGATAAATTCCTGGCTTGGAATTCTTTAAACGCATTGCCTTACGCACTTCCACTCGTAACTGCACTAATTTAGCATGATTAGACGAGTCCCCCGATTTCTTTACCATGGCATGTAAACGCCTTTGCTTCCTGAGCAATCACTTCACTTCCCTATTGAACCACGGAAGGTTCTTACTAACCTTAATAAACTTCTTAGGAACAAATTGATTTAAACCGTTCCATATTATTTCTTTTAAATTAATCCAAAGTTCCTAAACATTTGTATTTAGCGTGTACATTTCAAAATTTTTCGCCAATTGACCAACTATACCCACATCATTTGCCTTATCGAAGCAATATACGAGTTTGTCTTTGTCATGCTTGAAATTCATACTAAATTTTAAAGTTACCACAACTGCCTCGTGATCACTTATACCATCTTCTACACAAACTGTATCTACAATATCAGGATTGCTTATAAGAAAAAGATCCAAAATGGATGAGGAATCTTTGTCGCACTACGTTGACTCTTGAACCATCTGTTCAAGAGATCTTTCTGCAAGTACTTCCAGGAACGTTTCGGTTATCTTTTTTTTTTTTTTTTATTGTATTTACGTCTCTCAACATCGAGGTCTTTAGAGACGGGAAAGGATGGGGGGCAAGGATGGGGGCAAGGAATGGGAAGGAATTCGGCCATGGCCTTTTGAAGGAAGCATCCCGGCATTTGCCTGGAGTGATTTGGGAAACCATGGAAAACCCAAATCTGGATGCCCGGACGGGGATCGAACCGCCGTCCTCCCGAATGCGAGGCGAGAACGCTATCCGTTACACCGCCACGCTCGGTTATCAGCCTATCTCTTCCGCCCGACCTAAAAGTGCATGTGTCCCAACTAACCTGACGGTAGGTTAAAATCACCACCCACAATCAGTATATGTCCCTGAAATTTCTTATAAACTTTATTAAGTGACTCTCTGAAGTATTCCGTGTTAGCCAAATCAGAATCTGGAGCGATAAATTGATCTGATTATGAACTTTAAATTTTTGCCTTGAACCATAACAACTCTCAAAAATTTTCATTTTTGGTTACGACAGAGCAATTAACGGTTTTGTTAACGGCCACAAACACACCCCCGCCCCTTGAGACAGCTCTGTCTTTCTGAAAAACATTGTAATGAGGGCCAAATACTTCACTAGATTCTACCTCTGGCGTCAACCAGCTCTCAGTTCCTAGTATTATATCAACGTCATTAGTCACCACTGCGGCATGGAAATCGGCTACTTTCCCTCTAATACTCCGACAATTTAGAACCATTACCCTTAGCTGCTTTGTATTATTTGTGGAGTCTAAATTTGCATTTTTCATATTCGCATTCTGACGGGAAGTGGGTGAAGTATTTGGGGCTGCGACATTCAATTTATTCGCACCATCACTACTAGAACCAAGATCTAAGTTATCGGCACCTCATCTTCGATGAACTGAAGGATCCTCCGGCCTCACAGAGTACCTAAAAAATAATTCACATCAAGACGGTTCCATATTTTAGCAGGGTTGCCATTCTCGGTGTGTAGTGGATGCCCGACCTTCAAATGCGTCCCAGCTGGTAGCTATCATCGGTCGAAGGTCAACGAAGCCCCAGTTGTTTCTGCAACACAGCTCCTGCAAACTACAATTCAAATTAAAAATATTCCACCATACGGCCTCCCCACAATCGATGTGCGGCACGACACCACAAATGGAGAACTGCAACGATACCGAATTATCCCGTGCGGCTTCATACACCTTTACATGTTTGTTTCCATGAATAACAGGTTTTTAAGTGTTTGTGGAGTGTGCTACTGCTCTCTTCACTATAACATTGATTACTGATGGGTCTTATCCCTATTAATATTTCCCCGTGGCATTTTGTCCTGTACTGCAAAAAAAAAAATCAATATTGTGAAAAAATTATTTCTAATGGTGAGCACCTACCAACAAATTTAGCAGCTCTGATAATGGTAAATAAGTATAAAATGTTCTGCCTCATTTATGCATTTGTGTGACAAATTAAAGTAGAATTGTAATGGGGAAAAATTTTAACTTGGATTTTTGTGTAATTTCAAGGTCTGCTGTGTGTTGCAGTATCATATTAACTTGTTAATTGCTAAATAAATGACTGGCATGGCATGGAATGATTTTATGAGTTATAAATTTATTCCTAATTATTACATGTGGATTCATGATTTTTTTTTAGTGATTCGGAGCAAGTACATGAAATGTGATGGTATTTATTTATCGTATGGCTAAGCAACAGGTAACATAAGTACAGCTAAATACACATATGTACATTTTCTACAAGGACAAGAACGATGGCAGCATTTCCAAATCAATGCCAGCCAGTTTAAGAGAAAGGTTTAACGCTATATAAATTCTTCTCGGGTTTGCCGCCGAATCACATTTTCTACTGTCGAGCTTTCGGCGACTTTCACTGCCGCCATCATCAGGACTGTCTTCAGACACAACAGTCCTGATGATGGCGGCAGTGAAAGTCGCCGAAAGCTCGACAGTAGAAAATGTGATTCGGCGACAAACCCGAGAAGAATTTATATCGATGATACGCCGAGAAAGACTTATATCTCAATAGGTTTAACGCTGATAACATCTTGGGATAGTCCATCGTACTTCCTTTGAGAGCATTCGTTGATGATGTGCTCCACAGTGTGGGAAGGAGTTCTGCAGTCCCCATTTGAGCATGATGCTGCATTCAGCATGGCCTGTCCTTTGCGACTTATTTTATGCTCTGGTCCCTTTTCAGATGGAATCCAGGATATTTATTTGTAGGATCTTGAATATATTGATGTTTCATAGGTGCAGAGTTCCAGCCAGCTTTGTCACCATTTTTGCTTGATGTTGAAGTCGGGTACATCCAGTTGTGGATCTAGGAATTCTGTGAGATTACCAACCCTTCGAACATTATTTTCCACCCTCATTGTTGCCATCCCGATCGTCACTGGCTGGGTTAGTAGTGGAACTAAAAAAAAGAAGATCTCTAGGATTGGTAGATCCTATGGATGGTCAGGATGATGTAACTTTTGTAACTTTCACAAGTGCAGCTTTTTGACATCTTACGTCCAGAGGTGTTATGCTACTGATGACCTAAAACCATGGAACAGGGCTACATTCTAGTATGCCAGTTATAATTTCCATACACTCGTCCAGATGAACGTCAATTTTTTTTTTTTAGTATGAGCAGTTTGTTATAATGCTAGATCACAGTACTTGACTACAGGATTAAAAAAAAATATTTGAAAACACAAGGGTGTTTCCAATTTTTTTGTCATGGAGCAGTCTACGGTGACACCAAGATACTTAGGGTAGAAATTGTTAAACTATTTGTTGGCAGAATACCTTCAATACGGTCTAGAAAGACGCTTACAACTACTTGTCATATAGCAAAGAATTTCTATAGCGATTTTGTTGACTTTAAAGAACTTTTGAGAAAAAAAATCAGTAATCAATGTAAGAGAATAAAGTTTCATTAAGTCAAAACCATTTATTTGAATCCCAGTTCTGAATATATTGCCGCAGATATAGCAGAAAATTACAAACAATTTAAGGTATAAAAAGTATAGTCAGAAAATTTTATTTACCAGGTTATAGTAGAATTCCTGATCATTGCACCATGTGGGGGTGAATGGAGCAAAAATCATTTTCATTAAGAGAGGTTTTAAGATATCATAAAGTTTGATGCATCAAAAGATTCAGAATGGGCAATTGCAACTTATATGTAAAAATAGACCTTGTAGGTAAAATAGAAATAGGTTCTTAGGTAAAAAATAGGTATTAGGTTTTGAATAAAAGTTACGATACAGGATTTAAAATATAATTAATTAAAGGGAATGAAGATGATTTTTATTTTGCAGTTAGATCAAAATTTAAGGGCTACATGTAAGGTTATAATTTACCCTGTCATGGATACCTTGTCAGAATTTTCCGGGTTGAGTTACGCAGGAACGGATGATGTACTAAACACACATTCAATAGAAAAGGGCAATAGAGACACTTTAGGGATTTAAAAAAAAAAACTAGGGATTTTTTTCTAAGGAAAGTACTACTGGCTATCCCATCTTAAACAGAGCAATAGTTTCAGAGAAATAAATTCAAAATGATTTTGGCAATTTTTAAGGAACTGTGCAGTTACAGTTTTACACAAATTTCTTCCGTAGTAGAAAGGATTCCATAGCGACATATTTCAAAAGCTTAGGAAAATTTTAAGAAGTTATTTGATAGGGGTTGTAAACTTCAAGAGTAATTCAAGATTTTATGATTTGAAACTTTATGATTTTATAACTTTTAAATGAAGCAATTTTTGGCATGTCATGATTTAACAAAATAGTCAGAAACAAAGGGACTACAAGTTGTAAAAGTTTCAGGGAGATTGAAAAAAGTTGAAAGACAAAGAAGGAAGGTCCAAAGTTTAGTTGGCCAGACTATAAAAAGGCACCACAGTCCTTTACAAGCAAACAGCATCAAGCAGGCAGTCAATGTGAGAAGACAAGCGAATTAAGAGCTCCGCATTAGGTAGTGTAACATGTAGACTGTAGACTTCGAAAATTTTTGAGTAGAGGACCTTAGAACAATTTTAAAGGACTTAGAAAATTTCAAGATGTTACAAGCTTTCTATTAACAGTCAGGAAAGTGGACATTGTTTTTGTTTAGTGATGCCATAGAATATCTTTCACATTCAGGGGGTATTTTTGGAAAGATTGCCATCAGTGAGTGATAATGTGAGCAATGTCACCCTGCAATCTAAATCCATGGATCCGATAGCTTCAATGCCTTATTATTCTGGTACCAAATTTCGTTAAAATCTTATTTCAAGAATATAAACTTTTGTCGGAGTGAACTTTTAATTTTTTACAACCCTTTAACTAATGAGGGGATAAAAATGTTGCCATGCTTTGATGTGTGTTTTCAGAGGATAAACACAATATGCAGATGGAAAATATGGCTGCCAGGCTCCTTGGAACATTCTCTAATAATGCTATACCATGGGCATTATGGCCATCAGGAAAAAGAAAAAACTTTCATAATGATGAAAAGGAAATGGTGTTGTGTGGCCCTAGAAGGAAAATTGAGCTGTACCTGCAACATCTGTCAGAAAATAAAAACATATGAATGTATGGAGTATAGGGAAATGCCATACCATGATTGCAGATCGCTCCAACCAACTATTATGTGTTGACCATTTTGGGCCAATCCCAAAAGGACGATTTGGTGGCTATCAACACTTTTTTTTTTTTTTTTTTTTTTTTGTTGTTGATGTACTTTTGAAACTTGTAAAATTATACATCATCTCCAGACTAAATTCAGCACAAAAGTTATGCATAATAACTGAAAAATGCATGCCAATTTATGACAAACCGATCTGAATTCTTTCCAACAATGGATAAGTGTTTTCGAGCAGGAAATGGCAAGCTGGAATGGCAAACGCAGGGATTGAAGTCATAAAAAGCCCCATAAGATGCCCACAATCAAGGTACATGAGACAGTTATCAGTGTATTGACGTCTTCTTGTGAGAATGAAGCATTCCGGAAGGGAAAACCTGTTAGAGTGCATTGAAGTATATTTTAATTCCACCTTATGCTGTTCGAATGGATGCTGGCCCCTCGATTTATGTTTTTCTCAAGAGACCACACTACCAGCAACCCATATCGTAAATCAACCTGATTCTAATGTAACTAATAACTTAAAAGAAAGAATGAGAAAGGCAAGATGCCAGGAAGAGAAAGCAACAGAAATAAAACCCAGTCATTTGGAGTAGGGGATTTGTTTATCGAAGTTCTTTCACATATTTCATGTTCCAATCTGAGTGGAGCGAATCATTGCCCCAAATGTGTACTTACTAAAAGATGCTAACATGACCATAGGCAAGTGTAACAGTCAGAATTTAAAGAAATACTACAGTGAGATAATTTAAATTTAAGGACATTCGAAGTATTATTTTAATGTAATTTTCAAATAAAACTAAGGGGAAGATTCTCTTTGAATTAAAGGAGAGTAAGTTTATCTGAACGTAGGATTAGAATAAAGCGCATCTATAAAAACTATCTTGCCTTGTATATCTGAATGCCTGTCTGTTTGGAATGAATGAAGCATGTAGGATGTTATGTGTGAGACGTGACATGGGAGAGAAGATTTTGTATATTTTGAGATATGTTTCATGCAAATATAGACTAATTTAATTCATGATAGAAGTAGTTAAGTGTCTAGAAATGAAAGATTTTAATCTGGAAATATGTATCTATTTTATAATTTAATTCCAGTGAAGCACTGCTGTCGGGAATGAGCAAAAACATGAGAGTGATAAAACGTGGGCACAACAAAATAATTCAGTGAACAAATAAAGTGACAACACAATTTCTACGGTCAAGTGATATTGTTAATATACTTTGATGTATCGTCCCAATAAATGACAGATGTTAAAGAAACAAATGAACTTGCTGAAACAATAACGGACTAGGGTAGAACTGGGAAGGAGGTGGTTAATGCTGAAAATATAAAGCCAATAATAAGGGTGTTACTGATGAACTGTACAAATATAATGAACAAAGTAATCGAATTTGCAAGTTTAATAGAGATACATGAAACACAACTAATAATTGGGGAAGAGAGTTGGTTAAAAGAGAAGTATTAGACATAGAGGTAGTGATATGTATACAGATCACTATCTCGTTATATCAAAAATAAGAATACTTGCTAAATGGAGGAAAAGAATGAATAAAAACTTACAACAAGATCAAGAAGTTTTTAAGACCTACCTTTTAAAAGATGAAGGAATAAAACATCTATATCAAAGCCGATTACAACAGCGCTTACTGGAAAACCCAACAAATAATGACATCAATAAAGAATGGGAAACTATAGCTTCATCAATACTGAAAGCAGCATATGAAGCCATTGGCAAGAAAAAGAAATTTAGAAGAAAAACTGGACTTAAAATGTGGAACGAAGAAATTGCAGAAGCCGTCAAACAAAAGCAAAAGGCTTATCTAAAAATGATACAGGATCGAACCCTAGAAAATGAAAATGAATATAAAAGAAGAAGAAATATTGTTAAGACAATAACAAAGAAGTTGAAACAAGAGGGATGGGATAGATTAATCAGTTCAATAGAAGATGATGTCCATGGTAGACAAGAGATGGCTTATAAACTTATGAAACATCTCAACAAGGATGAAAAGGAAAGTGCTAATATAAATGTAATTGAAGAAGAGGCATGGGTAAAACACTACAGAACATTATGGTACAATAGTAATTATAAAGAAGAAGAAGAGAAAATAGGAATGGACCATGTGGATACTAAAGAAATAGATCCTATAGACATAGAGGAGGTTGATGCAGCACTAAAAACATTTAAAAATAGAAAAGCTCCTGGACTAGATACAATTAATTTAGAATTGATTAAGTATGGGGGAATGATTCTGAAATTTAGATATTTACACTTAATTAATATGTGTTGGAAAAAGAGAACCATCCCAGAAGAATGGAGGAAGGCCAAAGTTATTTCACTTTTTAAGAAGGGAGATAGGAATTCATGTGATAACTATCGAGGAATCTATACTATTATAAATCTGTAAGCAAGCTGCGTTTGTAGTGAGGCTTGATCTCTAATAACGCAAAAACTACCGCATCAATTTGCATGGTGTTTCCAAATTTTTAAAGCTAATGTTGCTGATCAACATCTGCAGAAGTAGGTAACGACTAATATGTACCATGGGAAGAAGCAAGTCAGTAAAAAACTTCAGAAATGTGAAACTGTAGACCACAGATAATTATACACATTCAGACGGTCACTCCTTTCATAAAGAGACCTGACAAAATTTAGGATTTCCCTTTTTTTTTTTTTTACTTCTGCGATTCATTTTTCTGGACCGCAGTACTTCAAAATAAAAAGAATACGTGAATCAAGTATAATCAGCATTTACTTGAATCGTAACAGGTCTGTTGAATTACGAAAAAGTTATATATTACTAACATGGAAGACATGTATTGTCTCTGGTAGACTGTTATACAGTTTGTCTCTGGAACAAAATTGCTACGTGATCGCTGAACAATACAGCCACAATAAGCCAATACTTAATACGAAATTCAGTTTTTTCTCGAAGAGCGATGTCTGAAAAACAGCTTTTATAAATATCAGCAAGTAATAAAACATACTTCTTTCATAATGACTTGTGCGGAATTGCACATATTTGGAAGTACTTTATTCGATTAATATGTCTCGTGGCTATAACGTGCAAATATAACTAGGCATCCGAAAATTCAGGTACATGCGACTCAAATAATTACATAGAAAATACGGATATATTGAAAGAAACTTAAATTAAAAATGTTTCATATCCTAATGCTACACCGCGTAGATTATAAAGCTGCAGGCATCGTCTCTTAGGCCTATCACAAAGCATCATATCAGCTGTCAGGTTGCATTTCAAGCGATTCACAACTTGCCATAATGTTGCCACTCAGAAATAATTGTTTCAGTTACATGCACGTTACTACATAAACTGTACCATGATCACAACTCGACATTTTTGAATTAATTATATCTGACTGAAATAATGACAGTAATGATACGACGATTTGAAATCAAGAGTAGCTCCAATTCACGTAAATTTCTATTTTAAAGCAGGAATAATTGATGGTCTATCAACATAAAATAAAACCAATATCCAAACAACAAAAAATAAAAAACAACAAAAAATAAATAAATCAGAAAAATTGAGATGCTGTGATTATTGGTAACGAATTTTTATTTTTCACCACACTTCCAAGAGGACTAAGTCGTAGACTACTGCTATATTTACATAAATTTATGGCACCGCGGTTATGTTGCAATCCTCGGTATCCACATTTAAAAATAAACTTTTTTTAGTTAAGTATCATGGAAACAATATTATATCCACAGATACATCCTTAACAAAGGTTATACCTAGCTATATAATCCCAGGCAAAGTTTACACATAAAATCGCCAAAAAAAAATTACACATAATGATTATAATATCAGCTTTGTTAATGTTACAACTGTTATATATCCATTTAAATTTTCGGTTCCACGGTTAACGTGGAATCCTCCATATCAGCATTTAAAAATATTATGTTTTAGCTGAGTTAAATATTGCTTTCAGAAATAATATTATTTATTACTACCACAGATATTCTATATTGTAACCAAATTTATGCTCATCTATATACTCGCAGCCAAAGTTCACGCATAGTGATAATTCCAGCTGTGAAAACGTTTTAATTGTTAGTGCTGTGAGTTGGGTAAGTATAAAAGTTTATGATATGCCCTTGCGAAAGAGATCTAATCTGTCGGGGTCAACTTCTGCAGCTAAAAGATGTCGCCGAAATCGGCTAAATGAGAGTGAAATAGACCGACAACATCGTCTGCAACGTCAAAGAGAACGAGATGAAATAGCTAGAGCAACCTGAAAGTAACCTGCACCGAGAAAAGCGATTGACCTATAACCAACCGGGTTCTATACGCTAAATCCATGGCTTCTGAAAGCGCACAGAAGAAAGAATGTCGTTTGAACCGTGAAAGCCTTTCTAAACAATAAATGTTTATACTTCGCACAATAATTACAACCACGAATTACTATTGTTAATTTTTCAGGAACCTTTTCTACTATTGAATCAATTGCATCACGTTAAAATATGAATAAAACAACTCTCTGACATCAGTATGAAAACCGAACCTAACGTATTAACCGAAACAAACGAAACTATTCAGAATACATTAACAGTTCATGCCTTTCCACGTTAATGTCTGATAAGAGAATAAAATCGCTAAATAATTTCTACACCTGCCAAGGCACGCTGTCACATTACAGTAGGCTTGCCCCTTCAGTACCTAACTTATTTTAATTATATTTATTCTATGAGTATCGGTGACTTATGAGTCGAACAGTTGAGGAGCGGTCAGAGAGTGTGTGTGGGGTGGAGCAGAGAACGTCGTGTGTATCGTTCCTCTGTTTTTTTGTGAAAGTGATGGAAAGAATTGTTTTTACAATCTGAAGAACCTGCATCTTCGGATCGTTTGTCTCTAATAGTAATTTGCTGTGTGTGTGTTATTATTAATTTTTTTTCCATTGGTGGCCGGGTGCATTTGTGCTGCACAGATCTCAGAATAAATCTTTGATCCACATACTCGAAGTGATTCCTTGAAGAAACTTATAGTTATATTTATTCTGGATTTGTACCCTAGCTAGCCGATGGTGGCGGCCGATAATTAATTATAACGAAGTCTGATCGTCCTTATATTAGGTGGTCAAAACTAATTATATAGGGGACTAAATTGTGAGTCGGGAGGAACAACTGCTGTGACTGTCCCGATACACTAATACAATATGTTCTCCGACATGGCGACCGTGACAGGACATATTGCCACCACAACCATAAAAGTTGGGCGAGAGAAGTCAACAGGTTGGAGGAGGTATTGAATGCCATTCCTCACAGTTCCACAGGAATGACGCCTTTCGAGCTGATGTTTAACCAGCCAGTGAAGAGATTAATTACTCAAATTGTTGAATTCCCAGAGGGACAGGAAGGAGATTACAAAGAGAAATTAGAGAAAGCGAGGAAAACTCTTGAGAAGAAGGCGAAAGAGAGGCAAGTCAGACATGATACGAAGAAGAAATTTTCCTCCTATAAGGAAGGAGATTTGGTACTAATACAAACGCATTATAAGTCATCGTTTCTAAACAGTGAAATAAAGAAGTTCAAGATTTTATATGAAGGGCCCTATAGGGTGAAAGAAGTACCAAGAGAAAATGTGTATACGGTGGAATATCCAAAGAGTAAAAAATTAAAGGGTACATACAATGTCATATCTCTTAAACCTTTTAAATTAGCAGGTTAGTTCTTAGAAGGGTAATAAGTAATTGTACCTAAGTTTTGGAGGGTGTGCCCTGTAGTGCTTAACGGAGTCCCTATCGCGGACACCCAGTAACCCCTCAAGGATATGTCGAAAGATGGACGTCGTTGTGTGTTAATAACAGAAATATAAATATGTTCTTTTAGTGTTTGGTGTCGTCCTAATTCGATTTTCTTGGAAGGGGTAGTAAGTTTAAAATGCAATTGTTGAAGGCTATGTTGACAAAACTTCAGGTCATTGACCTCATTTTTAACCGAGCCTCACTAAAGGAAGGAAAAGTTACCTTATCGGGGAAGCTCTGGTAATAACAATCAGGTGTTTCACTGAAAAAAGATGTATCCTGGATAGAGAGTATGTACTATCCACAGGGAAAAAAAACTATGACTAATGTAATGATGTTAATGTTCATGTACGTTTTGAGTGAGGAACAGACGTTTAACCTCAAGAAATTATTATTTGTAATTTTGTACTTTCTTTCCAGGTAGATACAATTGTATGTGAAGATATAATTGTATGTGAATGAAATTTTGTTAATATGTTTGTAATTTTGTTCGGTAGGGACCGGCCACCAATACGCTTGTATAGTAATTTAATTCATGGTGTTCTTGTATCAAGTAGGGATTTTTTTTGTGTAACTACCTACTAAAAACTAACCTAAAATATGTCCCAGGTTCAAATGTCTTGCCTGCGGCTTCACATTAGAACCGTGACATGGAAGGGGTTGTCACATTACAGTAGGCTTGCCCCTTCAGTACCTAACTTATTTTAATTATATTAATTCTATGAGTATCGGTGACTTATGAGACGAACAGTTGAGGAGCGGTCAGAGAGTGTGTGTGGGGTGGAGCAGAGAACGTCGTGTGTATCGTTCCTCTGTTTTTGTGAAAGTGATGGAAAGAATTGTTTTTACACTCTGAAGAACCTGCATCTTCGGATCGTTTGTCTCTAATAGTAATTTGCTTGTGTGTGTGAGATTATTATTAATTTTTCCATTGGTGGCCGGGTGCATTTGTGCTGCACAGATCTCAGAATAAATCTTTGATCCACATACTCGAAGTGATTCCTTGAAGAAACTTATAGTTATATTTATTCTGGATTTGTACCCTAGCTAGCCGATGGTGGCGGCCGATAATTAATTATAACGAAGTCTGATCGTCCTTATATTAGGTGGTCAAAACTAATTATATAGGGGACTAAATTGTGAGTCGGGAGGAACAACTGCTGTGACTGTCCCGATACACTAATACAATATGTTCTCCGACAACGCGCGCGTGAAGCAGCGGGCAAATGCTAGTTAGTTTATTAAATACGGGATACAAAATATATGCAAAAATAATAAATAACAGGCTAAAAGTAATAGCAGATGCTCTCCTATCAGAAGAACAATGTGGGTTTAGGAAAGGAAGGTCCTGCATAGATAATATATTCTGCCTTAGACAACTACTGGAAAAGAGAAGAGAATTTAATTTAAAGACTTTCATTGCTTTTATAGACTATGAAAAAGCGTTCGATAAAGTAAATAGACAAAAAATATGGGAAATAATGCAAAGAAATGGTTATCCACAGCATTTAATACAAGTTATTCAAGATATGTATAGAAGGACACAAATCGTCTTAGACCTGGGAAATAAACTTACAGAAGAAATAGCAATTAACCAAGGAGTGCGGCAAGGTTGTCGCCTGTCTCCAACACTTTTTAATATATATATAGATGACTTAGTTAGGAAATGGAAAGAAAATGTCCATCCTGGTATAAAAATAAGCAACAACACTTACATAAATACTATGTTGTTTGCAGACGACCAATTTATCCTCCAGGAAAATGAAGATGGACTTCAAAAAGCAAATCATATACTAAACATTATCAGCAAAGATTACAATCTGCAGTTGTCTCGTGCAAAAACGAAAGTTAGGGCATGGCAGGGGAAATACCCTATCAGAGTTAAAATAGTGGTAGACAATCAGCCAATAGAACAAGTCTCCAGCTTTACTTATCTCAGATGTGAATTATCTTTCAATGAGGATAACGAGGTGAAGAAGAAACTTCACCGATTTCAGTATATGTGTGGAACAATTCGACGAACACTGAAAGGTAAAGCACGAGAGGAGACTCAACTGAAGTTTTATAAAACAATGGCCGTACCGACTCTGCTATATGGCAGCGAAACATGGGTAAATAAAACGCAATACAAAAGCAAAATTCAATCATCGGAAATGAAATTTTTAAGGTCAGTAAAAGGGTATTCCCTAAATGATAGGAGGAGGAACGAGGAAATAAAGGAACAACTGAATATCTCCCCGCTAAATGATAGAATTACCCAAAAAAGGGATAACTGGAAGAACCACGTCCTACGGATGAGAAAAGACAGATTTTCTAAGCTTGCCCTGGAGTACCATCCCACAGGCAGAAGGGACATTGGAAGACCTAGGAAGAGATGGTCGGAAGAATGAGGTCGGAACAGGCTTTTGGCCTATCCATGAAGAGGAAGTAAGTAAGAAGTATTAGACAGTGAGGGTTTTCCCGATGGTTACAGAGTGTACCACAGAGATAGAGGAACAATTGGTGGAGGAATTTTAATACTAGTTAACAAAAACTACCACAGTTCACTGGTGTTCATAGATCATGACCATGAGTTAGTTGGGGTAGATTTCTGGGGTAATAAAAAAGAAAAAATCAGGGTGTTGGCTGCTTACGGCAGTGGAAGAATGACAGATGAAGATGAGGCATTGGGGAGAAATTAAATTCATACTCAGATTTCAGAGGTGAGATTAGAATGGTTATTATTGGTGGGGATTTAAATTTACCAGGTGTAAACTGGGTAGGAAATAAGATTAATAGCACAAGGTAACAGAAATTTGCAAATACCTTAATAAGGAAAAGAGGATTTATACAAGTGGTAGAGAAGAACACTAGGGGACAAAATATTTTGGATATACTCCTAATGAAGCCAGATCATAACCTTATGGGGTGTCAAGTAACTGAGGGAATAAGTGATCATGAAGCAGCTCTGATGGATATTAGAGGATTCAGTGAACCAGAAGCCAAAATTGAAGTACAGTTATAAAAAGGCACAGATTTTATATTTGAAGAGATTTTTCAGAGAAAGTTTCAGCAAATGGTAAGAAGGCACAAATACAGTAGAGTCAAGGTGGGAAGAGTTCAAGGAGATAATAAGAAAAGGGGAAGAAAATTTTATTCTAAAACGGAAAGTAGAGAGAAGTAGGTAACCTGTGTGCTATGATAGAGAGGTGAGGAGGCTAGAGAGGTTGTTAAGAAGAGAACATAACAGAGTTAAGAGACAGCAGGATAGTAGGGAATATTTTAAAAAACTAAACAAGGGCTTAATAATAGCTAAGAAGGTGGCTAAAGATGGGTTTATGAAGAGTATTGTCAGTGCATGGGGACCATTCACTGATGCATCTAGAAATTTCTATGCCTAAGTTAGAAAACTGAGGGGATGAAAGGGTACACAATTAGAAATGAGCAGACCAAAAAATTTGAAATTTATCCTGAGGATATGATGAAGGAAATAAGAAAGCTGAAAAAACATAAAGGGGCTGGTGTAGATAATGTTACTACAGATATCTCAAAGATGTGACATTGTACATTATCTTGAAATATTATTTAAATTGAGTCAGGATACTTGCTGCTTATCAGAGGACTTGAAAAGTGTGATAGTAGTGCCAGTACATAAAGGAGGGTGGGAAATAGTAAAAAATTGTAGGCCAATCATTTTGACATCAGTGGTAGGTAAATTAATGGAGAGATTGATAAGCAACCAAATCAAAAATATATGTGAGGAATGTAAGTGGTTTTCAAGTAGGCAATAAGGCTTTGGGTAAGAATATTCACGTGAATCTCTGTTGGTGGGATATAAGCAAGATGAAATGGACAAAGGGGGCCAAATAAATTGTGTAGCACTAGATCTATCAAAGGCTTTTGACAGAGTAGTAAAATTTTTAAAAGGTTGAAAACAAAGTTTGGTTACGAAATGCAGCATGAAAGATGTGGAAGTAAAAATGGAAGTGCCACAGGGGGGACCATTGCTATTCATTATTCTAATGAACAATTGTGTTGATTGTTTACTATCAGAAATTAGATTGTTTGCAGATGAAATGATGCTGTATAAAAGGATCAAAACTGTTGAGGACTGTTGACAGCTGCAGGGTGATATGGACAAGATACCGAGCTGGGTTGGTAAACATGGGCTGAAGATAAATGCAAAAGAAGAGTCAGCTTATTAGATACACAAGTAAAAAACAAAATGTTGTTATGATTATAAGGTGGAGAATAATTGCTTGTTGAGGACTTGAAATGTAAATAAGGGGGCATCCATTAATGACATGAGGTGTTTTTCCAGAATTCTTGGACCCCTCCCCCCCCCCCACTTTAAAATGACGTGAGATTTTGACAGAGACAGCCTTCCCCCCCTACTAATTGACCCTCAACTTTTTGAGACCTTTCCCCCCCTCCCTCCCCCCACCCCCATTTCAGCTCACATCATTAATGGATGTCCCCTAACTTGGCACCACATTTGACAACAAGTTTAACTGGGCAGCACACATTGGACTGGTATTAGGAAAAGGTCTGAAAGTTCTGCACTTGTTGGGGAGAGTGGTGAGGCGATGTATGAGAGAAGTAAAGGAATTGGGTTACAAAACTTTGATCTGACCATTGCTTGAATATGGTAGGTAGTATGGGACCCACATTTTAAGTATCAAATACAGGAGTTGAAGAGAGAGCAAAGAAGGGCTGCTAGATGTGTTTCTGGGACAGAACACAATTACTAACAGATGTGATATAAGAACTGGAATGGGATTTATTGGAAGACTGGAGGAGGGTGAAGAGGTTCATTGGAGTGTACAATGCGTATATCGGTGATGATGCATATAAAGATATTGGTGTAAGAATTAAAAGTAACACATGGAAGCAGGGCCGGCTTAAGAAATCTCAGGGCCCCCTGCGAATTTTGATTTCGGGGGGCCCCTACTTCTTTTCTAGATGCACTTTTGATAATTTTCGTGACTTTATGGGACCAACTTTGCTGAGTCTTTGGTGTTTATCAATAAATCTCATATGGATCTCCCAACTACTGTCACTTTCATTTCTGGCTAAGACCTGCTGCCCATTGTGTCAAATGAAATTGGTTTTATATTCAGTTTTTTAGCAATCATATTTATAATACACTTTTTATACGACATTTCTTTTCTTGCCTTCTTTGCTTGTACATATAGGTTTTTGGGGCTGGAGACACTTGAGCAGGCATACACATTTTAATTCAATAACTTTTTATATGAAATGTCAAAATATGAGCGTGTTTATTCGAACGAAATTACGTAAATGCTGAAACAGGTTCAGAGAAATGCACGCCTTTAAATATATAGGCCTATTTCAATTACATCAGATATGACTTTCTCAAAACTGAATCTGATGAAGGACTTCTCCTGGAACTCCACACTTCAAAAACATCTATTGTGAACACAGCTTGTTAACATTCTAAATTTGTAGATTATTTATTTTAGCAGTAAAATTATTTGTTAAGTAAGGACAAATTTTGAATGCGATCGTGGCGGGGCCCCCTATGGTTGGGGCCCCCCGCGACTGTCGTTCTTGCGGTAGCCTTAAACCAGACCTGCATGGAAGAGAAAAGATGACCATGATCAGAAGCTGGCACTCAATTTCAGGCACAAGGGTGTAGGAAGATTCTCTTTTTTAGGTAAGGGGGTTCAGGAATTGGAATAAGTTACCAAGAATAATGATGAATAATTTACCAAGAGTGAAAGATTTTAAAGTTGAAATTGGCAGAGGGCAAATGTAGGTGTGTGCAGGAAAGGGGGAAGACAGATGTGTAGGGAAATTGCCACTGGAGTGTGCACTCCCTTGCAATTTGAATTAACTAATTTAATCATCTGAACATTAAAGCTAATGAAAACAATGACAATTTCAATATAATTGTGATAAAATATAGACAATTTTAAGTAATTGTGAAAATTAATGAGTAACAATGATGCACAATTTGAAAAAATTAAATTATTATAAGGCATAGAATCATTTGTAAACATATATCCTAGATGTTTAGAAAATTTTGAATTGTATTATGATGTGATTCAAAGGGGGAAGTTAAATTATAAGAGAAACTCAAAATCCTTTGTGATGTTTTTTGATTTTATTAAAAGGTGAAGCTGTGTAATGGTCCACATTACATTTAACAGTTTAAACTTATTAAGAATATGTTAATTATTAACAGGAGCTCTGAAGAAATATGATATGAAATGAACAGTACAAAAGTTTCTTATTGTGTTAGTTATTTCTATCTCTGCATGTTTCTATCTCAGTGCTTCTAAAATTATTTCTCAGCTATTAATTTCAAAATTAAGGAATTAAAAAGTTGAAATTTTAATCTCTTATATGATCTACTTATTTTTCCTTTAAAACAGTGCTTCATTCTCTTAGCCTCTAATAAATTATTTTTATCATTTCTTTGAATCTTGACTAATGTTTTTGAAACTGGTTGTTTTGGAAGGAAAGAGATCTGGTGATGAGAGTGACGGAGGACGTCGCAGGAAAAAAAGACGCAGTCGCTGGGCTCCTGAGAGTGAAAAGGTGGAAATTGCCCCTCCAGTTAATACAGGTACTGTTATTTTGCTTCATGATTTAAGTTTATCCAATATTATTTATTTTAAGGAAATTATTGTAAGAATGTGCCTGTTGGGTGTGCAGTAATGCTCAGGCTAGCATTTTGGATGACGGGTATTCAAATCCCTGTCTGACTATCCAGATTATGGTTTTCGATGGTTTCCTGAAATCTCTCCAGGCAATTGCAAGGATGATTCCTTCAAGAAAGACATGTTTGAATTCTTACCCATTAGGCCTGTTTATACACACCAAACTGTCTGTTTGGAAGTGAACTCCAGAGCGATACGAAAAATGGTCAACATTCAGGTCACGTGCGCCAGCACTTTGGGCATACATGCTAATATTATCCATGTAAAGGTAATTTTTTTAGGGTTTTGGTGTGGAATGATTTAGATGCTCCAAGCTGGTGTTATCTAATTAACCGACTTCAAAAAAAGGAGGTTCTCAATTTTGAACCGATTTCAATGAAATTTTTTTGGTGGCTAGGGTATACCTCCAAAGTGGTCCCATATGAATTTCATTGAGAAACCACCCCTTCTACCCCCACTCACCCCTTAATTTTTATACAAATCCACATTTTTTATTCGATCTCGATGAAACTTTGGACATATATAGTCAAAAATAAACAGAAAAATACTGTCAACTTTTGTTTTAAAAAAACTGAAACCCTCTCCCCCTATCCACCCCCTTAATTTTTGCAAATTTTTGCAAATTTTCTTTATTCAAAGCTACAGTCGACACCATTTAACTGATCTCCATTAAAGTTGGCAATTACATGTAATTTTTCATAGAGAAGGTTTCTAACAAAAAAATAAAAAACCACCCCTTCTCCCCTTTACACCCCTTAATTTTACAGAAACCTACATACTTCATCTGATTTTTATTGAACTTTGCCCATGTACACTTTAAAACAAAGATAAAAATCCTGTCAACATTTGGTCTTCCAAAGCTCAACCCCCTCCCTCCTTCCACCCCTTTAATTATTTTCAATGATCTTCATAAAAAGCTACATTCGACCGATTATCATCAAAGTTGGCATATACATTTAATTTTTAATGGAGAATCTGACCAAACAATAAATAAATAAAAAACCACCCCTCTCCCCTTTACATCCCTTAATTTTTATACAAACCCACATTTTTTATCCGATTTCGATGAAACTTTGGACATGTTTAGTCAAAAATAAAGAGAAAACTACTGTCAAGTGTTGGTTTGAAAAAACTGAAGCCTTCTCCCCCTATCCACCCCCTAAATTTTTGCCAATGTTCTTTATACAAAGCTACAGTCGACACCGTTTAACTGGTCTCCATTAAAGTTGGCATATACATGTAATTTTTCATGGAGAAGGTTTCTGACCAAAAAAAATTAAATAAATAAATAAACCACCCCATGTCTCCCTTTACACCCCTTAATTTTATAGAAATCTATATTTCTTATCTGATTTTTATTGAACTTTGCCTATGTATACTTTAAAACAAAGAGAAAAATCCTGTCAATATTTGGTTTGCCAATGCTCAACCCCTTTCCCTCCTTCAACCCCATTAACTTTTGTCAATATTCTTTATAAAAAGCTACAGTCATGATCGTTTGACCGATTACCATGAAAGTTGGTGCTTGTATGTATTTTTTCACGAAAAAGGTGTCTGACCAAAAGATCTAAAAACCACCCCCTCTCCCCATTAAACCGCTTAATTTTTATACACAACCACAGTTTTTATCCGGTTTAGACAGAACTTGGCAAATTTTTACTATAAAACAAAGAGAAAAATAATGCCAACTCTTGGTTTGCAGAAACTGAACCCCTCTCCCCGTTTCCACCCCTTTGGTTTTTGTCAATTTCTTATTAGAAAGCTACAGTCGACACCATTTGACCGATTTTTATGAAAGTTGGCGCATATATATGGAATTTTTTATGAATAAGATTTCTGACCAAAAAATCAAAAAAACTATCCTGGCTCCGCTTCCCTTAATATTTGTACAGAACCACATTTTAATCCGATTCGGTGGAACTTCGCTTGTGTATACTTTAAAACAAATAGAAACAGAAAAATACTGTCCACTTAACTTTCACAAAAACGCAAACCCTATCCCCCTTTCTACCCCTTTAATTACTGCCAATGTTCTTTATACAAAGCTACCATTTCTTTCTGATTTTGAAGGAAGTATGCACATGTATACTGCAAAACAAACAGAAAAATACTGTCTGCATTTGGTTTCGAGAGTCCAAACTACACTCCTTCCTTTCCATCCTTTATTCTACAATTTCTATCCGATTCTGAAGGAAATTTACACATGTATACTTTAAAACATACAGAACAATTGTGTTTAAATTAGGTTGCAGACGCTCAACCCCTCTTCTCTTCTACCCCCACCCCTCCTAATTTCCAATATTCTTTATAGATACCCACAGTTTTATCAGATTTTCATTGAACACGGCACATGTATACTTTAAAACAAAGAGAAAAATACTGCCCACACTAGCTTTACAAAAACCAAACTACTCTTCATCTCCATTGTTTTTTATACATACCTACAGTTTTATCTGATATCAATAGAAATTTACACATGTATACTTTAAATCAATCTGAAAAGGCAGTCTACATTTGGCATACATAAGCCCAATCACACTTCCCCTTTACCCTCACCCCTTTTAATTTCCAATGTTCTTTACAAAAATCAATAGCTTTAAATCCCGTCAAAATCAGTTAAGTTATTTTTAAGTCATGGCATAGTATTTATAAAATAAATGTGTCATAATGTCTCAACATTTACTTCAGATTTCAACTTTGATCCCAAGCTTTCACGTTGTGAAAACCAATTAAAAATCTGTATTTTCTGTGTGAGGCCGGAGCAGACAGATATATTTCAGAGACAGATGTGAGATGTATTAATGCCCAGATGTTACATGTTTCGGTTATCGACCAGCAGCTTTAACAGATGTTATGATACGATCGAAACACAGCATGGACAAAAATGTAAACTGACATTCCTTATCACAACACCCAATTCACCCCGTTCTGGAAGTTGGTGTGTTATATAAAGACAGAATTCTTCTTTGAAAGCAAGCACTTTAATCTGAGCTACCAGGAAGTTTGCAAAATGGGAACACAGCGGCATATTTAAAATACAAAACAAACTATAATATCACTAAAAATTTAAAAATAAAATAATTGTTTAAAAAAACATAAAAACCGCCTTCAAAAAAAAAGCACTAAAAATTTTAAAATAACTTGCTTAGGATAAAGTAAATCTAAATGGACAGTATTTTACATTACTGTCATTAATATTTTTACATTAATTAGTTATTTTTGGAGTCGGTGCCAGCGAAAGCAAGAAAAACAAAAAGATAAAAACAATGAGAAATAACAATAATAAATAAAAAATCATGTTACTGCTTACCTACAATTAATGCTAGGAAAATGTTTCAACAAAACTGAAACATACAGATGGTACGCCAATATTATACTAACTGTAAATCGTTTACTGCATGATGCAGCCTACCAACTGACACTGTAGCAGGAGAGATATGTCTGGATGACCAATAAGGCCGAGCCACAGATTAAAATACTTTTAATTTGTTTCCCTAATCTGTTTCCCCGCAATAACACTATCTGCCTCACGACATGCTGTAAAATATTGGGAATTTTTGTTCGTTTCGCGTCTAATACCAAAAGAAGTTCAGTAATTCGATCTTTGCGATTTGACAGCTGGCACCGACTCCAAAAATAACTAATTAATGTAAAAATATCAATGACAGTAATGTAAAATATTGTCCATTTAGATTTACTTTATCCTAACCAAGGTATAAAGTTATTTTAAAATTTTTAGTGCTTTTTTTTTTTAAAGGCAGTTTTTATGTTTTTTTAAACAATTTTTTTTTCACATCGTTGTTGTTTTGTAAGATGTAGTTGTATTAGTAACTGTGATTAGCATATCCACTAATGAAATTGGAAAAACAGAGCAATAGCATGTGCTGCTTTATACATTTTTTGGTGCAGAAGAACTATAAAAACAAAAAGGAAAAATATGGCATCAAAGTGGAAATCTATACACATTTTCCCCTTTAAGGAAGATTTTCATAAATGACCAGGTGATTTCAAAAATTATTTGCAAGTGCCCCCCTGATCCACCCCTGGATGTATACATCTGGAGCTTATGCTCAAAAACTGTCAGAACAACTGTTTGTGTAAATGGGCCTATCCCTGTTTCAAATTCTTTCCCACATCTACTAACGTCAGTGCCAGTGAGGTGTAAAACCATAAGCAAAAATGATTGTAAGTGCTCTGGTCTTATTTTTCTGAAATTAAATAAAATTGCATTTATATGTAAATCCTAGAAAAATTAGAAAAAAGGGGGGGGGAAGGAACAAAAGTAAGTTACAGGTGTAAAGATGTTATTAGTGCTCTACAAAACAGTTTTTCTACATTACATTCAGTGCATATGGAAAATAATACAGAGGAAGAAAAACTAGAATTGTTCAAGGAGCTAACGGATGATGACATTGAGGGAACACACGGCAAAGTTACTGCAGAAGTGAGAGTTACTGTTAAAATCTGTGAATGTTTTTTGATAATGTGTTGCTTTTGGACAGATATCTTCCACAACTTAGCCTTATTGGTTCTTGTACTTGTTTCAAATACAATACCATTTAAAGAGTCATGTAAGGAATGAAAATAAATAGGTTACAAAAACTGTCACTTTGTAAATAGTCAGATCTTTATAATTTAGTTTTAACTTATTTTGAAAGAAAACAGATTTATAAAATATGTTGTTTGCTGTCAAAGACATGTCTGCATTCAGACTAAAGTATTCCTAGTTTTTTGGTATAGGATGGTATCTAATATCTACGTTTGAGTTATGTTTGATATATTGTTTAATGGGAATGTTGTTGTAACATGTTTTTGGAGAACTTGAATCTTTTAACATTTATCCAAGCTTTCTTCGTCTCTGGTATAAATGGTATTTTGTCTGACAGCACTCACTGGATCTAGTACACTTCTCACAAAAGTTACAAGAACCAATCCAGCATTAATACAGTATGCTGTCCAAGCTTTTGGTACCAGTAACCTGTCTGAAGAAGACTGGAAAAAAGCTGAGGATCATTACAAGGTAAGTTTGCCATAGGCACTTTATTATTACTGTAATAGGATGTTGTTATGGGTGAATAGGCTTTTCAAAATGTTCATAGTAAATAGGTTACAAAAACTGTGTCAGTAAATAGTCAGAACTTTATAATTTAGTGTTATCTTATTTTGAAAGAAAACAGATGTGGAAAATGTTGTTTGCTGTCAAAGACATGTCTGCATTCAGACTAAAGTATTCATAATTTTTTGGTATAGGATGGTATCTAATATCTACATTTGAGTTAAGTTTGATATATTGTTTAATGGGTGTAGATAAAGGGGAATTAATTTGGAGCCACTATCACAGTAAACTGATAATATTAACATAATCTTAATAATAAAGGACTTTCCCATTCAAAATTAAACCAATTTCAGAAATATATGTCAAAAAAGGAATAAAACTAAAGTGGTTGGATATAACCACATTCATTTCACTAGTAGTATGGATGAAAACAGTCATTTTGTAGTAAGGTTTATATAGTCTTAAGAATTTTATTAAAGATGCTAGAGCAACAAGTTTATTTGCCATGCATTTTGGATGGTGCACTTATAGCATCAGCAAACAATAGAAGACATGTTAAACAATGGGAAATCAATTACTTAAAAGAGATAAACCAAATTTAACTATGACAATAGGTTGTCAGCACCAAGGAACATATTCTGACATAAATTAGATACTGTAATTAAAAAAGAAGTATGTTTTTTAGAGGAGAAAAAAAATCAATTTCATAAATAAAATAGTTAGGATACCAAAAATGTGCTCAAATGATAGAGGAAAATTTATTGCTGGAGAATGGGTTGAGACCATAGCAACCCTGTCAACCTGTTCATAATACTCACTGTCGAACTGGAAGTAGGTAGACTGGAGCACGTGACGGAAAAGTTTCACTTCCTTGAAATCAAAATGTTGTGCCAGCAATGCTAATGTATCCCCTAGTGGTACCCTCGTAAAATTTGACATGACATTATTGCTGACAAAGACGTTATTTGAACCCAGTCGAAGTCCTCTCAGTACATTGATGAACTCTGCGTAATTCTTAACGTGGTGGGAACATTTTCCCACGAGTAGTGACAGCCTGCTTTTCAGATATTTTGCTAGTTCGTATGTTAATGAGAAGATTAAATGGAGGTGGAGGAGAATGGTTACCACCCATTTTTAGACATCCTCATAGAAAAGTAGGCCGATGGTACTGTAGGTCCTTCTGTGTACAGAAAACCCATGCATACAGACCTCTATCTCAATACTCATAGCCAGCACCATCCTGCCGAACAGTACTGCAAACTTTGGTTCACCAAGTACGAGCTGTCTGTGATAAATCTAATTTACCAGCTGAAATGTGTCATCTAAAGGAGACCTTCCACAAGAATGCTTGTAGTGAGGCGCTAATAGATTCAGTTTTTAGAAGAGCAGCAAGAAGAAAAATGCAACAACAGGAAGACCCGTGCCGCTTCGCCTTTCTTCCGTATGTGGGAGCGATCATGGCAAAGACTGGCAGGATTTTTCAAAAAATGGCATTAAAATAATTTTTTGCCCATCAGCTAAGATTAAAAACATACTGCACTCTCCCAAGGATGACTTAGCGTTACGAACACCCAGGGTATATCAAATTCCTTGCCAATGTGGAAACGCATGCATTGGGCAAATCATATAATGCATAAGCAAATGGTGCACTGAACATGCACGCAATGTCTGCCTGGGTCAAACTGACAAGTCAGCATTTGCCAAGCACGACATCGAAATGGTGCAGGGCTTCGATTTTAAAGCCACAGAAATTCTCACTCGCGCGAGAGGTTACTGGTACCGCATTTTTTCGGAAGCTGTCGAAATCTGTATATCGGATAATTTAGTAAATGACAGATGTCAAAGGAGAGAGAAGAGAATTCTGAGGAAATGGTGCAAATTAACAGTTACAACACATTGAGTTTTTAATTTTTTTATGTTTAAAGAGCATGCCAAGTGGGCAAAGATGGGACTAAACTTTGATGTAATAGCAATAAATGAAAGATTTCACCCAAATAAAAATAGTTACAGAGTTGAAACAAATGTCAATGGTAAAGAAATAAATACTTTAAAAGATGAACTGAAATAAGTAAAATGAACCCTCTAAAATTAATAGCAGCTAAATAAAGAAAGTTCAGACAAAATTTTGCATAACATAAAGTAATCAGGAATATCAGAGTAAAAATAGAAAAAAAGATTTCATTCCCATGGTTCACAACTACAAGGCTATGCTGAGAACAAATACACAAAAACGCTAAAGTGCGAACAAAATTACCTTCGAACCTGCACGGCTGTAGATAGGAGGAATGTTACTTCCACATGCCACCAGTCGTGCTTCTGAAGTTGTTGAATTCATCCAGTGTATTTTGAAAAGCGGAAATATGGAGAAGTGTTCTAGTGCTATGTCAATGCGAGTGAAACAGCATGCTGTTATCGAGTTTTTAACTTTTGAAAAAGTGACTCCTACTGAGATTCATTGTCATTTAAAGGTGATGATGATGTTGATAGATACTTCTGTGAATCGATGGGAAGTAAAATTTTATGAACCTGGATAAGCCATAATTGCTGATGAAAAACTCGGCGGACGTACGATCATGCCACAGGCAATAAACATTGCAAACTCGTTGATGATTTAATTAAAAATGACTTGCAAATTGCTTAAGCTTATCTCAAACCATATCTGAATATCCAAGGAACATGTAGGCTTCATTATTAAGCAGTTGGGATACCGTAAAATCTTTACACAATTGGTAACTACGCCGTCAACTGTACAGGCTCTGTGAAACCTGAAGTTTGAGCCGATTCCACACCCTTCTTTTTTCACCTCCACTCAAGATAGACGTCAAGGGAAATTATTACATCTCAGTTGATGATGAGGCAGCTGTAAATCCTGAATTCGAGAAAAGTCAGAAGAAATTTTCACTGACAAAATAAAAAAAACTTTTAATTGTAATTTATGTACTTTTTTCTCAACTGCTATTTGTTTTTATTTGTGTTCTACAAGCATGTGTGCATTTCTTTTCAGCCTTCCCTCATATATAAACCGTAGGTTTTCTGCCTCTCCTTGCGGTTTGAAGGGGAGCACCTTCTGAGTCAGTTGTTTTCGTGATCGGGAAGTCACCGCTGGAATTGTAATTTTTCTTAGATATGTGGCTACAAGAAAATAAAATTTTACCAGTCGAGATACAGTTTTGGAATTTTAACATATTTTTTTGTGATGTAAACTTAGAAATTCTGTGAGTGAAACTGCTCTAAACAACTTAGTAAAACTTTTCAACATTAGCTGAAACTTAATGAAATTTAAGGGTTTTGTGAAAGCTTTTCTCTATTGATTGACAATTGGTAGTTGTGATGACTTGTTTTGTTCATAAAGGAATTTGAAGATCCGATACTATCCTAGGGCATCGCAATGTGATACCAGTTTAACTTTAGAACTTTGATAGAACATATTGATGCATTATCAACACTGACTGTTTATTTGTATGCTTTATTTGACCTTTTTTGTTGCAGTAGAATTAATTTAACAGTTTGGCTACTGAATAATGAACCTTTGCATCTTCATTTAGTTATTAGCTTAAGGAATTATAAACATTGGATTTTTTGGGGAAAAGGAAAAAAGGGGGGAGGGGAATTGCTCAAGAATGGTGTAGCATGTTTAATTGCTTTGAATTTTATTACACTTTTTTATTGTATTGCTTTCATCAGTTTTTTGACTGGTTTGATGCAGTCCACCATCCCTTCTACATTGCACTAACCTCTTCATCTCAATGTACCGTACATCCTCAATTATGTGCATCATAAATTCTAATCTCTGTCCCCTACAGTTATTACCTTCAGCTGTTCTCTCCACTTACGAATTAACCAATCCTGCATGTCTCTAAATATTACCTACCATCCTTTCTCTTCTTTCTGTAAGCCTCTGCTACAAACTTCTTTTCTCGCCCATTATTTCATAAACTCATTCATTTCGTGCTTTATCTGTCCACCTAATTTTCAGAATCCTTGTATAGCACCACATTTCAAATGCTTCAATTTTCCCACTTTTTGGTCCAAAGTCCTGAAGTCCATGCTTCACTACCATAAGGTGCTGTGCTCCACACATATAAAAAAGTTTTTAAAACTAAGTCCTCAATCAATATTAGAAATTAAAAGATTTCTCTTTTTCATGAAAGCTCTTTTTACTATTGCTGTTCTACTTTTAACATCATTCCTACTTTGGCCAGCAGTAGTAATTTTACTTCTCAAGTAGCAGAAATCACTTACTTCTCCTATCGCATACAATCTTATTTTTATGTTTAATCTACTATCTCGCTACATTTCATCACTTTTGTCTTGCTTTGATTTATATTTAGTCCACACTCTTCTTTCAATATTTTGTAGATGCCATTCAGAAACTTCTCGATATCCTCAGCCAGTCCTGCTATCAAGACAATGTCATCAACAAATCGTAGCATACTGATTTTTTCTCTATGAACATTTATGCCACACGCAAATTTTTCTTTCACTTCCTTCATTGCTTCTTCTACATACAATAGCAAATTGATTCTTATATGGCTTATGAAGTATTCTTCTATCTCCATATTATGGACCTGACTCTTCAAAATTTTGGATATCTTGTCCCACCTAATATTATCAAAAGCTTTTTCTAAATCAACAAATGCCATAAAAGTATCTTTGTTTTCATTGATCCGCCCTTCAAGTATTAATCTTAAAACTAAAATTGCTTTCCTTGCACTGTGGTTTTTCCTAAACCCTTAGTCTTCATCTCCAATCTTTTTACTATCAATTCTTTGTATTATTCTGGTCAGTAATTTTGAAGCATGTGATGTTAGACTTATGGTGCAATAATTCTCATATTTGTCTGCTTGTGCTTTTTTCAGAAGTGTGAAGATGATACTTTTACTAAAATCAGTTAGAATTTCTCCTGTTTCATAACTTTTTTATATATAAGGTTGAATATTCTGCAGGAATCTCATCAGTTTCAAGTGCCTTATTTGATTTCAAGTCATTCAAAGCTCTATCAAATTCTGTTCTCAAAACAGGATCTCCTAAGTCATCAATATCAACACACCCTCCTTTTCCATTACGCTGTTGTTCAAGTCATCCCTATCATACAGTTTTGCAATGTATTTCTTCTATTGGTTAGCTCTTTCTTCTGAGCTTAAAAGAGTGTTTATACATCTTTTCTGCATCTCAACAAAATTTTGTTCATCATCCTATACGCCACATCCACTTTACCCACAACCATTTTCTTTTCTACTTCTTTCTCGCCTCGCATTCGGGAGGACGGCGGTTCGAATCCCCATCCGGGCATCCAGATTTGGGTTTTCCATGGTTTCCCCAAATCACTCCAGGCAAATGCCAGGATGCTTCCTTCAAAAGGCCATGGCCGAATTCCTTCCCATTCCTTGCCCCCATCCTTTCCCGTCTCTAAAGACCTCGATGTTAAAAAGAGACGTAAAGCAGTTAAAAAAAAAAAAATCTACTTCATCATAATTTTCATGCAGCCTTTTTTTACATTTCATGTTTATTTTGAGTTTTAATTGTCAGTATTGCTCTCTTGCAGCATTATACTGAATATTTTTGTGCCTTCTCCTATCATCATTCAGCTCCTAAAGTTCTTCTGTGATCCAAAGTTTTCGGGCAGATGTTCCCTAAAGCCTTGTTTCTTTTCCATCTTTCGTTATTTCTCTTTTCAATACATTCCATTTGTCCATATTGAGCTCCTTTCAGAGTTGCTTCTTAAACCAACGTCTACCATTTCTGCAATTTTTTCCCTATTTTAGATTCTTTCTACATAAATTAGTGTTTCCTGAAAATATTTTTGGGGGGTTCTGTGTAGATCTTTTTTTTTTAGATTGAGTCTTGCTTTCAAACAGCACTATTGAGTTTGTAATTTTTTAGTTTAGATTAAAAAAAATAATTCTGTCCATACTTAATGATTTATTTGCAGAGCTAATAAATTTTGAAAAAATTATCTGGGATGAACTTATATCTAAAAATCTGTTTTTATAGATCAATCTGCTGTACCAAGATATGCTACGCAAGCGCCAGGAACTTGATCGTTTGGCTCGTTCTGGCAAATTCAAATATGAGTATGATAGTGATGAAGAGACTGATGGAGGTACTTGGGAGCACAGACTCAGAATGGCAGAGATGGAGGCTACTCAGTTGTGGGCTGATGAGCTGACTAAGAAAGCTGAAGGAAAGCATCACATTGGTGATTTCTTACCTCCAGATGAACTTGAACGTTTTATGGAGAAAGTAAGTAACAACTAGGATGTTATTTGTCATCTAGTTTACAATCTTTTTCAACATACCAGAACAAACAAAACTAATAATGATTGTGCAAATTAAGATTTATAATTTATGGTGTTACATTGTATTTGGAATTGTTTATAGGCTTTTTATTGTTATTTTATTTTTGTAGTTTGTTAGTTTGTCATAGTACATGTTAGATGTTTTTGTACACTTGACAATTATATGTGATATCTAGAATCTATTTATGTATTTAACAGTAAAATGTCCCATTTAGTCTCTGTTCTTCAAACATTGTAACAACTCTAGCAATAATTATAGTGTGTTGAATTTACCAGTAATTACAAATCTATATATCTATAAATGAGAAAATGAGAAAGTTCGGATGTGTGTTTGGATGTACGTTGGCAATCAATAACGCCTTAATAACTCAACATATTTAAATGAAATTTGGCATGAAGTCAGTTAATTGCGTGCGAAATGCAATAGGATAGATTTTATCCCGCAAAAACGCATAGTTCTTTTAGAAATTGCCATTAATATCAATTCGGAAGCAACAAAGAGTTTCCTACTTCGTAGATAGCCGTGCCACGTTTACTCTTTGCTTTTTAAGTAAATCCCAAACACTACTTCTCAGAAATACATATGCAAGTTTGTGTTTAGTTTAAAAGCCATAAAACTGACGCACCTGACAAATAATAGTTTTGAAGCAGGAAATATAAATCTGTTCTTAAACTTAAATTAAAAAAAAAAGGTAGGTACTGTTGTGAAGTTCGCAAAGAGATGTTTTCATTTGCGTACATAAAATACTATGACATATCAAATATTACACCATAATTTCGTTCGTAATATATGCGTTATAATAAATATAAAAAATCAAAGCTTGGAAAAAAGTAAAATGCTATGAGTATACCAGCACGAAAGTCGGTTCACTGAAAGTGCAAAATGGTCGTGCCCCAAATGTCGTATTTATAAAAATGTAAAGGATTCTATTCTATCTCGGTTTAAGTTATTTCCTGTTTCTTTTTTGTTACTATACAGTCTGTGTATTACAAATTATTTTTGCCGAAATTTAAAACTTAACTAATCCTTTTTATTTTTTGTTCAGAATTTTTGTACGAATAGTACTGCTTTTTATTTACTGTTCAATATTCTGCAAATATCTATCGAACGCTACACTTAAAACGAATGTATTCAATGGGCTAATGTAGAAACTTATTGTTACTTCATGAAATAACACTGAAAGTCGTTTACAACACAATACACCTCATTTGCATGGAACATATGAAAGCTGCTTACTTATTACGAATAATAACTAAATTCCTTCTGCCATCTGCTGTAACAAAAAACATTCTGGTCCAGGCAGCATTTCAACCAAACCACATTTCTGCTAATACTGCCGCTACAAAATCAAACGATACGAACACATCTCAACACGTTAAATGCTCTGGACCTACATTTCGAGTGGTAACAGAATTTTCTATATCAAAATTCCTAATTAGTATATCATAAATTACTATCACAATTAATTTCATTATACACCTTACTAAATCACGAGCAATAAAAGTCACTTTATCGCGATGTACATTTGACCTGCAATATTAACGATCGTTGAGAATTGTGGACTTTCCGTTGTACACTGTAAGTTAAAAGCATTTTAGCATAAATTTTTTAATTACGTTACCTCAATAACTGTCATGAAGCTGACGACATAGTTCATGCGGCTGAATGTAGTTTTAGACCTATTCAGTATTTAATTTACTACGTTAATAATAAGTCAAGTTTATTTCGCTATTCATGACGTCACTAACATACAATATAGTGAATGTATTAATGTGCGAGTGATAGAAGCTTTGATTTTCTAGCGGTAATTTTAAAACGCAGCCTGGGCCAGAATGAGAACTGAAACATTATTAGTTATTAAGCTTCTTTCATGAGCGCCATTTTAGTGACATCATGTATCGCTTTGTACCGATATTGTATCAAAAGATCTATATTAAGCTTGGACGATTTAGCAGAACCATGCGGCGTTGCCCGAAGTAAATTTTTTAAATTTATCAATGTTTTATTCAGATAGTGGAGTGGCGGAAAAGCGGAGTGGTAATTCGCCGGTAGTCATTCAATTCTGTATGCAGAATAAGAAACCGAATATGAAGAAACAATCTATTACTACTTTTATATTGAAATTTATATTTTAGCGCAGAATTAATGGATCGAAACGAATGAACTATAGTAAACTGGTCTATAGGAAATTCAGTTGTTTCCAGAGATAGAGAAACCATTACCGCAATACCACTGATTATTATGGATAAAAGAATCAATTACTACTATACTTACTACTATAATATGTAAATTTCTGTTGATGGAACCAATATATCCTTAAAAAAATCAATATTCAAAGAGCAAATTAAGTTCTTCTTTTTTAAAGATTTTTTTCAGGTACTCAATGCAAATCAAAATATTCATTTTTAGTATCGCAATTTTACTAATGGAAATGAACGTCCTTGGGCCACTTAAGTATTTATTTGCTGTTTGGATGTTAGTATTTTTTTGTTGTTGATATTTAGTCGATTCCATCAATGTATTGCTAATATTTTGACGTTTTGAGCTTCCATTAATTAAAACTATATTTATTTTTATTCGCGTGATGAAATTAGTAATTTTAAGAGATGTTGGGTAAACGAAATTCAAATCTTTCAAAGAAATGTAAGAAAACTAGGGCTATGAAAATAGCCAAAACCTAGGAGACAAATCCTCAATATTGTATATATGGATATATTAAACTGAAAATACTCCTTACAAACAGAATATTTTTACTGTTTTAAAAATTCAGAGAAGTAGTTGTGGAACATAAATAGATTTTTTTAATTTTATTACAACATTTATTACTACTATTACTAATAAAAATAGCTCTAAAATAAACTGTATGGTTGTATTGACCTGGTGACAAGACTTCTTTACGTCTCCGGAATCAGTCCCTTTCGTAGCCTCTTAACGTAACCCAGTAATCCTACCGGACATAGAGGACCCATAGTTCAACACGTAATCAGAACAAAGTGAGCATTCTGGCGTAATTCACATCACACACCAACCTATGCCAGAGGTGAAGGTCGAGCTAGGGACCTTTGAAAATCCTCGCCAAGACTGGAATTCAAGCTGGGGACTTTTCCATCTCCAGTTGGACGCCCTAACCACTGAGCAACCAGACCTCTCAAGAAAATCTTATATTACAACACTTTTCAACGCGGACGAAGTCGCGGGTAACTGCTAGTGTTAGATAAAGGTACATATCACAGTAGTTGGGGTAGTTAAAGTTCAAAGTTGTTTCTTATTTTGGAGCTTGTTATTAGAATACAAGATAATTCTAGGATTAATAATTAGATTAGAAATTAAAATAAGATTACAGCGTTTATCATGAAGTGAAATTTGGCACTTCATCAGTGCTTCTTTATATACAAGGACCATACAAATATCAGTGTAGATACTCCAACACTATTTGAAGTGGCAACATGTTTGTGTTGACATGCTCCTTTCTTCGTTTTATTTTTCCACAATGAGTTAACGGGAGCTTCATGTATCTATTATGCAATGCATAGTTATTAAGTTTCTAGTACTGGAAGTTGTTAAACCAACACAGACTTTGTGCACGGTTCACCAAATGTATTCTTTTAAAGTCTCAAGAGTTCAAGCAGAATAAAATCATCCCAGATTGAGTATCGTGTTATGGACAACGTTTCAAATCCAAACTCTTATTCAAGAAGACAAATTACTGTTTTTGAAGTTAGAACAACTTGTGGAAGTATACATGCAGTCATTAAAAAGGAGTTAAATCTACAGAAAATCACTTCAAGATGACTGCTAAGAAAGTTGAATGCTAATCAAAGGGTGTAGAAACCAAAATTTCTCATGTCATTTCAAAGTACTTAGTTCCACGAGGATACACAGTTTTGCTGCGCACTTTTTCAAGTGCTTAATCTTGGATATACCATTATACTCCTGAAATGAAGAGGTCAACCATAAAGTGATATGCAAGCAGCTTTAGTGATGACTGCCAAAACTGCTTGTTTGCTGTCAAGTTTCTCATGGTTGTCTTTTGGGATTTAAAATTTGTTGTGGTAGTCTCTTTTCTGCTTGTACAAGGAACTGTCATGACTGAATTCTATTGTATCTCTTGGACAAGTTTAAAGAGGAAAAATGCAAGATTCCAATCCTCAGTGTCCTATTTCTGCATGATGATTATTGACACTCAGTGCTGCAGCTATTCAAGTGACACTGGACAGTTTTGATGGTTCTTCCTACAGGATAAGTTTGTCAGTTTGTGACTTTGTTTGTTTGGAATATTCAAAATTTTTGCTTGGAAGAAATGTTCCAATCACAAGAGGTGCAAGATTTAGTGCACAATTGCCTATGTACATGTCCAAAAAAAACAAAAACAAAAAAACCCACCTTAATGTAGAGGGACTTACGAGTGTGACACAAACTGTTTAAACAATAATGGAGGCCATGTAGTAAAACAGTTTTATATTTGTTTTGCTGTACAGTAATACTATTTTTTTTTAAATTAAAAACATTTTTCAACACTCATATATATTATCACAATATTAATAATAATGAGCAGGAAAATGCTTTAAGGCAATGCTACTAAGGAAGGATAAGGAAATAAGGCCCAATACTTACAACAGATGATGGCCGCTGGGAACGACAAATAGAAATTGCACAATATTTTGGTGTTAAAACTTATTATTACAAGTTGGTGGAACATTTGGCAGACTCAGATGTGCACACACCATCATTCACTTAGTGAATGGTGGAACCAGGTGGCATCGCTTGGGCAGCATAATTGATGGTGGAGGATGATGATAAAGTACTAAATCAATAATGTTGAAGATAAAAATTCATTAGAAGTGGGGACACAAATCCAACACAATTAATGTGTGAGGATATAAATATTAAGTATGAAAAATACAATATGATATCTATAAAACATGAACAGTATGAACAAAAAGTGCTGGGTCTACTGGGAGGGTGTTATTAGATCTGGAGACAGTTGGGAACTAGCATGCCAGAATATCCTTGAAACCAGACATCCTCCAACCCTCAGTCTCCAATAAGACCTTCCCAGTAGACCTAGCACTTATTACAACTTTTAACGGATCTTGTATTGAATTCTTCCTACTTAAAAGTTTTTCATTATTTATATCATCACAATTAATTACTATCGTGATGTTCCCTCATTTCTATTCATAATATACTTCCAGCATTATCAATTATCGATTTAGTACTTTCTCGCCTCCCACCACCAACTATGCCGCCCATGCCATGTCTCCTGGGTCCTCCGTTCACAAAGCCGACTTCAGGGTGTACATATCTGGACCCTGCCAAGTGTTTCACTTACTTTCAAGAATAAAGTTTAACACTGAAATTTTGCATTGCTTTTGTTTTTGTGTTCGTCATTCCCTGTTGCCATCATCTGTGGTTAAGTGTTGGGTCTTGTTTCCCTATCTGTCCATAGTCATATATATATGGTGTATTATTGCTCACATTCAACTGTTACACATTCTAACATTCAAGATCAAATTTTTTATTTGCATATTGATGATTATGACTAAATAGTTAAGCAGACTTTGAGTTCTGTCATTCTTGGCCATTTATTTTAGAGCATCATGATCCTGATAGCATTTGCAACTTTATTGAATTAAATTATTATCCTTGATGATTTTCAGTTTCCCTGATAGCATTTTGAATAGGCAAACTGGTGGTCTCGTTCATATGATCCATACATCTGTTGGCTGTCCTTCCTCATGGTCTTATGCTATTGTAAACTATCCATTCAGTGATCAATTTCGCCAAATATTCACAATACTTTCTTACTGTATGTCTTTAGAACTTGTATATAATCTTCAACTTTTGGAGATGTTGATACTTCCTTTGTTTCATTTTTTGCTAAGAAAACTTGGTACTGTAGATATTAAAATTCCACTACACCAGTTTCAGGCATTGAGAGAAGGTCGAGAACCAGACCTATCTGACTACAAAGAATACAAGCTGAAAGAAGATAACATAGGTTTCCAGATGCTTCAGAAACTTGGTTGGACAGAAGGACAAGGGCTTGGTGCTGATGGCTCTGGAATTGTTGATCCTGTTAACAAGTGAGTAATTTTAACAAATTTCTATTACTAAGTCAGTCTAATTTATGATGAATTTAACTATTATTCATAATTTTTAGAGAAAGGGAGGAAGAAAGAGTTTTTATTTCATTTACAGTTGTAGAGCACCTAATAATAATAATAATACTATTTAATTAAATTGCAATGGCGCCCCCACTCCATGGCAATTTCCCTACACACCCTTCTTCCCCTTTTCCTGCACCCACCTACATTTGCCCTCTGCAAATTTTAGCTTTAAATTCTTTCAACGTTTTTGGTAAATTATTCATCATTTCTCTTGGTAACTTATTCCACCCTGACACCCTTACCCAGAAAGGAGAATCTTCCTACACCCTTTTTCCTGAAATTGTGTGCCAGCTAGTAGTCATGGTCATCTTTTCCCTTCCGTGCATTACTTTTAATTCTTACACCAATATCTTTCCATGCCTCATCACAAATATACAACTTGTACACTCCCATGACCCCTTTCACCCTACTCCTGTCTTGCATCGAATCCCATTCCAGCTCTTTTATCATATCTGTTACTGATTGCATTCTGCGAAAATTTCCAGAAACAAATCTAGCAGCCCTTTTTTGCTCCCTCTCCAACTCCTGTATTTGATACACAAAATATGGGTCCCATACTACTCTACCATATTCAAGCAATGGTCTGGCCAAAGTTTTGACCTAGTTTGTTAAACTAATTAGAAATTTAATGTTTTTGTTGTAGAAGAGTGCAATTAATAACTCAGTCCTATTATGGAAGCATGCCATGTGAAACTACTCAGGAAATAGTGCTTTTTTGCCGATTTACAAAGATTTACAGATTTACATGGCCGCCAGGTGGTTTATACTTCCTCAAAAGTATACTGCTAAAATTCCTGAACTTCTCAAATAACAACTTTGTCAATAAACTTTTAACTTTGCTTTTATTTTACTGAAACCCTCAGAAAAACATACATGGACAGGTCATCTGACTTCTTTCCAAAGATTACAAATTATGTAGTATGACTGTTCGAACCATTCCAAGTCAACTTGTCCATTGTGATAAGTGGCAGGTTACACAGGCATCGTGGAATTTTTGAGGGAACATTAATACCACTGACCAACACTTTTTACTTCTGAAATGCTGACAATTGTTCCAACAACAGAAATCATACAAAACAATTTTCGTACAAAATTACTTAAAATTGAAAGAAAACTTTTTAAACTGAAATTATTATGTATTTACAAGCATTTGAACATCAAACTGACAAAATTAAACTATTGTAAACATCCAAAATCTCAATCAAAACAAGAATGTGCTGTTTTTAATAAAATTATAGTTCATTTAAACTATTTTCATCCATCAAAACACCCCATATTCATAAAGAATACACAATTTTACAATAAATCAAAGCATATCTCTGTTAGATTTAAGTTGGATATTTATCTATGCTCGGGTATTAGCTCTACTTTTCTGACATTTGAATTTACCCCCACCATTTTCCTGACCGGCAGTCTTTCTGTGAGGCAGTCTCCAGCTGCACCCAACTCTCATAATGTTCTCTCGTTGACGAAGGGTTGATCCCGAAAATTACTTTATTATTTGTGTTTGTCTTTTCTGTGTGTTCGCACCCCACATCCATCATCTAAAGGTAAGCGGTGGCTCATTTCCCTATCCTAATTTATATATACAGGGCGTTCGCCGGGAAACGCAACCCTCCCAGTCTGTTGCCGTCGGCAACTTGCTCGGTCAGCGGGGCCAGCGGTTCCCGCCACACGATACCGTGATTCCCGCACTGTTTAACACCTCCGCTGCCCCAACAGTGCAGTGGCACAGTATAATGGGACCCTTACATGGTTAAGAACGGTTTCTTTGCATTGTAGCTAGTTTGTGACTTCAGTCTCTTATTAATCAGTGTTGTGAATAAACGTTTCTTTGCGGTTTGGCTGGTTTAGGGCTTCATACTCTTACTAATCTGTACCGTGTTTGAGTGTGAGTAAAATTATGGTACGTTACAGTTTGCAACAAAGAATATTTCTCTACGATACATATGTGAAGAAGAAGTCGTTTAAAAAGTGTCGCAGTAAATTTCGTCGCGAATATCCTGGCGCTTTACTGCCAGCTAAATCAACAATTCTGCGTCTGGTTAAAAAAGTAAGAGAAACGGGTTCATTTTTTAACAAAAAGAGACTGTCGGTCAACCGTATTCTCACAGAGGAGAAAATTGACGATATCGCTTTTCGACTAGAACAGTCACCCAAAAAATCATTAAGTCAGTTAGGGCAGCAGGCAGGCGTATCTAAGACGTCAGCTTGGAAAGTAACAAAGCTAGTTCACTTAAAGCCGTACAAAACAATTGTGGTGCATAAAATTACAGATATAGACCAGGGGCCTAGGATTAGATTTTGCAACTGGTACCTGCAGGGTGTCCACGATGGCACTGTTGATCCGCAACTGATGTTTTTCTCTGATGAGGCCTGGTTTCATCTGAGTGGTTATGTTAACGCTCAAAACAGTCGACACTGGAGTTCAGAAAAACCAAATACTCTACTCCAACTGCCATTGCATGACTTAAAAGTGGGTGTTTGGTGTGCGATTAGTGCTTCGAGAATCATAGGTCCAATTTTCTTCCGTGAAACTCTTACTTCCGCAAGATATATCGAAAATATTGTGAAACCGTTTTTCGAGAAACTTACTGAAGAAGAAAAATTGTACGGCTATTTTCAACAGGATGGGGCGACAGCTCACACCGCTAGAAATTCGCTTGCTGCACTTGACGAAGTGTTTTATGATCGTGTAATCAGCCGTGGGTTGTGGCCCGCCAGATCACCGGATTTAAACCCTTGTGACTTCTACCTTTGGGGTAAACTTAAGGGTAAGGTGTACGAAGGAAATCCTCACACATTGGAAGAACTTGAGGAAAAAATCTATCAAGTAATAATGTCCATTGACAAAGGTGAAATCCAGCGTGTGTCTCGAAATATGTTCAGAAGATGTGAAATGTGCATTACACAAGAGGGTCAACACTTCCAGCATCTTTTATAAGGTAAGCTAATGAATTACGACACATTTAAATGCTTAGCACATACAAGTTTATGAAGCGTAATTATTGTGAAATAGTCCGCGGCCGACGGTCGAACAATGCCGGAAGCTGATCGCTCGCTCGCCGGGAGCAGTTTCTTCCTTGTAGCGCTAACAGTGGGTTGCGTTTCCCGGCGAACGCCCTGTATAAGATTGTCTGAAAATAATGTTTGGTGTTTATTTAAACTGTCTTTTATTACTGTATTCACTGTTCTAAAAATCTTTCCTGCTTTCAGTTTCACATTTTACATCATACATTGATATAAGGTTTTACTAAGTTTGTAAACTCGAATAAAATGAGTCTCTCTGTTTTAATTCAAATTGATTTTGGCATACTGGTCACCAGTGAGACATCCAATTTGCTCTCAATCAGCTATTTGTTGTGGCTGTCTAGACTTAACTGCATACTGAGTAGTTAAAGTTCCCCCATCGCTGTCACTGTTGTAGCTCCATTGAATGTCTCTTTGGCATGGAGTATTCTGTCTCAACAATTTGTCATCTTTGGTTCTGAATTTTCTGACACACAATTGTCACTTCAAAAATATGTTGATATATACTGTTGTAATTTTTTCTTGCCAATATATGGTTGAAAATCTTTAAGTTTAGATTGGCCATCTCATCTAAATGCAGTGGCGGATCTAGGATTTTTCCAAACCGGGGCAAAACCTTCACGCTGGCGCCCCCGGCCCACATTCTGTTGGGTACTATTAAACTAACGTTATAAAAAAGACATAATAGGAAATGAGTTCTTTTATTGCTTGCATTATATATAATACACACAATCAGCATACATAACGCATGAGCCAGACTGTTCTCACAATTATTGCAGTCCTTAGGCCCTAGCAAAATTTGCACTAAATGTTTCACTCGTCAAGCTATCATTTCCGCGAAAGCATCTATAACTTCATCAAAATTCGTCTCGTAAGCTGTTCAATTTTCGATTGATAAGATCACGAGGCGGGAAAGACGTTCCTGGCACATTGTTGATCGCAGGTAGGTTTTTAAGCTGCGACCACACCAGTGGCAACAAGGGCCCCGGTGCAAAAACTTTATTTTGGGCCCTCAGACCAGATGGGCGACAATTTTTTTTTGTTTGTTCTGCTGGTAGGGGCCCTCTGAGCTGAGGCTGGAGGCCCCTGAGTTGTGCTTGGAGGCCCCCATGAGCAGTGAGGAGGGCCCTTAGTGAGGAGCCCCCTTAGACGACGGTTGAGTTGAAAAAAAAAGGTCTCGCCAGTTTGCCGTGAAGGCCCATGGGCCCTTTGAACTGCGCTTTGGGGGCTGCCAGAGGTGCACTTGGGGCTCCCTGAGGTATGCTTGCGGGGCACTGTCGTGCCTATCCCCTTAATAGCTACGCCCCTGGACCACACGCTTGCCAAACCTCGTCGAACTGTCACAAATTGAAACGTGTGGATAGGGCGCTTGGCTTGGCTTGTGTAGGCTTGCGGGCACTCGGGCTGATCCGATCAAGTGTCTGTTTTTTGGCACAAATCAAGTGCTTGCGAAGCGGCTACACGTTGTGCGGTCAAGTATTGTTTGTGTCCTGACGGCGAACAAAACGTGCTTTTCTTTTTTTGTATAAAATTGCTGCAAGAGAAATGAATAACTGGTCCAATGAGGATATTTTAAAATTCCCTGAATGCTGCCAAGTAGAACTCTGCAAAGACCATAAAAAGTAGCTCGTGTTTGGAGTCGTCTTAGTGAAGTTTTAAATAAAACTGTCATGCAGATTACACACACAAAAAAAAAATTCTTACTTTCACATTTTGTAAACATTTAAAGAAGAAACAAGATTCTATTCACTCTGGCTCAGGTATAAATTTATTAATTTAGCTGGTATAGTACAGCTTCTCTGAAGCTGAATTTTCTTTAGAAGTCATAGGGGAAATTTCATTCAGTGTATATTCAGAATCAGCATATCTCATTAGGTAGAAGTTATCAAACTGACCAGATGGCTCAAAATAAGCTCATTCTAAAGCTAAATTCTCTGCAATCAAAAATTAATGGATAAAGACATTATAATGCCGTTAAAACAATAATTATTATAGAATTCTAATTATAAAACAATATACGTATATTAAATGAAATATTTACATTAAGTTAAATAGTAATCATAGTTGCGTGAATGAAATTACAGTAATTAAATGGTACGGTTTCTATGGATTTTTAACATCCACGATCTTCTTTGCCGTCTTTCTCGTTTTTTAATTTTTTTTTAATAAAAATAGGTTAGGCTAAAAGTTGTGGCTGACATAACCTAGACGTCCATCATGCTTGCTTCTCCAAAACATACAAGCGCACACGCAAGCGTGTGGATGACGATGTTTGGCTCCCCAAAATTAACCAAGCACTTGTAGTGGCTTGGAGTTTGTTATAAGTGCCAAGCATGTGGTCCCGGGGTTATGATTTTTAGTTTACTAAAACTCCGCTCGCAGCTTGCGGAAGTCGTTGGTAACGTGCAGTATATTCTCAGAGCTATACAAATATTAGGAAAGGCTCCTGCAAGTCATTTTTACACATGTGTTGCAACAATTGGAATGGACTAGTTGTTTCATTGATATATGCTAATTGATAGGTTTCATTCATAATATATACAGAGGTAATAAATAAGGCCCATATAAGTTAATGATCCGAATTTTTTTGACATTTTACTGGTCTTTGGATTGACAAAGGATGAGAAACACTGAGATATTTGATAACGATAGATTCTTCCTTACTTGTGAATGGTTTGTTTCCAGTAATAAATATTTAAACTTGTTCAGCACAAAAGTAGATATTAAAACAAAACTGGGTTAATCACTCGAATGCAGCTGCAAGAATGCCAACATCAGATGGCAAAATATGGCCAAGAAAATTGGGAGTTTCTGCTAACAATGACGAAATGATTTCCATTCCGTGAATTGAGCTTTGTTTTAAGGCCGCTCTGTCACAGAACAATGAATTTTCCGTCCTTTCAAGTTACCGCCGCGGTCAGTGTACCACGGAGCTTTACATAAAAAAAGGTTCGGCAGCACATGAATATTTCGCCCTGGCGCTTATAAAAAGATACCACCAACACATAATTTTGGCACCCCCCTGAAGTTGTCACCCGGGGCAAGAGCCTCAGTTCCCCCCCCCCCCTCTCCCCTAGATCCGGCACTGTCTAAATGGTGAAGTGTATCAACTCTGTAAGAAATTGCAGTGCGGTATCAGAAGTCAGAATTTTCTGGTAATATAAGATTATCTTGATCCTTTACCTTTTCCCCAGCCCTTGCCACATCCTCTCTCTCTCTCTCTCTCCACTTTGCCTACAACCATTTTTAATTTTGATAAAAATTCTTCATTTTTGTGATTGGCATGGAAACAGTTTTTCAGTTTTTGTTGATTTTAAAACCAGGTAACAATTTCAACATCATTAAATAGACTGGCATATTGCCATTTCTTTCATTTTTAATATTGTAGCATAGCAAACCTTTAAAATAGAGTTAGCAACAGATTGTTGAAATAGATTCACAAATTTAGATACGAATATAATTTTATACATAATAGCCATAATATTAAGGGTAATAGTAATGAATGTAAGTATAATTAAGAAAATAAATGTGCATAGAGTTAGCAGAGGAAAGAGTAGCATATGAGAAAGCGATTATTTGCTTAGATTCAAGTATTCAGAAATATAGTATCTTTGGAGTGAGTTATTGTTGCTAAGTGCGCGTCACGAACGGAGGCGGGTCGCGCAGAGAGAGAGAGAAATAGGGTAGACATAGAATATCAGACATTGCCGCATTTAACTATTCACAGTTCAGTTCTAAGGCTAGTATCACATGCTTTAGACAGTACCGGATTAACCACGTAGCAGGAGGTAGCAAATGCTACGGGCCTCGTGCTTCCTAGGGGGACCTCTCACCTAGGCTAGATTGGCGATCTTTTTTTTTCTTTTCTAAGCTCTACAATTTTCCCCCGGACGGCAAAAATCAAGGGCCTCTTCTTCACATTTGCTACGGGCCCCGCGCTGTCTTAATCCAGCCCTCGCTTTAGAAGTTCTATCTTGAGCTTTGGCAATGTCGCAGTTCAGTCCTGTCACGTCTGCTTCACGCTTAAAATGCTTATATACTTTAAAATCTTGCTTTGTGCTTTGACTATGCAGAACCTTACGCTTATGCTGCTCATCTTCCATTATTTAGAGTGGGAATTATTGCAATGCTCACTGATTTACAACTGTAAATTTCACAAACAGATCTCATCAACACTCGTGTTAACACGACAGGCTCTGGATTGTTACTGAATGTGATTGGCTACTGGCAGAGTGATTACGTACATGCGCATAACTTCGCTAACCTGGGCCGCCATCGTTCGTGATGCGCATGTAGCAGTGACATAGTAATGTTATGAACGGCATTGAAGGAAAAAGGCGATTTTATTTGGAATAACGTTACAATTGAATTTAAGTCTAAAGGAAAGAAAAGTAGGGAGAGAAACTGATATGGTTGAACAGTGAGGTTTATTTGTTTGGAATAATAGCTGCTAAGATGAAAGTGAACTGATGAATCCTGTATGGAAAGTGGACCTCTTTCGGCTTGGAACATTGTCCAAGTATATTTTAAAACGGGCAGCATTTGTTGTTGGTATTCAGGGGAACTATAGTGAGGGGGGAAAAAAAAAAGTATTTTTCAAGACACACAAAGTTTATTCCTGTATATTATCTGTATTACAGTGGCGACCATCTTTGCTGGAAGTATATAGCAAAAGAGAAATATACTCCGATACCAAGAATCAATCTTTTATATATATATATATATATATATATATATATATATATATATATATTAGACATTGGGATAGGAGAAAAACCACCGCTTACCAAAGATGAGGGCTCCAGCGGCGTCAAAACACGAAAAAACACACAAACACAAACATAATACAAATTTTCGAGCTTAGCTCTTCATCAGGTTGTAGGATGAGGTGGCTGCCCCGCGGGAGCTAGCAAGGCAGCCACCTCATCCTACAACCTGATGAAGAGCTAAGCTCGAAAATTTGTATTATGTTTGTGTTTGTGTGTTTTTTCGTGTTTTGACGCCGCTGGAGCCCTCATCTTTGGTAAGCGGTGGTTTTTCTCCTATCCCAATGTCTAATATATCCGCTCTCAGCGCCTTTGTTTCCAAACAATCTATATATATATATATATATATATATATTATCATAAAGCCACTTTTTTTTTTTTTTTTTTTTTTTTTTTACCGTTGCTGACACGCAGCTATGTTCAAGATTTTAAAATCAATCTTTTATTTACATTACAATATTCCTCACGTTGGAACAATATTTACATCAATCTTTTATGTTTTCCCAGAAAATGTTTACTAGTGAATCATCACTTACTGCTCAAAGTGTATATATATTTTGTTGTTTGCTGTTCTTATACTTGTTCATTTTATAGGGCCCCTACTAGACCAGCAAACCAAGGTATGGGTCTGGAACGTCCAGAAGATGTATCGAGAGGAGATGATGAATATGATGCATATAGGAAAAGAATGATGTTGGCATATAGGTTTCGACCAAATCCATTGGTGAGTTATTGTTTAAAATGTTTCTGAATGTGTTTCAGATCTTTGAAATTATAAACTCTGATCTTCTAAACTTTGATCTTATATTAAGGTTGCAAACATTACATGGTAAATGCACTGCTTTAATCTCCAAACGAATGTAAATCAGTTTTCTGACCCCATTATAAAGGTCCAGTTTTGTACATAAATAACATTTCTGAAGATTACTTAACATCTGGCAGATATACGAGGGCTGTTTTAATTTTTACCTCCACTCGTGTTTCTAAGTAAGCACGTAGTAGGTGGGGAGCTAGATCTACACATCACGCAATTGCGCATATCCCCCACCGCAATCTCTGCTGTTGTTGTCTCCAATGCACCAGCAATTGAACTTGGCAACTATGATCGAAGCTCCTGTCAAATGTGAGCTCCGAAGTGTATTCCGTTATCTGCAGGCAGAAGGTTGCAGTGTCACTGATATCCAGCATAGAATGAGCAAATTTTACAGTGAAAATTTTGAGTGATGGTAGTGTATGGGACTGATGTAGACATTCAAAGAAACGCGAATCATCATCCATAATGGTGGACAAGGGCGCAAGTCTATTGCTGCTGTATGCATCATTCAGTGTATTAATCAGGTGGTTATAGGCAAACAAAGGTTTACAGCCGGTGAAGTTTCAGAAGAATTTCCAAAAATTTCGAGGTATGCTTTTTACATTATCATACGAGACCTGGCATACCAGAAGCTGTGATCCAATTAGATCCCAAAAATGCTGAGTGATGACCACAAAATGCAATGCATGGCATTAGCCTTAATGTTTCTCACACATTCCCACAATGAGGGAAAAGTTTTTTTGAAGATCATCATTACTGGCATTGAGACTTGGGTCCTGTATGACAATCCTGAAACAAAGGAACATCTCAGCAGTGGATGCCAAGCAAGCCAGAAAAGTTTAAACAGTTGCATTGAGCCATAGGAAAACAATGGCTACAGTTTTCTGGTACCAAACAGGAGTGTTGAACAACAGTAACAAAGGAAGTTTATTGTGAAATTTTGTCATCTCTGCAGAGCCATCCAAAACTTACAAAGAGGAATTATTTCGTCAGGTGTGGTTATGATCTGTGACTGCCGGACCATGCTTATGCCAAGGTGATAAAAAATCTTCTTAAACAGTTCAAGTGGAAACTTTCTGACCATCCACCTTATAATCCAGACCTAGCACTGACTGATTTTCATCTGTTCAGATACATGAAGGCATGGTTGGGCAGGCAACACTTTGCCTCCAATGAAGTGGCTAACTTCAAAAAACTTGTCACAATATGACAATTGTCGCAACTGCTTTGGCAATAATGTAGAAAAATAAGTAAGACCTTGCTGTTATTTTCATAACAAAAGTTTGCCTTGATTCTTACCCACCAGTCACATATTCCTACTTTCTCCTTTAATCTCCTGAGCCTGGTGGGTCAGAGGTAACATTCAAGCCTGGCATTGGAAGGATATAGGTTCAATCCCCATCAGATATCAGTTTTCCATGGTTTCTTGGAATACTCTAGGTGAATGCCAGGATGGTTCGTCCAAAAGAGCATGGGCAAATTCCCCCCCCCTCCCCCCACCTCATTCCTTTAGCCTGAAAAAAATTCTTCATCCAGATGGTAATCATCTTCTTACTTACCAATTTTGCCCCTGAATCTCTGATGTCATTACATGTTGTTCCTGGTTTAGTTGTCTTAATTTTCCTTTTCTTCTAATAGGTGTGAAGCTTAATGGTCTGATTTAATTCTTCCTTGAGTTATGTTCATAGAAGGTTAGCAGTCTGTTCATAGTCATGTTTGTGATTTTTTATTTTGGTATAATGATACAACTGGTGATTGTGTTTTCTTATATATATATATATATCAATAATGAGCAGGAAAATGGTTTCAGGCAGTAAAACTAAGGAAGGATTGGGAAATACAACCCAAGATGCCGTACATGAAGGCGACTGGGAATGACGAACACAAAAAAGAACTAGTTTGTTCTAGAAACGCGCAATACAAGTATTTTAGCATATAGCCTTATTCTTGCAGAAGTGAGGCACCAGGCAGAGCCAGATGTGTACACGATGATGGCCAACTGGTGAATGGCGTGGCCAGCATAGATGGTAGTATAGGAGAGAGGTAAAAGGAGGGGGGAGGGGGTGCGAATTCTAGATCGATAATCAGTAATGGTGAAAGTATATTATATGGTATTTTGCTCTGAATGCTTTAGCTTTTCGCAGTTAACACACACCCTGTGTAATATCTCCATTCTTTGCCTGTATTGCTCTTATTTATTTTAACCACCACATAATATTTAAAATTCGTGTATTTTAACCTCACTTGAGACCTGGATTGTTGCAACTAGGATCCAGCTAATGCTTCACTCTTCTTCATTTTGTAATTTCTGTATGTTGATTCTGATTGTTTTTCCACTCTACAATATATTTAATATTTATTTTCTTTCAAAAATTTATAGTTGATTTTGTTGTACATTTTTGCTCTCGCCATCAGCATTTCTTGGTTTATTCTGTTTCGTGCTTCGTGATTTTTCTGAATATTATTAATCATTTTTGGATTATATTTCCACTGTTTCTCCATGTAGCGCTGAATGTTATTAATATTTTTTCACATTTTATCTTCATTTCTGAAGTTTTCTGATGTGCTATAATTTATAATTGGTTTTATTGCACTTTTTTCCTTAGCTTTTTTGCACATGCAAGATGGAGTGTGTAGACAGCAACACGGTAGAGCGGCTTGTGCAATCGTTGACTTGCTAATGATTTTTCACTGCGCAATTTTACCTGCACATGCAAGACGCAGAGTGTAGCCGGGGCATAAACAATCTTTCCATTAAACCTCTTGTGTGGTTCAGATATATATGTATTGAGAATTAGATAGGATAGGGAAAAATACCAATCACTTACCACATATGAAGGCAGGGGGCAAGAAGAACACCTAAAAAACACAAAAACAAACAAAAATTGTGCAATATTTTGGCATTAATAATGCGAGAGGCGAGACATATGGCAGAGGGAAAGATGTGGTCACATCCCGACCCGCCACATGTGGAAAGTGGATTTGTGGTCAAACCTATATATGAAGCCAGGCAGTAGTTGCATGTTAACTGGTAAATTACATGGGAGGTTTCACAGGTGGCGTGTCCTATGATAGGGAAACTTTCCTCTGTGACAGGGTTGGTGAAAGTGGTGGAGGCATGATTTATGTCGCACATCTTGCAGCGGGGTCTATTGCATGGAGGAAGGCTACATTTGTGGTTTAGAAATTCGCTGAGGTTAGGTCTGCTGAAACAAGTTCTAGGAGGTGCAGGGAGGATTTTAGGAAGAACGGATCTCATTTCATGGCAGATTTGTAAGAAATTATATCCCTGCCAGAGGATTCTGTTAACGGATTCGAGGCTTGGGTAATATTGTGTGACCAAGACTGGATTGTGGCATGTTTTTGTGGGTTTCAGAAGACTGATGGGCTGAGTAGGGTGCAATGTTGCCCGTGAAAGCTGTTTGTACATCAAAGCCAGAGGGTAGTTGTGAGTTATCAGTGCTTGTGAAATACTGTTTGAATAATCCATGAGGTACTGTTGGTTGGAGCATATTAGCCTAGGCATTTTAGGTTTTAACCTCAAAAAAAATAATGTAGAGCTGAAATTTGGCACAGACGTTCCTTAGTACCTAATAAACACGTACTAAAAAGTCCCCACCTCTAGGGTGTCGGCGTCATAGTTTTTTTTAGGTCAAAAGGGCTTAAATAGGGATTGAGTGCCAAATCTGTATAAACTCGTTGTAAAATTTAAAATGTCAGACTCAGTAACGTTTTATTGCACCCTAGGTAATTAGGATAGAGTAACCACTGCATAAAAGTGCAATATCGGCACTATTATTATTTAAAAGTAAAAGTACAGTCACATTTTATCATGTAGGCAGTACGAAACATAACTTTTTTTTTAATTTCTCTGCATTGCGGAAAAACTGTCAAAGTTTCCAGGTCGGGACCTATGATAAAAGTTGTAGTACACACTTTCAGCATTAAAATGGTATATCGTTCATCCCTCTGCAACATATGGTTGCCGAGATACGCGTTGAAACAAGCACACGTGAGTCAACGCTGGGCCGAGAGCTCCGCGCGCCGCTCCCCGGCCATTATGGGTATTAACCTGAAAAAATATAATGTAGACCTGAAAATTGGAACAGATATTACTTACTACCTAAGAATCATGTCTTGAAAAGTCCCTATCTCTGAAGTGTCCTCTTCATAGTTTTATCAGGGCAAAAGTTTTCAATTAGGGCTTAAATGTCATAATCAGTATAAACGTCTTGTAGGTCTTAAAATATCAGCTTTTGTATCATTTAATTGCGCTACAAGTAATTGGAAAGGCTAATTATTGAAAGACGGCGTAGTTTTGGACGTAATTATTGGACAGAAGTAAAAAATCTCACATTTGATAGTGAAACAGGTACGAAATATGACTTGTTTTGTAACAAAGTCAGATTTGCTAAAAACTTTCGAAGGCCTATTATCAAAGTTGCAGAACGCAGTTTCAGCATTGAAATGGTGTATTCATCATGTTTTTTTGACAAACGGTTGGTGAGATATCATCGAAATATTCGAAACAACGCGCAGATCTAAGCATAAACGCCGTTCCGCTTACCCTTCCTCTTCTGTCTGCATCATTCTAATCTCTTTGAACAGTGCGCTGAGATTTTGTGCCCTTGGCATTATATATAAACTGACAGAAAGAAACCTTGAAAATGACGAAACATTTTGCAAAATTATGAATTATACAAATTTTTATTAAAATCTTTGAATTAAATTTAATGTTCAGCTTCATCATCGTACTCATCGTCTGGACCTATTATAGGTGACTTTATCGCATGTTGATCTTCGGCAATGTCCACACATTAGTGAACACTCCAGCCCACAACGCACACATTCAAATCTATTTCGCAGATGTTCTTACAATTGCAGGGCATCAAATTGAGGAGATGATTCGGAGCAAGTGCAAGTCACTAGCACAAGAGTTCCATTCTGAATTTTCCAGTCCCAATCTTCAGGACCTAAAGAATTTGCTAGCCATTCTTGAATCTGTAAGTATATTCGTAGAGAATGGATGGGCAATATACCATATATTCGTAGAGAATGTCGCTCACATGCTGCATCTGTTGGTGGAAGGGACGCAAGCTGGAAGGATGCAGTGTCTGGTTGGGTTGCGAACTTACGACTGTATTTTATTTCCAGAAGTTCATGGATATTTTGACACTGAGATATAAAATTGTCATAGTGGGCAACGGCAAACGATGGATCTAAACACATGACAACGGAAACAGAGGAGCGTCGTCGTTGTGCCGGGTGAAACATCTGCCAATGTTTTCGCTCACCACAACACGGCTGTCACTTCACTCCAAGCTGAGCTTTTGAAAAAGTATTATAACATAAATAAGCCAGGCGAATTACTTTTAAACAAATTCAAGACTGCGGGTCATCATGCCATTCAGTGTAAAGGAGATGCGGATGCCAGCATTGCATCGTTTGCACTTGATTATTGCAGGGGTCAAGAGGTAGCGGTCATTTCCAACTATACGGATGTCCTCGTTGGTAGCAAGACTTATTGGAAGCAGTCGTATAAATGTAGTTCACCTTGTCACAACCAAAACTGCTAGTAAGGTCTTCAACGCGGCAGAACTCTGAAAATCCATCACAAACATGAAAAACTCTGCACTCTATTGTCATGCATTCACTGGGTGCGATACTGCCAGCGCTCTTTTCGGCAAATAAATAAATAAATAAAAAAAACAAGGCTGGATGTTATTGAGGGTTCTGACGTATTGCGTGACAAAGTGGAAACATTCGAACATCCCAACGCACAGAAAGAAGACATAATATCCGGAGGAAAGACGTTTGCCGTTGCTCACTATGAAAATTTTATATCTCAGTGTCAAAATATTCATGAACTTCTGGTAATAAAATACAGTCGTAAGTTCGCAACCCAACCAGTCACTGCATCCTTCCAGTTTCCGTCCCTTCCACCAACATATGCAGCATGTGAGCGACATTCTCTACGAATATATGGTATATTGGCCATCCATTCTCTACGAATATACTTACAGATTCAAGAATGGTTAGCAAATTCTTTAGGTCCTGAAGATTGGGACTGGAAAATTCAGAATGGAACTCTTGTGCAAGTGACTTGCACTTGCTCCGAATCATCTCCTCAGTTTGGTACCCTGCAATTGTCTACATCTACATCTACATCTATACTCTGCAAATCACAAATACTGTGGGTGGCAGAGGGTGCTAAGCACCAATCCTAATTCTGCGCATTCCAATCCCGAACAGATCGAGGAAAGAAGGAATACATAAATGAATCAGTACGGCATCTTATTTCTCTAATCTTATCCCTCCTGTCATTGCGACCTAAATAGGTTGGCGGAAGAAGTATTTCGTTGCACTCGTAACTTAAATATTTTCGCATATTCTCCAGCAAATTCAAACGAAAACGACGTCGTCTGTCCGCCAAACAATCCCAGCCCAACCCACGAATTAGCTCTGTGACACTTACGTAAGGACTGTAACTAGCAGTCACGAATCGAGCGGCTCTTCTCTGTACTTTCTCTAATGTGTCAATCAATCCCTTGCGATACGGATCCCAAATTCCACAACAGTATTCCAAATGCGGACGCACTAGTGTTTTGTACGCTATTTCCTTTGTATGAGCATTACAGCTTCTCAAAATACGTCCTATGAATCGTAGTTTGGAATTAGCTTTTCCTACAACGGAAGTTATGTGCAAGTCCCATTTCTTGTTGCTTTGTACTGTTACGCCTAGATACTTCAGGGAATCTACAGTGTCAACAACTGAATTGTTAACTTTGTACTCCAGAGCAAGCGGGGTCTTTTTATTACTTATGTGCATTGCCTTGCACTTTTTACAGTTAAGTGTAAGCTGCCATTCACGGCACCATTCCGAAATAACATCCAGATCGCGCTGAATTTCTAAGCAATCGTCGGAGCACCTCACTTCCCTATAAATAAGTGCATCATCAGCAAAAAATCGCATCCTGCAATTAACGTTGTCACCGAGATCGTTTATAAAAATTAAGAAAAGAAGTGGACCTATTACACTTCCTTGAGGAACGCCCGAAGTAACATCTAGTTTAGAAGAGGCTTCCCCGTCTATAACGACATTACTGTGACCGACCAGTTAGAAAATCGCGTATCCATTCGCAAATCTGATCAGATATACCGTACGCTCGGATCTTCGCTAAGAGTCGGTTGTGTGGTACAGGGTCAAAAGCTTTCTGAAAATCCAAGAAAATAGCATCAACTTGTGATCCCGCATCAATAACTTTCATTACATCTGCGAAATAGATTTGAATGTGTGCGTTGTGGGCTGGAGTGTTCACTAATGTGTGGACATTGCCGAAGATCTGCATGCGATAAAGTCACCTATAATAGGTCCAGACGATGAGTACGATGATGAAGCTGAACATTAAATTTAATTCAAAGATTTTAATAAAAATTTGTATAATTCATAATTTTGCAAAATGTTTCGTCATTTTCAAGGTTTCTTTCTGTCAGTTTATATATAATGCCAAGGGCACAAAATCTCAGCGCACTGTTCAAAGAGATTAGAATGATGCAGACAGAAGAGGAAGGGTAAGCGGAACGGCGTTTATGCTTAGATCTGCGCGTTGTTTCGAATATTTCGATGATATCTCACCAACCGTTTGTCAAAAAAACATGATGAATACACCATTTCAATGCTGAAACTGCGTTCTGCAACTTTGATAATAGGCCTTCGAAAGTTTTTAGCAAATCTGACTTTGTTACAAAACAAGTCATATTTCGTACCTGTTTCACTATCAAATGTGAGATTTTTTACTTCTGTCCAATAATTACGTCCAAAACTACGCCGTCTTTCAATAATTAGCCTTTCCAATTACTTGTAGCGCAATTAAATGATACAAAAGCTGATATTTTAAGACCTACAAGACGTTTATACTGATTATGACATTTAAGCCCTAATTGAAAACTTTTGCCCTGATAAAACTATGAAGAGGACACCTCAGAGATAGGGACTTTTCAAGACATGATTCTTAGGTAGTAAGTAATATCTGTTCCAATTTTCAGGTCTACATTATATTTTTTCAGGTTAATACCCATAATGGCCGGGGAGCGGCGCGCGGAGCTCTCGGCCCAGCGTTGACTCACGTGTGCTTGTTTCAACGCGTATCTCGGCAACCATATGTCGCAGAGGGATGAACGATATACCATTTTAATGCTGAAAGTGTGTACTACAACTTTTATCATAGGTCCCGACCTGGAAACTTTGACAGTTTTTCCGCAATGCAGAGAAATTAAAAAAAAAGTTATGTTTCGTACTGCCTTCATGATAAAATGTGACTGTACTTTTACTTTTAAATAATAATAGTGCCGATATTGCACTTTTATGCAGTGGTTACTCTATCCTAATTACCTAGGGTGCAATAAAACGTTACTGAGTCTGACATTTTAAATTTTACAACGAGTTTATACAGATTTGGCACTCAATCCCTATTTAAGCCCTTTTGACCTAAAAAAAACTATGACGCCGACACCCTAGAGGTGGGGACTTTTTAGTACGTGTTTATTAGGTACTAAGGAACGTCTGTGCCAAATTTCAGCTCTACATTATTTTTTTTGAGGTTACCCCTAAAATCTGTCTAAAATGCCTGTACTATATGTGACTGCCTTGAATGCCAAGACTGTAGGGGAGGAAATGTGTGGTAGGGTAGGGGTGGCAACTGTCGAAATCGAGAGAACGTTGAAGGTTGGTGGGTTTGATGTTGACTGAAGAGTTGAAGTAGCTATTGGAGAGGGATAACCAACATCCAGGAATGTGGCCTGGGTGTAGGAGTTGGACAAAGAGAATTTCAGCATGCTAAAGGTATTTAAATGGTTAAGGAAATTTAGTAGGTCGTTTTCTCCATGCATCCAAATCTTATGTCGTCAATGAATCAAAGTCAAATGAGAGGTTTTGAGAAGGACTTTTTCCAGAAATGTCTGTTCCAGATGGCCCATGAACAGATTAGCATAAGAGGGGGCCATGCGAGTGCCCATGGTAGTGCCACAGGTTTGGTAATATATTTTGCCTTCGAAGGAGAAGTGGTTGTTCATATATAGTTTTGACCGCAAATCCACTTTCCATAAGAATAAATGGCCACCGACAGACTGACTGTTCACATGGAACCCAAAGCACCCAGCTGCTGCCCATGCTATTACCCATGACTAGAATAATTTCAACTCTTGTTTCACGGTCCGTGCTATCAGAGTCCTCCCTAATAGCAGCAGCTCCTCTGAACTCTGTTGGTGGGTACTTGCCTACCAGTACAAACTGGGCACGAGGCAACCACCTGGTCTCAACTTCAGATAGTACCCGATCATTATTATTATTATTATTACTACTTATGTTTACCCTTTTTTAATCCTCTCTTTGCCTCCATCCCCACTACCTATATTGAACCACCACTAACCTAAGGTGATGTTTACTTCATAGAGTCTTTGCTTTAAAAAAATTAAATTATTGTTATTGCTTTATTATTTTTATTATATATATTAATTTGTGTGTGTATTAATTTTTCATATTTAGATTTTATTATATTTTGCTCTTCCCACCGACCATAGATCATTTTGGATATTTATCTATGCTCGGGTGTTACCTCTGAATCACTGCCCCTACTTATTCCTCTGTTTGAATTCACCCTCACTATTTTCTTGGCCAACAGTCTTTCTGTGAGACAGTCTCCAACATCGCCCACCTCCCAAAATGTTCTCCTGTTGACAAAGGGCTCATGCTGAAAATTTCTTATCAGTTGTGTTCTTGTCTTTTCTGTGAATTCACGCTCGACATCCACCATCTAAAGGTAAGTGGTGGCTCATTTCCCTATCCTAATTTAATTCCTTTTCACTACTTAGCGCCTTTGATTTCATTGTTTAACCAGGAAATTATATGAGCTAAGTAGAAAATGGATTTACAAAAAAAGGATAGTGAAATGAACCACCACTTACCTAAGATTGTTTTATGGGGAAAACACACAAAAAAGCACAATAACAGGAAAACAATGAATATTTTGGGACTTTGCCCCTTGTCAACAGGAGAACATTATTAAGGGAAGGTGGTGTAGGAGACGGTTTCACAGAATGACTGTTTGTCAGGAACATGGTGGGGGTAAATTCAGACAGAGGACAGGGAGAGGGGGAGCTAGTACACGAGCAATGCAAAAAGTGCAGCATAATACATTAAAATGTTCATAACATAATCTTTCATAGTAAATACATATATCGGTAGTTTTAAATCTGTTAAGTATCGTTACAGACAAACTCACATTGGTCTCTTTACAGCCAGATGTTTCAGTATTTTAATTATTTTTGCTTTATGTTTAGCTGAAGTATTAACAGTCACAGTCAGGAATCTATCCCTGTTTTTGGCAACACTCCAGTAACAGTCGTTATTAGAGCACTAATTATCCCTGCGACGACATGCCCTAAAGCTCTAATAACTACAACAACTGGACTTCGACAAATGGTTCTCGTTGAATATCATGACCATCTTGCTGTTGCACTTGTCATCACACGTAACACATTTAGTTAAGAATTCCTGCTTTATTCCCTTGCTCCGTGTTGAAGCTGCCGAAAATTAAAATGTAGATGCTAAATACCACAGCCTTTTCAGAATTTGCACCCAAAAATACCATCTCCTTTTCTGACTTAGTGCCATTCTAATGGCATGTATTGTAAGTGAAGTTTCCCCAATTCCCCCTCAACTGAAGGAAGACTAGATACTAAACATTGCTTTGAAAGATACATAGATTGGACTGCATGTAATAAGTTGTATTACCTATTAATCATTATTGAAAGGGAAATGCTTTACAGAGCTTTAAACTTGATGGGATGGTTAAAGAAAGTCAGCACTTTGAGAGACTGTTATTGTTTATATTTTTGTACTAAGATTTGTCTGTAGTTTTTTTAGTTTTGTACATTGGAAACTCTTTGAAATATATGTAACAAAACTTTTTTTATCTTCCAGAATAATCCCAGGCGTCCATATTACTGAGCACCTGTATAAATGGCGCTGTTTCCAACCTGGTGTTTTATACAATGTCAATTTCAGCCTTAATACAATACTGCTTGGTAAGAACTGAACAGTCACAGCAGATCTGTCATTTAAACTGACTATCAGTCTTCAAATTCTTGTGCCATAGCACTATCAAATGTTAATTATGAGGTCAGTTGTATTTGTACGCTTTGTTTTTGCTCTTTAAAGAACTGAATAAAACTGGTTTCGAATTTTTATTTTTTATCAGACTGAACATTTTCTCCTTTGCTTCCTCACTTCACTTGCCTTTGCCCGTATTCTTAAAATTGATTGCTTTACGTGCACTTATGATCAGCTACTAATTACTTACTATATATGTTGTATGTCTGTTGCCTCTGGTCAAGATAATCAAATTCCAACTTTAATAAAGTTGCTTGTGCAGTTAACTTCAAAACTACTTTCTATGTAAATGTAAAATATAAGGCTGTTTTATTTGTTTATAACTTGTAGATTTGTTATTTTAATTTGTTTTCATATTTTGTATGACATGTGTTAAAAAAAATGCATTGGAGAATTTGATGTATCACACGAGTAACAATACCATTTTTTTTCCGGTTAGTTTCCTTTCTTTTCAGTGTATTTGCTATAGTGTTTCACAAGCATGGATAAACAAAGCATTTTTTTTTCTCTCAGCCAAGTGTGTGATGCTCACAGTAGTGGAAAAAGGAATGGAAACTGACTTGGAATAGATGCAATAACCTTTAGATCTTATTTCTAATATTTCGATAAAATCTTGGTATAGGACAGAAACTGCAAGCTTTAACTTGCACTAAGGATTTCACTATTTCTGCAGCATTTCCTTATGGAAGACTAAAGTCTAGATCATCTTTTTCACTCACCACACAGCTTTCTCTTTGTTTCAAAATGCTGGATCCATGAAAGAAAACCATGATAGTCGGTATCTCATACAGAACCATAGCTAATCTAATATCATTTTCTCATTGGTTTGTAAGCCTTCAACATGCTTGGTTAAATTGACATATCAATTATCAATATGCTCACCTGGATTGGCTCAGTTGGTTGTGGCATCACAATGATATCCTGCTCCAACAAGGGGTTATTGGTTTGAGGTCTGGTGGGTGAAGAAATGTTCACCAGAATTTGGGCCAGCAGGAGAGAAGGTGGTGCAAAATTCCTAATCACCAAATTGTCAGCCAAAGTCCTGGGTTAAATCCCAAACCTCTCCACAGTGTGTATGGAATAAGGACATATGGCATTGTGTTGGTGATTTTCCCTTCGTATGGGGATGTTAACCCCTTAATCTACAATGATGGGCATAGCCCGTGTACGATGATCGGGCCAGAAGTAAATATTACGGGCATAGCCCGCGTACGGTGATCAGGCCAGATGTGAATATTACGTGGAATATTTGATACGCATTTACAGTCTGATGCAATAATTGTGGTAGACGCAAGTATTACAAAATGTTTATTTATACAAAACTCCAAAATATAAAATTAGAAATCTGTAATGGTATGATATATTTCAAAGCATTCTGGTACATGTAACAGAACTTTTCACTTTTTACACTCCCACGTTGTTTCTTTACGTTTTTTTTATTTTTGTGACAAACTGTACAACGTTTTGACGGTCTTAATTTAGAGGATGTTGGATCAATTTGCTTTGGAAAATGAGCCCATTCCTTCGCGTAAAGTCTGTCTGGCGCATCTCCGGAAGATAATACGCCTCGTTCTCTATAAATCGGTTTTGGCATTTTCTTCAGTAGAGATTCGGCTATGTTGATCTTATAGTCGACATAACATTGTTTCTTTCCATCATTCAGTTTTTTTCCATAAGATGTAAGAGTTAAAAAGACAAATATCAAACAGATAAAAAAAAAAAAAAATTATATCCTTTCATGAATTTTCTCATCACTGGAAAACATGCTAATATTTGATCTTGGAGATCAATTCCATTCATTCTCTTGTTATACTCTGCAATACAATTTGGTTTTAGACTGCCCTTGGATCCTTGTGAAGTCATTTCGACTGCTTAAAGTTTTGTTGACAGCATATTAACATCTCGCTTGTCTTTCCATTTTATAGCGAGTATTCGGTTGCAGCTTCTTATTGCGTATTCGCCCCTTGTTAATTTTACACTACACAAATCTTTTGGAATGTTCTTCCTATTCGAACATACTGTGCCAATTACATTTGTTTTATATTTATATGATAATGTCATAAATAATTTTGGGGAAGAATACCAATTGTCTATGTACAAAGTGTGACCCCTGTGCAACACTGACTCAGAAAGCTCTTTGGCAACACTTTCTGAAGCGCTATCTTCACAGTTTATTTTATCGTGGCCGGTATATATTTTAAATTCATAACAATAGCCAGAATCGGACTCACATAATTTATAAAATTTAACGCCAAACCTTGCCCTTTTGGATGGGTTGAATTTCTTATAAGATAGACGCCCCCCTGAATTTCATGAGATTCATCAATAGAAATGTCTGTTTTCATTATATACATTTCTTTAAATTTTTGGTTCAAAAAATTAATCACAGGTTTAATCTTGTTCAATTTATCTGTATTGGCAACCAGATTATTGTTTGAGAAATGCAAGGACCTTGTAATTTGTAGATATCTGTTCAAAGGCATTGATTTTCTAAATATGGGTGTTTCGATAACAGCCCTCTTCGACCAATTCATTTGGATTCTTGGTTTTTTTACCTGTGAAATTATTATGGTCAATATGAAATATCTTTTAATTTCGGTAGAGTCTACAGGAAACCAAGTGTTGTCAATTTTTCGTGTTGTACGTGGATTTTCTCGTATTTGATCTGCATACTGATTTGTTTCGGTCACAATATTGTTCCAAAATATATCATCAAATATTAAATTAAATATATCAAATTCTCCTCTACTTCCTCCTAATTGACATAAGGCTGCCTCTCTTATGCCAGGAGTCATCGTATAGTCCCAGATTTTTTGACTATTTCTTATTTGTTTCCAAAGCCAGGACTCTGGTAGTTGATCGTCGTCGGATGTATCATCAATAATTATTCGTCTGTACTTTCTTCGAAAATTACATATTTTGTCACTACTGTAACTTTCATTAGCAAAATTAATAGCACAATTCTCACTGTTTTCATCAGAAAATCTTTTTCTAGAGAACATCTTGTGGGGTTGCTTCTCTAGAATTTATGAACGTAAATTCCGACGTGCGAATGCGATCAAGAACAACTAGAAACTGATCACGATATGAAGAGATAATAGAAATTCATCACGAGCCGTGTCTGTGCTATCTACAAACAGCGACCGCTCTACCACGGGCGATGCCCGTCATGTTTACGATTGCCCGGATTAGCGTGTTACACAAGTCGTGCGAACGTCCCGAACGCTGCGCGAGCTTGTATACAATTTCGGCCCAACATCTTCGAATCTAAATCGTAGGTTAAGGGGTTAAGTCTCTGGCCCCTGAGTCTGTCGGAAGAGTAGAACTGAATGAGCTAATACTGGGTTTCACGCTCTGCTTCCTTCATCTCTCATTTCATACAACACCCTATGCTTAAAACACTATCAGTCACCCTCACCTATGATTAACATATACAAAAACACACCAGGAAGGCAATGAGAAACCATCCCAGTCTATATTCCCAAAAGAATTCCCATAGAGGGGTACACCCTTCATCGTAACTGTCTATGCCCAAAATCAGGCATTGCATCATGAAATGAATATTGACGTGAAGGAAACATAATGATGAAACTGCCAGTAAACATTTTTTTCCCTATCCAGTGTTTGGTTGCTACATAATCTAAAGATACAACTTAAATATTTGTTCTTTTATTCTTGAACTATTTTCATAATTATCATAAATAAAAATTATATATATTTAAATAAGAATAAATAGTCAAAAAAACAATTGTTAGTCAGAAGTATAGTATGTCGATGTCAGGTTATAGATAGCTTATTTTTATATCCATTCAGCACTTTTTGGAAAGGGGGGGGGAGAGAGTAAATGCTGAATTTTAATAGCTGAAGAAAACAATTAACATCCTCTTCACTGTTGTTCAGTGAAAATGTAAACTGTGTAGCTATAAATTATATAACACAACATACCTATGGAAATATTGTTGAGTGGCAGTAAGGTGAAATTTTCAAATATTCTAAAAAAAATTGTGAGTACCACAATTTATATTCTCTTAATTTTGCCATAAAAATATAATACACACTGAAGTCAATTTAGCGTCGTGGACAGTAGATTGAGAAACAAGGTTATAAGACTGTATATTTTTTTCTTAAAAACTATCATTTTAAATGCAATATGCACTATGGTGTAAAAGGATTTGTAAGGAACGTATATTTTCAAAACTTATGTTGCATTCGGGTTTTGAAGTCTTGTTGCAATGATGTGATACTGCTTAGCTCACTGACTGTTAGGAATTCAGGTTCATTGATATTCAGAAATCGATTCACTTTAAAGATCACTCTGGATTTAGTGACACCCTCTTCAACACCACAAACATTTATTTTAGTTACTTGACCATGGATAAGGCATAGCATACTTCTTCTACCACAATTGCAGGTTCATGCCATCATAAGTTCGACAACGCAACACATTTTACTCTGACACAACTTACCATTAGCTCTCAGGTCTTCCTGAACACTTGTCTAAATGTTTAAAAACTGCATCATGCTGCTTTCTTCCTAGCTAATTCATATAAAACATGGGAAACCTTATCTAGCGATCCTCATACACTCAGCATGCTCGTCTATTGGCTCCACTTGCTGCAGACTACCTACAACAATTACTCGACTATTTCAATCCTGTGCCCTTCCATGCTTGACAATGCTTCTTGGAAAAATTGACGCTTTACAAACCATTAACCTTATTTTTGATTATTTCTTTGGCTCTTTTATTTTTCAAAATGTTTTGTCATTTCTAAACACCTTAAATTTACGACTACATCTCCATTACTTCTGCATATGAGACATGTCCATAAGAACATCTAATTTTGACTGATCTAATACTGTGTCGCCACAGTCTATTCACAAAATTAGATGTTCTTATGGACATGTCTCATAATGTCCACACAACAAAATGTCACTAAATATTACAAACTATGAAATATGCACATTTGTTCATATGAGATAAGAAACTAAATTATCATCAATTACTGCATTACTATGATTATAAAATTGCATTTTCCCCTGTAATCATAAAATTATAAGGGTCCTATCACAGTCGCCATGTAACAATATAATGTATCACCTGTGGGGGATAGGTTGTTCTTAAAATAAACACTGTGGTACTATCCAGAATACATGTTATTACTGTATGGTAGTCTATCTTTGTTGTCCAAGAACTAGATTATTGAAATAACTATTGCTCTACACTCAAGGTGGAGCCACAAAATTGAAATAATTATACACAAGTTCTGAAAATACATGACATGGCCATCATCTCACTCTGGGAAAATTTACAGTACATCCAATCAAGTAATTTGTCTCTAAGGGAGTGTATGATTTCGGAAATAACCAGATGTCACTCGGTATATAATTATGACGAAGTTTATTCCCTGTAGACAGTTAATCATTTGTGAGAACTTGCAATCACGATTTACCACTCGCACTTAAGTTATGTGTGGATACAAATATGGCTCGTTGGCCACAAGGCAGTTACTGCTCTCCTGGTTATTACACACTTCCTACTCGAACGGCTCTCTCTCAAAAACATGGCCGCCTGTCCTTCTGGTCCACTTCAACCAATCGTAAATTTCTTTGACCTCATGACCTTTTCTAGCCTATCATGAATTTCACTTAAATTCATATGGAAAAGATTCCTTCTTATATCAGTCTCTCCACTCCCTGTCGTATTTCTTTTACTATATTGATTTGTATCATCTGTCTTCTAGTTTGACAATCTCTCTGCCCGGTCACTGCCGGACCAAAACCAGTTTATCATTCCTCGCTTACTCAGCTGTATTTTTGACACACTCATTACAAACTGCAGATCTCTGTAGTGTCACAGACAGTTCACCATTTTAATTATGAAACATTTTAAATATGTTCGACCGATGCCCCCCCCCCCTCCCCCCGGATCCTGTTATGAAAATTGGATTTGACATCATCCAGAACTCACTTCAGTAGACACCCAGACTTGAATAAGCTTCTGGTCTATAGGTCCATAGATTGGTCTGACTATCCCCTAATTATCCACCAGGATGAGCAGGCAAATGATATTCACCCAATATGCTCACCATTTTTGGCACACAACAGTGACAACTTTTAATTTTCTTTCCACAGTTCATGAAGAAACTGTGCTCCCTGCCAATAGCATTCCTTTTGATTTTGAGCATTGGGAGCTGGCCTGACAATATGTAATGGGTCCTCGCCTGGTCTAAATCTCAAACAAAACTCTCTTCATTTTTCACTTGTTTCTCCTCTCTCCGCCTTGCTTTGGCTTTCCAACAGTTTTTTTTCCTCTCTGCAGCAATCACTTCTTACTAGCATTTGTGTTTTATATTTAAATATACAGGGTGATTGAAAATGATTATCGGCGTTTCATGAATTTTTTGCCGGCTGTGTACTAAACATACAAGTATTATCTTTATATGGATGAATAGACAAACTCTCAAAGTTTTGTTTTGTAGCAGCCGCTAATCTTGTAGTTATGTTTTGTTCTGCCAGATGTCAGTGTTTGCAATATGGCAGCTAACGCTATAAAGAAGGCTTTTTGCACTCTAGATTTTCACGTGTGTCAGTCAGTTACCGTTGCCCAATGGAACTTTCGAAAAAAAAATTTATGAAGGATGCACCTTCAGACAATTCCATTCGGAGGTGGTATGCACAGTTCGTGGAGAAGGGCTGCTTATGCAAAGGGAAAAAGCAAGTCAACGTGAACCGCGTCAGAGAAGCTTATCAACGTAGCCTACGGAAATCAACAAGAATAGGCAGCAGAGAACTAAACATTCCGCAAACCACAGTTTGGCACGTGCTATGAAAACATCTAAAAATGAAAGCCTATCACCTAGGGCTGCTTCAGGCTTTAACACCTGACGACCATCGCAAACATCTCATGTTTCGCAACATTATGCAAGAAAAAATGGAAGAAGATGGGTTTTGTAAAAAACTCATTTTTAATGATGAAGCAAACTTTCACTTGTGCAGGAAAGTTAACAAGCATAATGTGCATATTTGGGGGACAGAAAATCCCATTGCTTTTATTGAACACCAGCGTGTTTCTCCAAAAGTGTGTGTGTTCGCTGCTGTTTCCAAGGCGAAAGTGTACGGCCCGTTCTTCTTCAATGAACAGACAGTAACAGGACTAACTTACTTCGATATGGTCTCTGAGTGGCTGCTGCCTCAGCTGAAAGAGGTGGATGATTTCATATTCCAACAAGATGGTGCTCCACCTCATTTCCATCGGGAGGTCAGAACATTTATCAACGAACAATTGCCGCAGTGATGGATAGGACGCGGAGCCGACAGTGAGCAAATGCTCATTGCTTGGCCACCTCGTTCACCAGATTTAACCCCATGTGATTTTTTTCTGTGAGGTTACGTCAAGGATCAAGTTTATCTTCTTCCTCTACCTGCGACTATCCCACAACTAAGAGAATGGATCAGGGCCGCCTTTCTAAACATTTCTAATAACATGCTGCGTCGTGTGTGGGATGAAATGGACTATCGCATAGATGTGTGCAGAGTGACACAGGGCGCACATATCGAACATTTTTAATGGATGTAAAAAAACTTGATGAGTTTCTTTACACATCAAAATAAGATTCAAATTCGTATCTCAATTGTGCTAAGTGTCGGAATTTTTTGAAACCCCAACAATCATTTTGAATCACCCTGTATATATAACGAGAGGGAAAGGAAGGATCTACTTCTTCAGTACTTAATTCTTGAATTGATCTGCGGCTGTTCTCTATTCAGTTCTATTCTCTTCATATCAACATATCTTCTGCAGCCAACTTTTCCCTTTGTATACCAGATGTATTTTAATTGTAATCTCCCTCGGTATCTCTTCCATTCTACCGTTCCTTCCAGCATTGTTTTCACTAAGCTCCCATGTTGTAAGATAAGTCCAGTTAATATCATCCTCTGCCTTTTTATACTCTTTGTAAGACAAGTTCACACCAGGGTTAGTGTTAAACCGTATCTCCTTATCTATAACCGTGTGCTAGGCCTTGTTCCTTTGTGCTTTACTAAAACTCAGCTGCAACCTAATTTGATCTAACCCCAAATTAGGAAAGGTATGTAGTCATTGAAAGTCACTGTTACAATTTATAGTGTCGAACCATATTTTCTTCCAACATTTATAAAGTCACAAACTTAATGACATTGGAAATCATCACCAAAGAATTTGAATTGCAGGAACGATTAATAAATTCGCAACAGACCAACCTCGTGACCCCTATCTGAATTTACAGTCACATGAAGTGTTCTAATTTTACCACACGCTAGTCTTAAAGTTCAACATGCTTGCCCGGAATCTACATCCTCATAGCTGCGTGTGCAGGTGGCACCACAAAGTAGCATAGTCACGTTCTAACTTATTCTGAAAGACTGGAACGAGGAAAGCCCAGGGCTGCTAGATATATACATATATATATATATATATAAGGAAGGATAGGGAAATACGACCCAACACCCACCACAGATGAGGCGGCTGGGACGACGAACAAAAAATAAACACAAGAGAAGCGCAATATTTCGGCCTACAGCATTCTTAAACATGCAGAAGGTGAAGCACCAGGCGGCGTCAGATGTGTACACATAGACGGTCGACTGGTGTATATAGAAACGCCTGTGGGAAAATTCAGTTTACCCTGTTCACATGAGAGCAGTCCCACGATCTGATCAAATGTCATCCTTGAAGTTTGTGGATTTTGTCATACCTTTGACCTAGATGACTTAAAATATTCCTATTAATCATAAATTTTGGCAGTAGCTAGTTTAATTAAAAAGTATTAAGTTCAATCCTTATACAAAAAAATTGTAGCTTCAATAGCTGCAATTATTTTCTGAAATTCAAAAACAATGTTCATAACTTCTACAATTTTGCAGCTACGAAGCTGAAAAAACTTTTTTTTTACTTCTAATTGACTGCTCTTTTATTTGGCACCAAGAACTCCATTTACTAGTTTCTACCAGGTTGTACGAAAGTTGAGTGAAAATATTGTGCAATTATAAATTTTGAACCCGCAAATAACTTTCTGACATCTATGAAACCTACTTTATATAATTCTACATGTTTTAAAATGACAGTTTAGCAAATTTGAAGTCGCTACCTGTTTTCTTCGATTTATTATAAATTCCTGAAATATCGTTCACTTGAAGGCTATCTGTATGCCCATTTCACCAAAGTATCGTTGTCGCCAAAAATTTACTTTATTTTAACTTGACCCAATGACCTCATTAATTTAAAAGAAACTGAATGGAAACTCTTTGTATTTGCCTAAGCTTTATTTTGAATATAGTTTCTTCCCTTGAATTTACTTATTATCTCAACTGATTAATTTTTCCCTTAGCCATGTGTTCAAAGTTTTCACGAACTGTTCAAGAATCAACCTTTAAATTTTAATGACCGTTTCCAAATTTTAAAATGTTGTGTAAGTAAAAAATTAAGTTTCTTTCTTGCTATAAGTGGACTTTCTATATCTTTCAGAATACGACTTCTCGAATTTAAAGTATGCAATTACGTCTTAAGTTTTCTACGCTGGCTTCTCACTTTCAATGTATTAAAACTCTTTAGTAAGATTTCCTAGTTACCAAATTTCTATCTTCTATTTACTTGTTATTATCCTGAATACATTTCAAAGTGAAAGAAATGTTTAATATTACAAAATATTTTGCAACCAAATACAACATATGCTGATATTATGTTCTGACTTTCTATAACTGTTTAATCTGATTTATAGCTTGAATTGTGTAAACAAATGACTTTAAAACTGATCTGCAATGTTATTTAACTGAACTCCCAGTTCTGAGAATGAATTTTGTTATGCAGTTACAAAATTTTTAGGTTACGTTACATCTTCGATATAGTATAGGTAACAATGAAAGGAAAGAAATGCTGTGAGGCAATGGTAAAGAAAGGGAAAATACACCCAACACTCACCAAAGTTGAAGGGAGGAGGGCAGCAGCAACACACAAACAAAGGAAAAACAATATTTCAGGTGAAAATCCCTTTTTCAAGTTAACAGAGAGGTGGCTGGTCTTGCGCAAGACTATATATTGTATTCTCCTGGCGTCTGAAAAATATCATTAATGATCTTGTCCCTACAACTAATCCTCAACACCATTCTATAACACCACTGCTCAAATGAAATTAATCTTATTTCCTCTTCTTTCACAACTGTCGATCTTTCACATCCATACAGGACAATAATCTGATATTATTTGTTGTAATTATTCATATCTTTTTGTTGAATGTTATTTTGCCTGGCATTCTCTTTCAGCTTTTATAATTTTACTTCATAGTTAGCAGAATTCGTTTTTATTTTCCAATGTTTCTCCATTATTTACATCGCTTTTGAGTCATTATCTTTACCACATACCATAACTTTGGTCTTCACTCTATTACTTCTCATATTTCCCTAACTGTGTATTATTTCCTTTATTCTTTCCATAATTTTCTTAAGATCCCATTCATGTTGTCATTATCACAATATCATCTGAGCATTGAATCATATTTACTAGGTCTTCTTGTTTCTTTATCCCAGCATAAGCTTCATCCCAGATCTGATCCAGTGAGTCTTGAATATACACATTAAAAATTATATGAGACAGAGCACATCATTGTCTGGCAACTTTATTTATTACTGCTTCTTCTAGTTTATTTTCAACATTTATTACAGCTGTTTTTTTAATTTTTGTATAAGTTCCATATGTGCCAACTATGTCTGTATTGTACAACTATTTTTCTGAGCATCTCAAACATCTTAAGCCATTTAACATTATCAAATGCTTTTGCCTATCTCTAGTCTCTTTTCTAATATTAGCCTTGGTGTAGGAATTGCTTCTTTTGTATCCCCTTTTTCTGAAACCAAATTGGTCTTCTGTTGAGAACTCTTCTACTTGTTTTTCCATTCATTGTAGTACTTAATTGGTGATAATTTTAAGTGCATGAGGTATTAAGCTTATTGTTTAATATTGATCACATTCTTTAGCATCTAGCTTCTTTGATATAAGAGAGATTACACTTTTCTCAAAGTCTGTGGGTAGTTTTCCTTGCTTTTAAATGTCCTGTACTAGTTGGTACAATATTTCTTTCATATTTGAATTCATAATAGTACACTTAACCTGTGAAGTATTTAGATTGACAATTTCAAACTTGTACCATAATTTTTATCAATGAGTTGACTTTACTTTAAAAATTTGAGATTACTTTCAGCCAGACAAAATAAATATGAGAACCTAACAACTAGCAGCTGTTAAAAGTTCTCTCTGCTGTTTGAATTTCATAGCAGTGGATTTTTTTTTGTTTGCTTGCGGGGAAATATTGCTTCACTATATCCAATTTCTCATTGTTTCTGGGAGAAACCTATATTAAACAAAAATAAAAGTGTGTGTATCTTACATATCCTTAAAAATTGCACCATTCTTTTAAATCAACACACTGCCTTGGATTCTAAATCCTGCTAATATATTTTGAAACATATTCTCAAAATATTTTTTTTAACAGCAATAGTTGAAGAGTATATTAATTCAGTTGAATGTGTATAGCTTTTATAAGTTTGTTTGTATGTAATATGTTAATATGAAAAAGTTGCTGGTCTGAAAGTGAAATCGCGTTAAAAACATAGTTTATAACAGGTAACCACCCTCCCCCTAAAAACAAAAATCTAATGCTTAGCCAAGAAATTTTAAGTTTCTCATGTGATACAAAAAGAAATGAAAGCAGATGACCACGTGTATCTCATTTTATCTGTAAAAAGCAAAAGAATTCTCACATTGCAAGTAAAGAGTGTTACTGCTAATCAATGGGTTTGAATATATGTGTAACCTAATAAAATGTGTAGATTTAGAATATTGAGTATATTTACAATTCTATAAACTTCATTATATTGCTTAGTTGTCTTACAATAAGATAGAATTTTCTGTTGTTAATGTTATTTAAAAAAATTGTGCAAAATCCAAAGGTTGTTGGATTGTGGCATTGGAGTGTATTGGAATTCCCACCTCCTGGACCTACAGTTTAATGGAGGATCTAAACCATGAAAGAGTACCGACGCAAGGCCTGTGAAAATTCCAATGTGTATTGGGAAATGAACACCCAAAATATTGCTTTTAAGCAGGCACCCTGTTAATGAGCTGCTGAGACTATAACCAATTAGTATACCACCAGAACTAAAAACTTTATTTATATAATAAATTATATATTCATATTTGCTTTATATCACATAATATTAAAATATCTTCCAAAGATGGTACCTTAATGACGGTAATAATGTTATAAGAAACACTGTTGCATGGTAAATACAAATTTGAACAAAAATATAGAAAAAATAAACCCATCACTTATGAAAGTTGAAGATGGTAGAAGTTTGATGACATAAAACGTAACACACATACAATATATTTAACCCTCGACAAAGTTTAAGGAGGTACCAAAAATATTGTGTGTTACTTAAACTTGCTTACCTAGGGAAGAAAAATTGTTTCCTGTTCAAAACATTAATGATAAAGGACGTAGCAGCAGTGTAGGAAGGCAGAATAATACAGCATGAAAATAAAGTCTCTGGTGAAATGAAGTTGTTACTTATTTTTTCATGAAATTAGAAACTTATGACTAAGCTGGCACTGGTAATTGGCTATGTGAATTGTGTTCTTTGACTGTTACGAATAGAGCTGAGGCACTGGGGGTGATAAAAACAATATAGTAAAATGTTACATACAGGAACAAACTTAAGAAGAAGATAAAAATGGACAGATATATTGCTAAAAACTAATAATAAATAATTTTAAAAAGATATAATTTTATTTTTGTGCAGGTTTTTGTCATTGTATCTTTTCTTCCTTCAGCTTTGGTAAGTGATGGTTTTATTTTATCTGTCCTTTCCATATTAATGTTGGTTCTCGGTATTTCTTCTCCTTCGTTACTAAAAGTGGTTATATGGCTACTGAATCCCATCCGTCGTTGGCACTTCTACCTTCTTTATGCTTGTTTGATTTTGTTTTGGCACCTATTTAATGTGCAGGTTTCAGAAATAAATAGCATTTAGTCGCTAGTAAGATTATTACAGTCGCATATTGTTTTTAAAATGTGAATCTGTTTTTAAGACTCACTATTGGACCTGATAGCTAATTGTTGTAAGAGTTGGACCATACTTCTAAATTTTTAACCAGTTCAACTATTATTTGTGGGGAAGATTTAATCGCCTCTGTTTATGGTAGAATAAATAATATGGTATAATATCATTGCAAATTTAATATATTGATTGTCTTCATGACTGAATAAAAGTACAGACTGAAACCTAAACTGTTGTAACAAAAGTACGTAATGCTGAGAATATCATTTAACCCAAAGTACATTTCCACTTAGCAGTTTGGGCAGAAAAATGGTATTGTTTACTAACCATAATTACATATGTATAAATATGTGAAATAAATTCAATTTTTGCATTTCAGTTTTTTATGTTAAGGTGCTATATAAAATATGTAACTGGTTACATATTCTTTCTATGTTGTATATTGTTTGTGTGCTGTTAAGGAAATACTTAATGAAAAACTTGCCCAAAATTATGTGAACAGCTCAAAATCCTAATCAAAACAGAACTCTGTGTGTTTTTAACATGATAAAGAGTTGTCTCCTGTAGTACTGGATGGAAAAGTAGATATTCCTGCTTTTTTAAGTACAAAATATTGTTAATGTTTTATTTTACTTTAATTTATGTTAAAAGTTGCCATTTTATTTTAATGTGCGATATACATTTTAATCTTAATTACATAATTAAGCAGTAACATCAAAATTTTTATAAAAAGTGTACATCTGTTTTGAAAAAATTTATCTTCTGTACAAGTCATGTACAAAATTTTCCAAAATGAATGTATTGTTGGTAGCTCTTCTGTGCTTTATTGTTTATGTATAAATAAATGTGGGACCATGATAATGTGTAGTAACTTGTACAAAATTTAAATCTATACATTCTGAATTTTTTTGCTAAGAGATCTGCAGTAAATCCAGAATAGTGGTAGATGTCAAATTAATAATAATAAAAAAAAAAGTAGAAATAACAGTGCAGAAACTTATATAGATGATGATACAAACAGAAAAATATTAATGAAAGCACCTCTGCAGCAAGATCACAATTACAAAAATCTTAATGTATAGTATTTAAGCTGATCCCTTAGTTACGTGAGAATGAAAATGAAACAAATACCTACGAGGGTGGTTAAAAAAATAAGGTGTCCTATTATTTTTTACATAGAAAATCACATTTATTCACCACTTGTGATACATCGTTGGAAAGCTTGAAGTTTTAGCTATTTTTCTATGTAATCGCCTTCCCATTCGATGACCTTCCGCATCCGCGTCACGAGCTTTTTGGTCCTGTCATTGAACCAGTCTCCTGCTGCGTCACGAAGAAATCAGAAATCGAATGACTGCGACCTGCACTTCCTTATTTGGCCGGAACTTCTGGCCTCCCAGGTGTTTTTTAAGTGCGGGAAACACGATAGTCGCTTGGGGCAATGTCCGAGCAATAGGAGGGATGTTCAACGAGATCCCAACCAAGTTGTTCGATGAGGGAGGTCGTTTGAAGTGAGACATGTGGATGCGCATTGTCATGGTGCAAAGACACTCCCTTCGTGAGCATTCCTCTTCTTTTGTTCTGGATAGCCTGCCGCAGTTTCTTCAGAGTTTCGCTGTAGCGCTCCGAGTTAATTGTTGTTCCTTTTGGCATGAAATCCACTAACAATACCCCCTTATGGTCCCAAAAAAACAGTCGCCGCAACCTTGCCGTCTGACCTCTCTGTTTTGAACTTTTTTGGCTTCAGTGAAGATGGGTGACGCCATTGTTTAGACTGCTCATAAGTTTCTGGAACGTGATGACGCACCCAGGTTTCGTCCCCAGTCACTATCGAATCCAGGAAGTCTTTCCCCTTCCTCTTGAAAGCAGTGAACAGATTCTTTGCCACATTCCATGCGCTTTCTTTTGTGTTCGCCAGCGAGCTATCTGTGAACCCACCTGGTGGGCACTTTACTGTATCCTAGAGTTTCTGAAACAATTGTGTGTATGGAGATTTTGCCACACTCTCCATTAAGTCTCTTGGTTACCTCATCAAGAGTTATCCTTCGGTTAGTGTGCACCATCTCATCAATTTTGGCCACCGTTTTGTCGGACGCGCTCGGTCTTCCAGGCCGCTCCTCGTCGTGGACGTTGCTGCTACCGGCAGAAAACTCCCGGCACCACTTCCGCATGTTTTTAATGTCCATACACTTTTCCCTGTACACTTCCACTAACTGACGATCGATTTCTATCGGTGCAACGTTTTTCACGTTCAAAAATCGGATCACTGATAGCAGGTGAGTTAAGCGGCTGCTCCATCGTGGACGGGCGTCAATCAGCGACTGATCGTCCAATTGAGCTCGAACCTGTACCATTCGGTGGTGGGAGAACCAAGGAACATCGCATTGTTGTCGGATATTGCCTAGCATTGTTGGAGACCTTATGTTTTGAACCGCCCTCGTTTGACTTCCATGTCAATAATTTCTATTTGTTAATTATTACTAGATTTTCGGGGTATGCCGCATTATTTATTTTATAATTTAAGCTCTCGACTGCCGTTCTACAGTGTTCGTCAGAGAAACTATTTATATTAACATAGCAATGAGTGCCAAGCATCATGAAGTAATAGACAGCTATCTTTATTTTTTTTTATTATTATTATTATTTTTTTTTTTTAATTTCTGCTGCCTATTCATTCACTGATCTTCTTTACAGAGCAGCCTCGTGTTTTCAAATTTTATTTTGTGCCCAGTGTTAATGGCACAGTGAACTACGACAGATTTGTCACTTTTGTTATGTTTATAGTGGCATATATGTTCCTTAAGTGTCTCCATCACAGTGCATACCATCTCACCAATGTAAACACTGCCACAACCACAGGGGATTTCATAAACACCCGTATGTTGGTGTCTGTATAAATGGTCTTTCAACCTGGTTAGTGATCGGCTAAGTTTGCAGTGAGCATACTTCCATCTGCTTTAAGAATTTCCCAATCTGATCAGTGATACCCATGTACAAATGGGAGAAAGCCAAATTTCCTTGTCACTAACATCTTCCACCAGTTTTTTGGTTCTTAAAACCCTTCTGATGCCAGAATCACTATAGGCGTTGGTTCGGAATATTCTTGTAAATGTCTCCTTTTCTTCTTAAGACTTTCCGAGTTACATACTGTCCTCACTCTCAAGTTCAGTGATGATTGTTGCCAGATGATTTTCTATTTGGTTTAAAGGAAAGATTGTTATGGGGGCAGATTAGGTGAAAAATAGTAGTGATAAATACTAAAGGAAACAAAAGATATTAAAATAAAAATTAGGGTAGGAGAATAAATCACTCTTTACCATAGATCATATAGGTGACATGAATCAAGGGCCTTCAACTGCCACCTTGTGTGCACCACATTCTGCTGAGGAAGAGCGTATGGCTGATATCTGAAATATTTCATGTGTGTTCATATATGTTTTCTGTATCAGTGGAATCGTACATGGTTAGCAGTGGTTTACTAACTTATCCAAAATTTTATAAACACACCATGAATGTGGCTGGTTTTACCATAGGTGCAAGTGCTGGGTTAGTCGTGTACCAATCCATCTTTATGAGTGAAGGCAATGCCCAGAATATTGTGTTTGTGTAGCATCTTTTGTCACTGCAGACCTCCTTCCTTCGACTTGCTTGAGTGACGGGTCTGCTTTTACATGTTTATAACTAGCCGTTACCTGAATAGACTGTTAAAGTTCACGCCGTCCTCTTAAACCAACATGATTCATAGCCTCTACTGAACACAAATTCCTTTTGCATGAATGGACTCCTTAACAAACTCCAATCCTCCAAATAATACAATAACACTCTTACTCTGAAGTCATCAAAAATATTTCCAACGTCACATGATAAAATGTAGTACCTTATTCTTCTGAAGGGAGTGCAGGCTGTACATTAATCAAAATCTGACCAGTATTATTAGTATGAATTTTGTTCATTAAAAAATTGTCTTAAATTTATAAGCTTCATGGTGCCCCATCAAAAGGAGAAACATACCCTATTTTATTCGTGGTTCAAAAGCATTTTAATAAACTTAATTAAAAACTGACAAATGGTTTCTTCGTGAATCGCGTACTATGAAAAATTATCTTAAATTTATCAGCTTTGCGATGGAATATCACAATTAAACTTCCTATATTTATCTTTGGTATTACGGGCTGCGTATTTATCGAAATTCCATCAAAATATACCAGTAGTTTAAGCATCAATCGCGTTCACCTGAAAATGATTTGAAGTTTATCAACTTAACGATTTCACATGAAAATGAAACCTGCCTAATTTTACCGGTGGGACCATGGGCTATTCAAATTTGACCAGTGTTTTTTTACATGAATCACATCAAAGACAAATTATCTTCAATTTATCAATTATCGGCATCACATCAAAATGAAACATATCCTGTTTTAACTGCAGGACCACAGGCTGTATATTTATCAAAACCCCATCATAATGATACCAGATGATATGTGAATCTCATTCAAATAAAAAATTATCTTAAATTTACCAGCTTCACGATTGTACATCAAAATGAAACCTAACGTATTTTATCCGCAGGATCATGGGTTGTATGTTAATCCAAACCGACAGGTGATTTTACATAAATGCTTTCAATGAAAAATTATCAACTTTATCACACCTGAAAATTAAACTTACCATATTTTCCAGCACGGTCACAGGCTGTACATTAATTGAAACCCCATCTTAATCTGACTACTAGTTTTTGCATGAATCTTGCTCCACCAAAAATTGATACTAATTTGTAAAATTTCTCATTTATTTGACATCAGATAAGAATGAAAAATGCTCTTTTAACCAAGAGGCTGTACATTTAAATGAAACCTCATCAAAATACGACTGGTTGTGTGTGTGTGAATCACGTTCAGTGAAAAATTGGTACTAATTTGTTGACACTTTTGTATTAAATTTTCGACATCACATCCTGAAGATTGACAAAATGTACATTAATTGAAACATCATCAAAATCCGACTAGTATCAGGCAAATAACATCCGGCAAGAGACAGCTCGCATTCTTGCACACGCAAAACTGCTACGCAGCAATCTGTCAGGGAAGAAAGATCAGCCTTGCGAGTATTACGGCAACGTGATGATATTATGGTTCTCCCAGCTGACAGTGGGTGTGCGACCGTAGTAATGAAAGCGCAGGACTACCATACTAAAATTAAGAAGTTGTTGGCAGAGAACACTTAGGCAAAGTTAAGCAGGAACCCACTGGTGAAGATTAGGACAGAGGTAGCCCGAAGAGCAAACACATCAAAAGTGATTGAGCAGGAGGACAAGATAAATATAAAAAGATGCAACTGTACAATGCCCAGGTTCTATGGATTGCCCAAAGTGCACAAAAGAGAGGTTCCTTTACGTCCGATTGTGGGCGCGGTCAATTCACTTACACATCCACTTGCGCAGTATGTTGCTAGAAAACTCAAACATCTTACCAGTGATATAAGATCAGCTGTAAAGAACTCTGATCATTTTATACAAATAATTGATAATCTGACGCTAGAAAAGACTGACACTATGGTGAGTTTTGATGTTGTTTCATTATTCACTAACGTGCCAGTAGACGAAGCTGTTGCTGTAATATGTGCTAAACTTCTTGCACAAGGCATGTCTACTGAGTGGGCTGACCTGACAGAGTTCTGCCTTAAGTCGACTGTGTTTCCATATGGTGGTGAACTTTATGCTCAAGTTGAAGGTGCGTCCATGGGCTCGCCACTTTCACCTGTAGCTGTCAACATATTTATGGAAGCATTCGAAATGGAGGTCCTTAACCATGCACGCCTAAAGCCTAAAACGTGGATCCCGTATATTAACAATACCTATGTCATCTGGCTTCATGGTAAGGAGAATTCGCAGGAGTTCCTACACCACCTGAATAGTGCCCATCCAAGAATTCAAATCACCATGGAATTGGAAGAAAATGGGCAACTACCATTCCTCGATGTCCTGGTTCAAAAGCGAGATGATGGGCGTTTGGGTCATATGGTGTAACGCAAGGTGACCCACACCAATAGATATCTGCACGCCATGTCGCACCATTACCCAGCAACGAAAAGAGGCATATTAACATCGCTGAATTTAAGAGTGAGAACAGTATGTGACTCGGAAAGTCTGAAGGAAGAAATGGAGACTCTTAAAAAAATATTCTGAGCCAACGCCTGTAGTAAATCAGACATCAGAAGGGTTTTCAGACCTAAATAACCCATGGACGACGTCAACTTATCTCATGATACCAATGTGCCAAGAAATATTCACCTGTCTTCCATACATACGTGGTATCACTGACCGGATTGTGAAACTGTTTTAGTGGGTGGAGGTGCGAATCGTGTATAAAGCTCACTGCAAACTTGGCCAGTCATTAACCAGGGTAAAAGACAGATTACACCCACACCAGCTTACAGGTGATTATGAAATCCCCTGCAGATGTGGCAGTGTATACATCGGCGAGACAGGTCGCACAGTGGCGGAGAGACTTAAAGAACATATCCGCCACTACAGATATAGGGGAGAGCGGGGGAAATACACGCATGCGAGTAATCACGCGCAGGCTGAATTACGCATTTTGAATGGCGTGGGCTTTGCCCAGTTGGTGCTAAACCCTTCTGGCAGGGACTACAGTGCCACCCACTCCAGACATTTTCTGATTGCGTTGTGGCGGTAGTAAAGTGAGGTTTATTTTCAATGTGTTTGATGTAACTTTTGTCAGCTATATTTTGCAAGGTAAGTGCTACCATAAGTTGATTTAATGCAATTTTTTGCATATCAGATACTAGCCCTAGATGTAACCTTTCATTTAGTTGTAGATCTGTCAAGGTATTTGAACTAAGACCCGAGTTCTGCTTAGGTTAGTCCGCGAACTCACTTTGGGGTATTGGCACGCGGCTCTTCAAGTGCGTGGTATTACCCCTTCATAATGAAACTAGTTGGTTATATTTTCAATTCCAACGAGTTTGTTTATACTTCAGATTACTAGAAAAAACCAGAAAGTAAAATGGACCCAAGAGGAGCTTCATAAGGGTCTTGATGCCACAGAATCAGGAAGAAAAATAAGAGAAGTATGGGATTGTCGAAACTACTCTGCATACAAGAATGAAAACGAAAAATACCAAGAGAAAGATGGAGAACTAGGGTACCGATGTGTTTTGAGTATTAGGTAGAGCCATGAAGAATGTAATGGCTGGAACATTTCAAAACATTACAAGTGTGATATTTGCTATACAAGAAAATGCCCTCTTTTCACGCCTATATAACAAAAATTCAAAAACATCAATATTTTCTTCAATAATGTACTGTTTCGTACATTTAATTAATAAAATAAACTAACAGAAAAAAACGTGTATTTTCCATTTTTATGCATTGTTTGTATTACATGTTATTACCCCATATCATGGGGTATACCACGCATTTGCACTTTTTTTATTTTAATCATAAAAATTAAGGTAAAGTTCATAATTATATTCCATCATTTGGAATATGTCGAGAAATGTCCATAGTAAGGTATACATTTGTTTTGGTAGATATATAATGAACAATTTAAATCGATTTTTCCTTAGGTGCGTGTATTTCCCCCACTCTCCCCTAATAACAGCGAAAAATCTGCTGTCGTTCGCCATGCTATTAACACCGGTCATGAAATAAAATTTCAAGACACGAGGCTACTGTGAAGAGATCAGTGGTGGCCTCGACGTATGAAAGAGGCAGCAGAAATCTTAAGGTCCGCGCTCACTATGCCGCGCCGCATCGCATTGAGCGAAAATGCTGCAACGCACATCTGGACGCAGCGAGTCGCATTTCTTTTGTCACCGCCTTCAGTTCTCGACGATTACTCAGCCGCTTCTGCACTACAAATGGACAAATCAGACAAAGGGCTCTTATTTTTATATATTCATTGAGGAAAAGTAAGCAGAAAAGGGAATGGGTTTAATGTGAAAAGGGATTTTCCGCATTTCTTAAGCACATTATATGGCAGACATGTTACAAAAGTTCTACAGAATTGCGGTTCTCTTTATTTTTAATGCAGAAAAATGAATGTTTTTCATGGTTTTAATAGCCCTTTCAGTTGCAGTTGTATTTTGGTCGCAGGAGGATTGGAAAAAAATTAAGATGACAGAACATTTAGCTACAACAATTTAGGTGAGGCAATGGCTGCAGGAAACTGAATTTTAACGTTGAGAAGTGAGATAAAATGCAGTATGTAATAGTAGTAAATGAAGCTTTTCCCCTTTCGAGATGAGGCCTATTTCAGAATATCAGATAAAATGAAATGAAGAGAAACGAACTTTCTATTACAGACTCAATAAACTATGGAGGGTGATCGATAACTTCTTTGGTGTTATAGGTAGAAGGTTTCAAATCTGTGAAAGAAGAATGTCGGTGTTACCTAATAAGGTAAATAAAGTAATACTAGCCACGTGCTGCATTCGCAACCTTTTGATTAACAACATTTGAACTAGAATGCAGAAAGTAAGAACCTTCAACAGGTTGACTTACACAGGTTTCTAGGTTATGTCAGAAATCATTAAGATTTAGAATAATTTCACAAAATATTTTTAAACAATTACGTTAATTGTTAACACAAAGCTTTAGAAGCGGAATTTTAAGAAAGTGATAGAAAATTATAATACACACGTAAAATAAACAAAAAATAAAATACGAAATATGACATTATACCTGGTTGTTTTAACTAGTTTCCTATTTCCTCCCAAATATATATATATTTTGTTATTATATTTTGCGTCTTGTAAATCATAAAACTCTTTGAAAGTCATTACTAATGAGATTCAGTACTCTTCATCCATTACGTTTGAATAGTTTAAGTTAAAACATACAAGTAAAGAACAAGTGAGCATGAGCTAGAAATTTTTTGATCTTTATTAAATTTCTTCAAGTAGTTAAATTTTCAGATTGTAATTACTTATATTTTTTCAGAAATCATCCACCACCCTGCGTGCAAATTTTCAGCTAATTTTGTTGAAGTAATGTAATTAATTCACGGAATTAGGAACACACAAGTTACAAAAGTCAGTTAGTGCTGTTGGAGCTCCTATCGCAAACCCGGTCGTGACTGAGCGCATCGAGGCGCACAGGCGGAAAAATACGCTTGGCCAAGCGATCCGGCCGTGCGACGCGATGCGGCCCGCCCCGACTCGACCCGCCTCTGGTGTGCGTTACCCCATTAGAATCAATGTAAGCGATTGCAGACGCATTTCTGCGATACGACGCGACGCGATGCGGCCCGCCGTAGTGAGCGCGGACCTTTAAGGAATTCGAACAATATCATCGAAGATAGCGGCCTTTTCCTCTGCGATGCTTGGCGACTTTTGCTATGTGAATATAAATATAAACAGTATCTCTGAAGAAGGCTGGAGTATAACAGCCGAAAGCTCAGATAATCCAATAAACGACGCAGCATAGCCCGCGAAGCTATAAATCATAGTCTAGTTTTTGCCTGAATCCCGTTCATTCCAGTTTGCAGACAAACCGACTCAGTGGGTCTTGCGGAATAAGACAGTGAAAAGTACCGCTGGCCCATCCCGTTCATGGGGCATACCAGTTCATAGATCTTGGTTAGCATAGCCTTCGGACCGATTTTTATTTCAATGCCGCCACTCTTGGGGGCGTTACGGGGCCGAATGTGCCATTGGGGCCTAATTGCATAACTCGTGAAATCAATGCGGTAAAATTCTGAAAAAAAAATCAAGTACGTGCACATTGCTACAGGAAATATCTAGCATTTTTTTTTTGGAATTTTTTGGCGCATTTTACAATGTTTTGTCGCAATTTGTTTATTTCTAGTTCCTAGTAAACAAAGTAATTTCCTTGAGTGACAACGTTTAGATTTTTACTGTAGAATCATCTATGGGCACTATATCTACGGTTCAGATTGACCTGTCTGAGTGGTGCAACATAGCGAAAAAAGATAAACATCATACTGGGGCCCTTACGGTGGGTACTCACGTCATAATCGTAGTTGTGAGACGGGTGCTGTAGTATTATTTTGTGGATTTCTAAGTTGTTTGTTTGTCAGATGAAAGGAACGACTTATAGGATTAATAAAAGCTACTAAATAATCCAAGAAAAAGAAGAACTTAATACATTTTTCAGGCATTTCTTGCTAAGAAAATCTTTTTCAAACAAAAATCACAGGCCATAACAACATTTTTTCCCTCCTTAAGTTTAATCTTCGTCGCTATCCGTTTCTATAATAGGATTTGCATGAACGTCGTCAAAAATCCTGCTTAGAACTTGAGACGATCGATAAATTTTGGATAAGTATCGAGCATTTGAAAAGTAATAAATTACCGCAGCTACATGAGAACAGAATCATATCGTTCTGCTATCATTAGTGCCAGGGCCGCCGTAAGTGCGCGTGCAAGGCGTGCACCGCACGCGGGCGGCACATCGAGGGGGGCGGCAAAACGAGCGATTGACAGATGCCGCGAAGAAATTTGCGTATTAAGTAACGGGCGACCTTTTTTTTAAAGCTCAACAGCTGTTTCGGCCGGCCGGCTACACTCGCAATGGCAACAGTATGGGCGGCGAATGGGCGGCAATTTCACAGTTTTTTGACCCCGTTCGGTAATTTCCTAAATCCACCACTGGCTCTAGTTAGACAGGGGGCGGCATAATCGGTATTGCACGCGGGCGCTAAAACAACTAGCGGCGGGCCTGATTAGTGCATTCACAGTAGTATCGCTTGTTACCCGCGTAACCTGTGGAGTTCGGCGAATAATCGATATAGCATCTGTACGTCTTGGCGTTAATATGGCATGATCGAACATCGAATTTGGCGATGTTGCCCTTCTCTTTCAAATAGCGGAGTTTGATTGTGTTATCATCGTTTAACATTACTGCCAAATATGAAACAGCCTGAGACAATTGGTATGATCCCGTAAATAGCATTTTCAGGTCTTATTCAGACATTTGCGGAAAATCGTCTATATCTTCAGATGTTATTGCGGGAAAGAGCCTGTTTCGTCGGTTCCCTCCATTTTCTATGACCACCGTCGCCAAAGTGTTATCTATGTTTTGCTGCATTTCTTTCTGCCCCAAAACTTCATCGAATACATCGTTTTCGGAGCTTCGAAGATCAGCAATCAGTCCGTTATGAAATAGTTACCGTCATGGCGGCCACCACACTATGCCAAGCCCTCGTAAAGCACTTTAGCTTGTGCGTCTTGAGCGTCTACAGGATAGGCAACCCGATGGCATCATTTCAGTGTTTATCTTTTTTCGCTATGTTGCACCACTCGGACAGGTCTGAAATCTGAACCGTAGGTATAGTGCCCATAGATGATTCTACAGTAAAAATCTAAACGTTGTCACTAAAGGAAATTACTTTGTTTACTAGGAACTCGAAATAAACAAATTGCGATAAAACATTGTAAAATGCGCCAAAAAATTCAAAAAAAATACTAGTATTTCCTGTAGCAATGTGCACGTCCCTGATTTTTTCAGAATTTTCCCGCATTGATTTCACGAGTTATGCAATTAGGCCCCAATGGCACATTCACCTCCTTAGCGCCCCCTAGAGTGGTGGTATTGAAATAAAAATCGGTCCGAAGGCTATGTTAACCAAGATTTATGAACTAGTATGCCCCATGAATGGGATGGGCAGAGGCACTTTTCACTGTCTTATTCCGCTAGACCCTTTTAAAGATTGCCCATTCCATATCTATAAGATTATTAATACCACCCCAAACTCATTGTTTATAAAAAAAATTATTAAACGCCTTATTCCCAGTTACAGTTTCATTATTTGTATAAATACAGAAAAAAATGCTTTTAAATATGAAATTAATGCAGGATAGGATAAGGACAGAATTGGTAGTAAAGTTTTAATTTAAAGATATTCAGTACAGTTTTGGCAGATAACACTGGTCGACAATGTTTTCTTCACAAGAAATCTGATTAGTGAATCTAGTGCATTTTTTCATACTGAATTCAGATATGTAGTCAAAATTTTTCCATCAGACACAGTTTTTTAGTGACAGCTACTTTTTAAAATTTGATTTTAACCTTCTCTCTGACCTGTCATAGGAACCTTTACTTTATATGTAGCGATTTTATTCAAGCTGTATTATATGTGATATTATGCTGAAGCATCAAAACACTTGACTGTGCCAGTTTATTCATGTTTTGATGTGCGCAGACCTGTTAATCTGGCATTGTGACATGTCTTTATTGAGCTGTCTGTGAGCTTGTTAGCATGAATATCACTAGTTAAATATTTGCTTCCTTTCCGTTTAGAAATGTATTGTGTACGTTGTTTTATAGAGTTTTCTTTTTTCATCGTGCCATGAAAGTGGATAAATCATGCAGATAAATTCTGCTATAACTGTGTTGAGTTGACCTTCAAGTCTCAGAGGCGAAATTTTGCGAAACTTGTGAAACAGTGTTATGAACTTTACTTTGGCTGTCAAGTGGGTGATTTTGATAAAAGCTGGGCTCCAAATGTATGCTGTGTTTCATGTGTTAAGAGTAGTGATTCGGTCAACAAATGGTACACATCATACACCATTTGCAATACCCATGATTTGGAGGGAACCAAAGGATCTTCTAACTGATTGTTATTTTTGTTTAACAAATATTAAAGGAATCACATCTAAATCAAAATATACAGTTTAGTATCTGAATGTGCCATCTGCAGTGATGCTTGTCTTACACAATTAAGATTTCCCTGTGCCAGTATATGCAAATGAGACCTTAACTAGTTACTCCTATTCTGACTAGCTCAAACTGAAAATGATTCAGATGATCATGATTATTAAAATTATCCTACATATGAAGGCAATAGTTGTTCATCAGAACCATACTTCCCCAATTAACAAGACCTTAATGACCTGATTGGGGATTCAAACCTGTCTAAACAACAAGCTGAAATTTAAACCATCAGACTCAAAGGCTGGAATCTACTCCAAAAAGATGTAAGAATATGTAGTTATCGTAGCCACCATAATTTTAAGGACTGCGTTACTGAAAAAAATGGTATTGCATTATGCAATGATATTTGTTCTGTTAAGGAAACTCTTAGGAATCAACACCAGCTGGATGAGTGGCAATTGTTCATAAACTCGTCTAAAGTTAGTTTTAAGGCTGTTCTGCTACGTTTTGACAATGAACCTCCATCAATACCTGTAGTGTATGCCAATGATGTGAAAGATATATATGAAATAGTTTTAGCAAAAATCCAATACGAAAAATATAAATGATATATCTGTGGCGACTTAAAGGTCATTGCTTTATTGCTTGTTTGTAATTTGGGTTCATTAAGTTTTGCTGCTTTTTGTGCAAATGGGACATGAAGAGATAGGAAGTCTCACTACGTTATAAAATCGTGTCCTAACTGTAAATCTCTTATCCCTGGATAGAAAAATATATCACATGTCTGAAAAAATATATTTACCTTTGTTGCATATTAAATTAGGACTAACGACAAATTTCATAAAGGCTGTTAATAAACTCTCTGATGGATTCTTGTACTTGAAATCGAAATTTCCCAAAGTCAGTGACGCTAAACGAAGGAAGGAATTTTTATAGGACCACAAATATGGTCATTAATGGCTGAAGAACATTATGAAGGACTGTTAAATCCACTAAAAACAAGCAGCCAGGCAGTCTTTCAAAAATGTAAGTTGCAATTTCTTTGGAAACCATAAAGCAGAAAACTATCATGATATAGTGGCTGATCTTATGAAGCTGTGGAATGCAACATGTCCTTAAAAATTTACTTATTAGATTCTCACTTAAACTTCTTCCTGGAAAATCTTGGTGCCATCGATGATGAGCACGGTGAGAGTTTTCATCAACAAATTTCTACTATGGAGAAGAGGTACCAAGGCAAGTGAAGTTCTAATATGCTGGCAGACTTCTGTTCGACCAAAAAGAGAGATGCAAAATATGCCAAAAAATCACTATCTACCAGTTTCTAGGCAATTCAAAATGAATAGTATATCTTTTAGAGTAAGATGGTTAGTTACTGATGTTATTACAAAATATTTTAGAAAATCATATGAATATCACAAAAAAACTACTGCCTGATGGGGGAAAAACTAAAATGATATTTGAATTCAACATGAATCATATTTCTAGAATCTCATGTTTTTGTGAAAGAATAGTTAATTTTGTATACTTGTAGATGAAGAAAGCCACCAGTAAACATGAATTGTATAACATTTGAGGCATATTATTATTATTATTTAGAATTAGTTAATTATGACACAGGTATCACATGTTAACTTCAAAAACTTGGGCGTGTAAGAATTAAGAGAGACTGCATTGGTTTCTTCCAACCAGATACCGCTCTCTCCATCACATGGTGTACCCTGTTTGTTCAAGCGAGGCACTGGCAACTAGACAATTCCCAGTGTAAAGATTAGTCCATTGCTTGCCAATGGCCTCCTAGGAGAAGCAGGTATTCTAGAACATCCACTTTTCCTAGGGTTTGGAAACTGCCCTTAATAATGTATGAATCAGAAAAGACATGCAATATGAGGATGCAGCTGGCAGTAGGAAACCACTGAATTAAAGAACCAAAGGGTATTCCGAGCCATGTGACCTCTCAAATTACGTAAGGAGTGATGACTTCTTCCTTGGTAAAATATTCTAGAGATTAAATAGTCTCCCAATTGAATCTATAGGTGGGGAACGCCCAGCAAGGACAAATCGAAACCTGATACTGTTTAACGAGCTAATCTTTTACATATGTACCTACTTAGTTTCTTGAAATCATCAATTAGGAGATTTTTGGGTCTAGAAATCGATCCATTACTAAGTCATGTTTGGAAAAACTCATATTTAGATGTTCATTACGGTTTTAAGTCTAATAATTGTGAAAGTGACATGATGGATATGTTCAGGTTGTATAGGTTCAGCAATATTATTTCTGTGACGTACACAATTAAAAGAGAAATATTAGTTCTAACATCGGAGCATGGATCCTTTGAGTCTAGTAATTGATTTGTGAGAGTGATATTAGGGAAAATTCATTTTCATTTGTTTATTGCGTTTTCAAAAGTAACAGAATTAATTGCAAGCTTGACTGACAAATGAAAGTTAATGTAAACAAAGAATGCATGCACATCGATGAAAACCAAGTTATATTTATTAAAACTCTTGCATTCACTGAAAATTTAAGTGCAAATTTACAGTTGAATTCTTCTATTAGTGATAATTCAGCCTAACTTTGTTTTTAGTCAAGAAATGTCATCAAATCGTTTACATGCGCAAAGAAAGATATGTTTAAATAAAAATTAATTATTTACCAACGAATAAATCCTGCTGTTAATGCACATGAGCTGTACAAATGGTTGGCAACATGTTTTTTATAGCATAGATTGCATTCTTAGTGGTAATTGTGATTTATTGTAAAAGCAGTGATATTTTATTTTCAAGATTCTTCTAACTCGGGAGCTTTTCTTGGCAAATTACAATACAGATATAATTTTTTCATAGCAAATATTCATGGAATGCGATCAGGGCCGTAGCTAAGGGATGCCCTACCTTAACCATCAACCAAGATAATTTGCTGATTAACTGTTTGTTAATAGTATGAAATGATCAGAAAAAATTAAATTACTACTAATGTAGCTACGTGTAAATAATTCCAAATGAACTACAGTTTTTCAATATCATATATATATCAATTCTTTATTCTGCTCTCACAAACATGGCACCGTCACTAACTTAGGTGTTTTTTTTTAATGGCTTTCGGCAGCTGAGGCCATATAGCCAGCTCAATGTGATTATTATAGCTTGCAGTGAATCAGTCGTCATCCAGTGTTTATATATTGTATCTTCTAAGTATCGACACCACAGGACGAACAGGACATTCACACAATACTTAACATCCATGGTCACGACCGGATTCGTACCAGCGACCTTCGGCACTCGGAGCTAGAACTCTAGCCCCTACGCTACCGAGGCCGGCTTACCTTAGGTTACAGGCAGATGGGTGGAGTGTTTGTCCGAAGACATTGCCTCCAACGTAATGAAGATGTTACAATCCTTTGCTGTCGGTGTGTCTTGTTGTTGAGTATCAGTTTGCTATGAGACTGAGCAGTCTTCTATGTCTTCTGTCATAGCGACCAATTGAGTTGACCGCCGTGTTGTTGCATTGCCTAACATTTTTGTAAAACATTTCTGTAAAATGACGGAATCTGTCTTAGGGCGCTAATAGCCTCGATGTTGACGCGCTCTAAAGCCCGAAGAACAACAACAATGGAACCTGTCCTTCGATTTAGGTATGCCGGCGGCCTCATGGAGTGCATCCGTGGGGAACCGGCACGGGAGATGGAGGGCTCTCTTTAAGGCCCTATTTTGAATGATCTGAAGCTTTCTGCTTTGCTTGTCACTGGCATATGTCCACACAGGACAGGCATATTCCATAATGGGGCATACGAACGAGGTGTATATCTTGACTCCTGTGGAAGGGTCTAGTTTGCTGTCCTTATTTAGTATTGAGTAAAGGCTGTGGAGTCGGACTTCGTTGATGTGGCTACACCAGTTCAGGCTCTTGTCTAGAGTCATCCCCAGGAAGCGTGCTGTGATGGAGCATGGGATTTCTCTACCATACAGGCAAATTGATGGTTCTGGATGAGTAGGTCGACGGGCCCCAAATCACTTGGTTAATATAATGGCTTGGGATTTATATCTATACGCCACCTCCTATCCCAGGCCTCGGTTAGCTGGAGAACTTCCTATAGTCACCGGGTGGCTAGTGCTCTAGTGCGACTGGTGGCCAAATACGCAGCGTTGTCAGCGTAGGTTGCAGTCAGAATACCATTGCTGGTCAGTACATCAGCGGTGTACAGGGAGTATAGCACTGGCCCAAGCACGGAGCCCTGAGGAACTCCTGCCTAGATGTTCCTGGTAGAGGAGGAAGCCTCGTCTATCTTGACGCTGAAGAGGTCTGGCAAGTGAGGTAGGATTTTAGAAGCTTCACGTATGGCCCTGGGATCAGGGGCGTCGCTACTATGGGGCTAGGCGGTGCAGTTCACCGGGGCCCCTACGCTCAGGGGGCCCCCAAGCATACCTCTGGGGGCTCCCAAGCGCAGTTCAGAGGCCCCACGAGCCTTCATGGCAAACTGGCGACCTTTTTTTTTTAGCTCTACAGTCGTCTAAGGGGCCCCCTGATACGCAGGAAGCCCCTCAGTAAAGGCCCTCTCACTGCTCAGGGAGGCTCCAACCACTTTTCAGGGGGCCCCATACTCAGCTCAGGGGGGCCTTTCCAGCAACACAAAGCAAAAAAAAGGTCATCCATCTGGCCTGAGGGCCGAAAATAATTTTTTTGCACCGGGGCCCTTGTTGACCTAGCTACGCCACTGCCTGGGATACCCTGTTTGTAGAGCTTGAGCAGGAGCCCCTGGTGCCACATGGAATCAAGGGCAACCGAGATGTCAAGAATTACCGTAGAGCTGTAATTCTTGAAGTTTAAAGCGTGGGTCACCGTTTCAGCTACCAGCTGCTGAGTGGTGGAATGACCACGTCGAAATCCCAGCTGGTGATTTGGTATAACATTAGCGACATCGATGAAGGCAGATAGACGTTTTAGTAGCAGCCGTTCGAAAACTTTGCTAATGTCTGGGAGCAAGCTTTATAGGCCTTTAATTCTGAGGTAGGTGTTTGTCTTCCCAGTTTTGTGGATTTCCACTATTATAGAGTATTTCTACAGTCGAGGGTAAAGCTGTCGTGTCAAGATGGCATTAAAGATAGCGGCGAGGTGGACAGAGGCCTCCGATGGTAGGAGCCTGAGGAGAGTGTTGCCGATCTCATGGCGCCTTGATGCTTTGTGCGGGTGCAGTTTCGACAGGTACCTCCTCCAGGGTGATGTACTCTATTTGATGATCGTCTTCAGCTTCGAGGTAGACACTTAGGCGTCGGTGGACTGCTGTAAGGTAGGTGGTGTCCACATTTGTTTGCGAGGGCTGGAAGTTCTTCACGAAGAAATCAGCAAGTGCGTTGACCTTTTCTTCCGGAGTGACGGCTAGGTCTCTTTCGCCGTGCAATGGGGGGAGTCGCTGCCTTCGCCTGGTGAGTCTTCTTGTTTGTAGCCATAGAGACCCATCCTCTGGGTGGAGCATGGAGACTCTTGGGTCCGATGCTTAATTAGGGAAGCTTTATCTCCCTTTGCAAGCGATTTAGTAGTCTTCTGGTCTCCAGGTATTCGTAAGCTTCCTGTCTTTATCAAGCCGGTTTTTGTGGCGGAAGGGGGGGGGGAAGCCGCGGAGTGGTAGCTGGTCTGGGTATCCTGACTGGAGTACAAGCTGCAGTTTCATCTTTGACAGCTACCTCAAAAGACTGAATGTCAACGTCAATGTTGTTAATTTCGGGTGGAACAGCTAGCTTAGTCTATTGAAACACCTGGTAACGCCTCCAGTGTGTTTTATGGTGGTTGAAAGACGGGTCTTCATGAATTTGCCAGGGTCCAACCATGACCTCTACCATAACCGACAGTGATCTGAGGAGAGTCGGTTTATGACTGAGCTGGCGACATAACCCTGGTTGCCCTTGGTGATAACTACATCTAGTACATCTGGTCTACTGTCGTTGCTCGGGTAGTGTGTTGGCTCTTCTGGTGCCCATATGCACATGTTGTATCTGTTGTGAGGCGTATCAATGCCATACCTGCTGTATTGTTGTACATAGTCTTCCAGTCGGAATGTTTAGCATTAAGGTCACTGCCGATCAGAACTTTTCCGTTGACATCTGCCAGAGCCGTAAAGTCAGCTTCTTCGAGCTATCTTCGAGGAGGCCAGTAGCATGAGATAACGGTTAACTTCCCATTAGCAGTTGCCACTTCGACTCCGACGGCTTCCATCTGCTGAAGGGGTGGTAGAACTATTTCATGATATGGAATACTGTTCTTAATAAAAACCACGACTACACCTCCTGCGGTGCGTCTGTCACGGCATAACAACTGTAGTTGGCTACTGCAGCTCGCAGATAGGGTTTCAAAAATGTCTCTGACACCAGACACACGTCAACATCTTGGTCTCGAAGAATCCGCCTAAACTCAAGCAGTTGGCTGATCTTGCTATAAGCATTCCAAGCACAGAATTATAGAGAATGTAATAGTGTCTGTCTATCCATTGTGGTTGCAGTGTGGACACTTTGGGACAGCCAGAACATTGATAAAGGCGCTGGTCATTTTCTCCAGTTGCTCGGTAAGGAGGCACATCATATTTAGGACAACTCCAGCTTGTTTGTTAGGCTGTCCAGTTTGTCTTGTGCTTCACGGTCTGTTTCGTCTGGGATTCTTCACTGATGGGAGGTGACGTGGTGACCAGTGGTTGGGTCGACTGGTGGGATTCGTTGCTCAGGAGGCGTTCAGGCAGATGGACCAGCCGGGCGCCCTGTAGGGGTGACACGTTCTTTGTTGGAACTGGAATCTTCTTTCGCCCACGGGTGTTGTTGCACTTCTGCGTTCTTGAATCCAGCCGTTCTCTTCCGTCTGCGGCGCGACTGGAACGTGAACATCTTCCTCACCTTGCCATTGGGGGCCTGATCTTGACCTATTGCGGGAAGGTTTTCCTGGTGCCCTTGAGATGGCGTCTAGACTTAATGCGCCGTACTATTTGTTGTTGGTGTATGGTCTGATAGCTTTTCCTGTTCAGTTGATAGTCCTCTAAGTCTGTCTCTGGCTCTCTTGAAGGCCGGGCAGCCCTTATAACTGGCCACGTGTCCACCTCCACAGTTGGATCACTTGGTGGAATCTCATCTCTTCTGTGAAATGCATTTGGTAGAGTCGTGTTGGCCTGCGCACTTGACGCAGACTGGACACATTTTACAATTCTTGGACACGCAACCGAAACGCTGGCAGCTGTAACATTGCGCAGGTCTGGGCATTGACCGAAGTTTCTCAACCTTCACTTTGAGGTGGCAGATTCTCTCAATCCCAAAGATTGCTCTGCTTTCCTGGCAGTCCGCAAGGATCACCAAGAATAGGGGCATTAATGTGTTACTGCCAGGACGGCGAAGTTGGGCCTCTGTTTGTACAGTAAAGCCCATCTCTGACAGTTCTTTCAATTCTTCAGTGGGAAATGTTCTTGGGAATCCCCTGAAGACTACTTTGAGTAGTGGAACAGCCCAATAGGAAAGTTATAATATGGGACGTTACTGTCCTTCAGCATCCCTGTAGTTCAACTTGATCTTATAACCACATGGCCGTTTTGGCAGCGAAGGGACTCTTCACTACAGCTTCAACCATTTCGTGGAGTGTCTTATTGTTGTGCTCAAATTGTACCACAATAGGGGGGATGTGTACAGATCTCTGTATTGATGGCGCTGGTTCAATTTCGGACTGCTGGGGTTGAAACTGATTTCTAGTTGCCACGGTATTTGAGTCCAGCGCTGGTTGAGTTTTAAAAGTGTGCCTAGGAAACATGAAGTCTTCCCCATCGATTCGCTGCTGGGGTTGGTGGGTAAATCCTCTTCGTCTCTCACAACAGTTGAGCTTCCAGAGCTACATGGTTTCCACACAGGTGGTTTGGTAGTCTCTTGGTACGACACCGCTTTCCTCTTCTTCGGCGTCTTGTGTTTGATGGCAAGATTTCTCTCTAGCTGTTTGGTGAAGGCCTTGGTGGTGGTGGTCGGGCAGTGTGTAGTAGGGTTTCGCGCTGGGAGTTCGCTTCTTGGGTGTTTTGAAGTCTCTGCAGCAAGAGACAAGGTTGCGCCTCTTAGCTGCGCGTGGTTAGTCATGTCATTGTGAAGGCTGGGGTGTCAGCATATTACTGATCAGGGTTGTGTCCATCCCCATGTCCAGGTTCTGGCAGGTCGATTCCACCTCGGTGTCTTCTGGTGAAGGTGAGCACGGAGAGTCGCTGTAGGTGATGGACGACGGAGCGCGGGAAGTGCTACTCGATTCAGACATCTTCTGAGGTAGGTGCAGGCCTAAAGGGAGTGTTATTCTGGTCCCTTGTTGTCACCGTTAGGTTTGCCAGGACCATAGATTAACACTCGCGCCAAGGGGTTCCACTCCCTCGGTAGTGGGTCGTTTTGCGGTAAGTCCCTGTAAACCTCGGGAATAGAGGGCCAACGCAAACAACAAAGAAGAAGAGGCAGGCTAAGTACCTCACTCTATTCTTCGCTGAACGTATCATGCTCACAGATGACATTTGAATTATATATTGTCTATGGTGTTCGTTAGTATTGCGTAGATACAATGTTTCTGTCGGTTAGCGACATAACTGTTTATTTATTGTTGTGAACTGAAAACCGATTAATTTTGAAATGGATAATACGGGGTATCTTCAGCAAAAAACGAAGAGTTGAAGAGGAAATTGTCCACGAAGGACCTCATTCCACAAAAAAGATGGAAGCACTAAATACAGTTGTCACTCCTAGTACTATAGAAACATGTTTGGTGAAACGGTAATGTTAGTATTCCTTCTGATATTGCACAAAATCGGAGAACCGATAAAGCAAGTTATTTTAGTTGTATATCTAAAAGAAAATAACAGGACCTTTGCAGTGGACTGGTTCAAGTGATATAAGTAGTTGCAGTATTCAGTCGAGAAAGATGCTGCTTTTTACTATTCTTGCCAGCAATTTTTACCTCATGGAAGCAAACAGACTTTTTACACTTCCACAAGATTCAGAAACTAGAAAAATGACACTGATTAAAAAACTGGTTTTCCAAAACACGAAAAATACATTTCTAATACACGAGCCACGGTGATGTGGCAGGACAAATTACATGGAATATCTACTTATACAAGTAGCAGTGTTGAAACATTGATATGTAGAAAAGCATTACAAAAAAATACGTAGGTCTTGTGTGAAGTCTATTATTGAAGTAATAACATTTCTAGTATTCAATTAATTGGGTTAAAAATCATATTTTGGAGGAAGGAAAAAAAACAAGGATTATTTCGGAATATGTTTGAATACACCTGCATGAAGCATCTGAATTTGAAGGAACTCTCAGTCATATACCAAAAAACGCAACAAATCGTTCACCTGAAATTCAAATAATTCAAGCAGTTCGAAGTACCATTGTTGAAAATATTAAGGAATATGACGTGAACTGGTTTACTCTAATGGAAGATGGGACGAGAATTAAAAATAACCCCAAAAATATTGAATAGCATTACGTTACATTATGGATAGATTCGTCAATGAATTGCTGCTGACAGTTACAACCACTGAAAACCTTGAAGCAGCCACTTTCACGGAATTAACATCAAATTCGCTTAAGGAAAATAACATTGAACTCTACAGTATGGTGCAAGTATAATGTATGGGAAAGTTTCGGGAGTTGCGACCAAAACAGAAAATAAATGTGGCCGAAAAATTCCCTACGTCCACTGCTTCAACCATCGCTTGCATTTTATAGTTATCAGGACTATCTCGGAAATGATATACATTCATCTGTTTTTTTGATCAATACATCATGTTACGTGAATTCTTTCACCATGGCAAAATAGTTATCTTGTATGGTGGAAAAGGAATTCCCTGGCTCCTCGAACAGCATTGGTCAAGATATTTGGTGGTTAAAAAAGTTGTAAATGATAATTATTCATCGATTTTGATGACTTTAGATGAAATTAAAAATGACAGATTTAATGGTGACGATGTTGGCATTAAAAGTCATACTCAATTTTGAAATTCCGAATGGCCACGGTTGTGATAAAAAAAAAAAAAATATACATGCTTCAGCCTGCAGACGCAGCTTTACAAGCCCAAAGCGCAGGATTGAAAGATGCCATAACAATCGTAAGGTGCGTCCAAAATGGGGGGGAAAAAAAAACCAGATCAGATGAAATGTATAATCAATTTTTGAATGAAGCTAATTCTAAGACAAGCGGAAATTCCGAAAATAGGACTCAGATCTAGAAGAGGCAAGTCAAAAAATCAAATTGTATGGGTGTTTACTAGATGATGGCCCTTCCTGTCCCTCCGCGAGACAAAATATAGACGACCAGGATGCTCAGCCATTTAAATCTGATAATTTTGAAACACTAGGCATATTAATTGCTGAGTTACAAAGAAGATTTTTGGACAACGACTATCTACTAGATTCATTAGCGAGCCTCAATAAGTTGGATGTAGACAAAATGGTATCGTTGAAAAAATTAGATAATTGGTGAGAAAATTAAACAAAACTGCTGCTTATAAAATATTAGTGTTATTTATTTATGTCCAATTCACAATTTCAAGTTTGAATATATTTTTATGCCACATGGTGCTGAAACGTTTGGTCCATGTTAATTGATAAACACCTTATCCCAAAATCAGTCGACGCTGCTGGTGACAAAAGAGCTGCCTAATTCCTCGTACAGAAAATTTCATTAGCAATTCAATTTGGTATTCAACCAGCGTTCTTGCTACCTTGCCATAGGTTTTTTAAGTAGTTTGTGTATAGAAGTAGATGTTTAAGTTATTGTATTGTTTTCTTTTGTTAATGTAACCTATAAGTTTCTGTGTAGTAAATAAATTAGATTTTTCAGTTTCAACTGATTTTTCAGATCTAACAATTTCATCAAGGGAAGAGGCTACCGTGGTCAAAGCTTATTTGAGTCATCGCGAGGATAAACTTGAAAACACAATGCAAGTTATGTACAGCAGCGAGATGCGTTTAAAGATACATATGAACGTTTTGTATCTGTGGCGACCATAAGATGTAATATTGCTGCACGCGAATCTACGTTTTCAACTTTGACTGCAATCGACAAGCCTCAGAGGCTGTCAATGGATCATGAAAGAATCTCAGGCATAATATTTCTGGCCTTTGAAAAGATCGAAATCAATTGATCTGAATGAGACCCTTTGCATTTTTAACTATATGGCCAATCAAAGAATTCAGCTGGTTTAAGGAAGAGATTTTTATTATTATATTGAATATAATATGTTTATGGAAATAATATAAACTTGAATAAATGAATGCTATGCCCTTTTCTATCTATTAACCCTCCTGAGAATTAAGAACTACCCCATTCTCTTACTCACAATCACAAGTACGACAAAAATCGATTGACCAGATTAGATCAAGTAAAATGTTAACTTCCGCCCTACCTATAACCGTCGCTGCCCTGCCTTAAATTCAACTCTAGCTACGGCCCAGAATGCGATCCCTGTTTTATGCTGTAACATTAAACCAATATGAGTTTTTATTCTGCTTAGGGTGTATTATTAACGTGACCATTTATCTTTTCCGTCAGAGTGGGACGCAGTAGGCATTTTCTAAAAATAATATGGCCGCCGCGCTGGTCGCTACCGTGTTTAATAGCATTTTCGTATGGAATATCAGTACGATACGGTTATTTGTCAGTACATATAGGTGAATAAAGTGTATATACTGTTGTGAGTGTAGAGGTGAGTGGAGTGGCATGAAATTACGAACAAACGGTGACTAAATAGTGTTCGTTTTCGATGGTAACGTAAGCATATGGCTTGTGCTCAGAGAACAGTTCGCGCTTCGGATTCCGCAATACCGCCGCGCCGCGTCGTCGGTTCGCCGGCGGGCCGCGTTAAGCTAATGACATACTATGCGGATCCCGGAATCCGCAAACGCATATGAAAAAACCGCGTTTGGCGCTAGAGGACGTATAGTTGGGGAAACCACATGCTCGAGGAGATTTCTAGCGTGTTCTTCGTTCAGCAGAGATCTATATTTGGCTTTCTATCGCCGACGCTAGCGCTCCAAGAGTTAGTCCTCCGGACTACTACCTCTCTGAAACTTACTGGTCCAACTCTCCCATTTGATATGTGCACCCCCTGTCGTTCAGTGTCATTTCAGTATGCTCAGTGAATGCGTAAGAAGCATCAGTCTGCAGCAATGGAGCCCTGTGAATTGATTTAATTTAATTTAATTTAATTGCAATGGAGCAATGGAGCACTCCGGTGGCAATTTCCCTACACACCCAACTTCCCCCTATCCTACACTCACCTACATTTGCCCTCTACAAATTTTAACTTTAAATTCTTTTAACGTTTTCGGTAGGTTATTCATCATTCCCCTTGGTAACTCATTCCAATCCCTGACACCCTTACCTAAAAAAGAAAATCTTCCCACAACCTTGTGCCTGAAATCGAGTGCCAGCTTGTGGTCATGGTCATCCCTTCCCTTCCATGAACTACTTTTCATACCTACTGCAATATCTTTCCATGCCTCATCGCCAGTATACGCCCTGTACACTCCCATTAACCTCCTTATCCTCCTCCTGTCTTGCAATGAATCCCATACCAGCTCCTTTATCATATCTGTCACTGATTGCATTCTGCGATAATTTCCAGAAACAAATCTAGCAGCCCTTCTTTGCACCTTCTCCAACTCCTGTATTTGATACTCAAAATGTGGGTCCCATACTACACTACCATATTCGATCAATGGTCTTACCAAAGTTTTTTAACCTAATTCCTTTACTTCTCTCGTGCATCCCCTCATCACTCGCTCCAACAAGTGCAGAATTTTGAAACCTTTTCCTACCACCTGTCCAATGTGTCCTGCCCATTTAAGCTTGTTATCAAATGTAATGCCAAGATATTTACATTTCAAGTCTTCAGCAAGCAATTCTTTCCCCACCTTATATTCATAATTAACCTTTTGTTTTTTATTTGTGTATCTAATAAGCTGACTCTTCTTTGCATTTATCTTCATCCCATGTTTACCAACCCAACTAGATATCCTGTCCAGATCACCCTGCAACTGTTTACAGTCCTCTATCGTTTTGATTCTTTTATACAGCATTATGTCATCTGCAAACAATCTAATTTCAGATAGTAAACAATCAATACAATTATTCATTAGAATAATGAATAGCAATGGTCCCAATACGCTACCGCTACCCTGCGGCACTCCCATTTTTACTTCCACTTCCTTTGATACCGCATTTCCCACCCTAACTTTCTGTTTTCTACCTTTTAAAAATTCTTGAACCCAGCATATCACTTTCTCATCCACTCCAATAGTTTTTACCTTATTTACTACCATTTTGTGGCTTACTCTGTCAAACGCCTTTGAAAGATCTAGTGCTACACTATCAATTTGGCCTCCCTTGTCCATTTCATCTGAAATATCTTGCATAAATCCCACCAACTGAGATTCTCATGAATATCCTTGCCTGAACCCATGTTGCCTACTTGAAAACCACTTACATTCCTCACATACATTTCTGATGTGGTTGCATATCAATCTTTCCATTAATTTACCTACCACTGAAGTCAAACTGATTGGCCTGTAATTTTCGACTCTATTTCTCACCCCTCCTTTATGTACCGGTACTACTATCGCACTTTTCCAGTCTTCTGGTAAGCAGCAAGAATCCAGACTCAATTTAAATAATATTTCAAGATAAGGTACAATGTCACATCCGACTATCTTTAAGATATCTGTAGTAATATTATCTGCACCAGCCCCCTTATATTTTTTCAGCTTGCTTATTTCCTTCATGATTTCTTCAGGATGAATTTCAAATTTTTTAGTATCTTCATTTCTAATCGTATTGTTAAGCTCGTTCTCCGAATTAGACCTTCCCGTTTCTGATTCATTGTCCCTAATGCTCTCACAAAACCAGTTACTTAAAATCTCTACCTTTTTCAAACCCTCAGTAACTACTTCTCCATCCTTATCTATGAGCATCTCTAAACCCTCCCTTCCCCTCAGTTTCCTGATATAGCCATAGAAATTTCGAGATGCATCAGTCAGTGGTCCTCCTGCACTGACAATACTCTTCATAAACCCATCTTTAGCCACTTTCTTTGCTGTTATTAAGTCCTTGTTTAGTTGTTTCAAATATTCCCTACTACCCTGCTGTCTCTTAACTCTGTTATGTTCTCTTTGTACCAACCTCTTTAACCTTTTCACTTCCCTATTATAGTACACAGGGTCTCTACTTCTCTTTATTTTCTGATTTGGAATGAATTTTTCTTCCCCCTTTCTTATTATCTCCTTGAACTCTTCCCACCTTGACTCTACTGTACTTGTGCCTTCCTTCCATTTGCTGAAACGTTATCTGAAATATCTCTTCAAATTTGAAATCTGTGCCTTTTTATAATTGTACCTATTTCCCCCTTCAGTTTTGGCTGCTGGTTCACTGAATCCTCTAATATCCATAAGAACTGCGTCATGATCACTTATTCCTTCCGTTACTTGACACCCCACGAGGTTATCATCGGGCTTTATTAGGAATATTTCCAAAATATTTTGCCCCCTAGTGTTTTGCTCTACCACTTGTGTAAATCCTCCTTCACTTATTAAGGTATTTACATATCTTTGTTCCCGTGTGTTATTAATCTTATTTCCTTCCCAGTTTACACCTGGTAAATTTAAATCCCCACCAATAATGACCATTCTATTCTCACCTCTGAAATCTGAGTAAGAATTTAATTTCTCCCCAAGAGCCTCATCTTCATCTGTCATTCTTCCACTGCGGTAAGCAGCCAACACCCTGATTTTTTCTTTTTTATTACCCAAGAAATCTACCCCAAGTAACTCATGGTCTTGATCTATGAATGCCAGTGAACCGTGGTAGTTTTTGCTAACCAGTATGAAGACTCCTCCACCAATTGCTCCTGTAACCATCAGGAAAAACCTCACTGTCTAGTGCATCTTCTTTTAATTAACTCTCTACCCCAATTATTATTTGTGGTTCGTGTATCTCTATTAAGTTTGCAAATTCGATTACTTTGTTCATTATACTTCTACAGTTTACCATTAACACCCTTATTACCGGCTTTATATTTTCAGCATTTATCTCCTCTTTCCCAGATTTACCCCAGCCAGTTATTGTTTCAGCAACTTCATTTATTTCTTCATCTATGATCATTCTCGTCGTGGATCTACAATCAGTATCACTTTGATCATCTATTTCCATCCCTTCACCAGCAGCCCCTAATCTAAAAAAAGGCACAGTCCTGACCCCATCATCACTGGAAATGGGCTCCCTCACTGCTTTAGCTAACAACTCAGAAAGTACTCCCTCCCCCCTTCTATTTAGGTGTAGGCCATGCCTAGTGAAACCCCACCTACCTATGGTGTTTACAGGCACAACCCCCAACACAGAACTAATGCCTTTCCCAAGTAGCACTTCCGTTTCCACATTTACACGCCTCACAGCGGAGTTCAATTTTGGCCGGTCATGGCGCCTTAGGACCTGCATGAGCTCCACCGTGGTATGCTGTGCCTCCTTCACCACCTTCCTCAGGTCACTCTCTATACAATAACTCGCGTTTCTATCAATACTATTGCCCGCCCCTCCCACTATCACTACTCTATCGTCCTTAGTGAAACTCCTACAAAGTGAACCTATATCCTCTATTACCTGATCTAATGTTGCACTAGGTTTGAAAAAACTTGTGACCTGGTAACCTGAACCTAACTGATACCGCAGAAGAGAGCCTACACCTCTCCCATGGCTACTACCTAGCAGCAGAACCCTTTTCTTCCTATTCTTGCCTTGCACGTCCTTTTTCCTAAAGGCCTGCTGCATCTTACCTACTCCTACATCTACATGAGGCTCTTCTCCTCCTGACTCTGGCAACAGGTCAAACCTATTTTTCCCCACAATTACTGAAGTGTCTGGCTTCTTCATCCTGTTAACTATATTTCTCATACGACCTGTTACCAGCTCCCACCCATCCTTCTCAACTTCCTCCAACCCACTATCTCTACTTTCTGCCTCTACTGCTTGAGCCTCGACAAGCGTAGCCCCCACAGGCTGTGCCTGTGCAGTCTGAGCCTCCACAGGCCGGACTTCCACAGGATCAGCCTCCACAGGCTGAACCTCCACAGGCGAGGCCACCACAGGCCACGCCTGCAGAGTCTGAGCCTCCACAGGGCGAGCCTCAAGAACCCTGATCCTTTCACGCAACTCCCTAATCGTTTCACCCATCACCCATCACCCAAATCCTATCATCCCTAAGACAAAGTGAACAAAACCATGGGAGAGCCTCATTTATTTCTCCGGTTTCCTCTTCCCCAAATGCCCAGTGAAACCACTTCTTACACCAACTACAACCCATCCCCTTCGCAACGTACCTACGGCAAGCGCCACAGTTTCCAGTCATGATTTTCCCAAATACTTCAAACGCCTTCTAAACAAACCTTAAACTTATTTGATAAAGTAGTCTAATAAAGTTTATACTATATTTTTAACTTTTTTTATTAAATATTATAGGCGCTATACTCGACTAAACTGTTGAATTTTTATATATATAATAAAATTGAAGCTTTATGAATAATAACTAGGTAATAAAACTCCTTAAGAACCAATGAACTTAAGCTTATGAATTTCAGAACGAACTTATGATGAAGAGCCAATACTATTTAGTGCTGATGTGGATAACAACTAAATGGATCTGGCTCACTTCATAAATGTCGCAGTTGTTTGCGCTGCTGAAAGTGAAGGCTTGTTGCAGATGCGTCGTAAAAGTAGATATTTTTTGTACCCATACAACCAGGCACGGATAAGTTTCCTGCTTTTTATGGAGTGAATTATGATTATGATGAAAATGAAAAGCCCTCATTCCCTGACGTCATGGACACCGGATCAGGTCCTCGTGATCGTGGGATTCAAGTTCGGGATTCTTTTTCTGATTACTTTGTTGGAGTGGGCGCCGTTCCATTTCAATAAAAATACTATTACTGAAATAAATTTTATTACTTAACAATAAAAATAAATTTTAGTATTTACAGTTTTTATCTGTTCTTCCTTGCTCGGTTTATCCCAGTCCTGGTACAACCCTCTTGCTACAGCCATCCACGCTTTCTCTTTTTCAAATTGTCTTTGTACACATCACTCCCTTTATCCCTAATTACCTCTTGTTGCTCAACAAGTGCAATAATCTTTTCAGATGACATTTTTCACATGCGAGAATCCGCGTCCGGAGTGAGACTGAGCGGCTGATGTGTCACTACCCTCTGCTTTCTTCCTGTTTATCCCTCGAATCCACGTCGCCGGCCGGTTCCGGAAATTTTCATTCTTCCGACAGGATGCGGTAGAAAAAAACTGGGCGTCTTTTCCGGATAGCAGTTTCTCTAGTTTATCATGTCCTGCAGGAAAACACGTGTTTGCGGATACACGGGTACCGCAGCTTTTTGCAGTTATGCGTTTTACCGCATAGTATGTCATTAAACTTACAGAGTGCGCGCCGCGTCGCGCTGTGCAGCTGACAGCCGCCTGGATGCCGAGTTAGCAGTTCATCGCGCTGCAGACAAGTGTGTATGGCCTCTGAAAGTGTTTCCCAACGAGCAGCCAGCAAAGTTGCAAACGCTTGATGAGATTGCTCCCATTCTTAATGAGAATGTTGAACTGAAATTAAATGATCAGAAGCTAAGAGAAATAAAGGATAAGCTGGCAACTTTTGCAATAGTTGCTTCACGCATTGAAGGGAGAGGGGAAGAACTTCGGAAGGAAAACGCCAGATTGAGGAAGGAAATTGAAGAGTTAATAGAGAAAAAGAAATCGATCGTGGCATCCAACTTACGCTTCAGTGGCTGTGTCAAAGGCTGCTCCGATTGCTAGACCGAAATTGTTCCCCTCTACAACAAGTGCAGTATTAGTCTCCTCTAGGATAGGAATAAGTCCAAAGGTAGTTGCTGAAAAATTGATTAGAATCTTTAAACCCGCAAAAGAGAAGATAACAATTATCTTAATTCGTATCACCAGCAATGCAGTGATTGTGGAGACACAATCGCAGGAAGATGTGAAGAAAATAATGGAAAATAAGGAATTAAAGGAAGTACTCATGTGTGAACTGCCCCATAAGTGAAGGCCTTTGGTCATCATGTATTATGTTCCAGAGGCCATAGAAGCAGGCAGATCGCAGAAAAATCTATGAACAAAACTTTGATGGAAAAATGGACAGAAAAGAATTTATGAGCGGGTTCACTCCTAAATTTAGGATGGGTCCGAGAGATAAAGTTCCCGTTCACCAAATAATCGAGGTCAATCCATCATGAGGAGACTTCTTCTAGAACAACGTAGAGCTTACATTGAGTTTTGTGCAATTTCGGTAAAAGATTACACTGTTGTTACTAAGTGCGCATAATCCCAAGATCTGGGACACCCGAGTAAACATTGTCCAAAAGAAAAAATTACCTGCGCACATTGCGGCAACGAAGATCATAAAAAGGACGAATGTTCAAATTTATCGTAAGAGAAGTTGTGCCTTCCTTGCCAGAAATGGGAAAAAAGAGAAGAAAAGATTGCCCAACCTACCAATTGTTGCTACAACTGCTTATAAATAAAATCGACTATGGCTTGTAAACACCCTGTGCCAGGAGTGGAAACAACCATAGAAGAACAATTAACTGATGTCCTTAAGAAACTAATGTTGCCAGCGATAGGTAAGGCAGGTAAAAGTATCAAGAAAAAAGAAGGGTAATCCACCGTGTAGAAGAAGAAATAAGAGCAGCAAAATACAGAGAAAAACTGGCGCAGAGAACAAAGAAAGAGTTCGTGAATATGGGCACGCAGACCCATGACACACTTATATAAATAAGAGAAATGTCCTCAACTACTGCGGAATCACTTCGGAAACCGCAATTGAAACGGTGTGATCTAGTTTGTTTTCAGTATGGTGAATACCCATCTAACTCGCAGGTAGCATCAAATACTGAATACATTACGGACAAAAAAAAAATTAAAAAAATGTAGAAACCAGGGAACTCAAATTTGAACCAGTACAGCCTGACCGAATATATGCGAATTTTGGAACCGATTTGCGACTCACAAGACTTGAGGAGGTTCGAACACTAATCCTGGCTCTTCGGCACATAAGGTAGCGTGCACAAACCACGTAGCTTCATTTTGGCCTCGTGTGAACCCCCCCTGCCCCCCCCCCCCCCCACGTATCCCTACGTGGCTTTTGCCTCTACTCTCCTCCCCCTCCCACCCTCACGTAGCACGTAGCTTTTTTTTGTTCTGTACCTCATTTTAAATGTGAAACATTTTATGAATGGAATGCTACGTGGCCTGGCTCGGAAACTCCCCCCCCCCCGCCTCCCCCCACGTAGCCCAGCGTAGCCTTCCAGTCAACCCCTTCCCCCCTGGACCAAGCCACGTAGTTTGTGTACGCTCCCTAACAAGACGTTTACATCCAGGTGGTAAGCATATCTCTTTCCCTTGTCCCGAGGCAGTTGATACGATTCAACTGAAAACACAAAACCTGCCAACAAATTATTCCCAGCTTCTCACTTTGGTAAAGCACGTCTCAGAGGAGAGGCGAAATCTTCGATCCAGATATCTTGTTCAAACAGTTTTTACAGACTCACGGCATGACCACACTAGATGCGAAACTACCCTGGCCTCAATGCTATGTCTACACGCCGAATCCTTGAGTCAGTCTCCAAGTTAAGGATCGCGCAACTCAATACCAAGAGATGTATTACCATCCTGCACGAAGCAAGGAAACTGACGGAGGAGTTTGGCTTCGACATTATTTGCCTCCAGGAACCATACTCTCAACAAGGAAAAATTTCATACAATGCCGGTGATGTCGCAGGTAATCAAAACTGGATCGAGACTCATGTCAGCCATAATAGTATTCAATAAATACATCATAGTGACAAAGCTAGTGCTTTTTTGTGATGAGCACACCACGTGTGGAGATTAGCACATGCTAGGGCAATTTCGTTTTATAGAACATTTAATTTCAGTATCGAGATGAAATCGAACTCTATTTGAATAAAATAAGAGAAATACATTTAGCGCTCTCAGACCAACCGTTGATGATATTGACTGAAGTAAACGTACAGACGTCGATCGGATGCTAGGGGTGAATTGTTGGTAGATCTGATTAATGTATTGCAGCTCGAGGTCAGGAACAAAGAGCGTAATCCTTATACCTACAACAATACAACTGGTATCAGCACCAACATCGACTTAATTATAACAAATAACGCTGCAGTGAATTTGCTGCATGACTGGAGAGTGATGGACAGCTTGACAACCAGTGACCATAACATACAGTTTGATGCTGGCAGAGAAAGGAGAATAGCTGACTCGGGAAAAATCTACTTCAGAAGGCAATACAACTTAGGACAGGCATCATGGCAGGATGAGAGAAACTTTTGTCGCTCCAGTAGTATGAGAAGAAGAATTCGATGTGGACAACATGGTTGAAGGAACTAGCATGGTCGATTCAGGACGCAATGAGAGCTGCTGTTCCTCTGAAGAAAATTGGTGGTACAACAAATAGATCCTAGACCATGGAATTGCTAGCTCTGAGAGCAAAAGTAAGGAAAGCTAGAAAAGCCCACCAAAGGAGCCGAGTAACTGCAGAAACAGATTTTCTTCGTGTCAGATACAGGAGACTTAATGTAGAATACAAGCAAAACATTCTAACAAACAAGCAAAGTAGGTGGGAGTCGTTTGTAAAAGAAAATCTGAAGCTTAATACATGGGTAACTCCGTATAAATTAGCAGCTCGTAAAATCACGTTATCCTCAGACAGAAAAGAATACTGATCAACTACAACTAACTGGAAGGAATCAGTGGATGAATTGTTGAATAGCTTACGCCCGCACGACAGACCAAAGGAAAACACTGGACAACAAGATGACCTTCTACCGTAAAATGTGTCATCCCTATGTTAGTGGAGAACTGGGCATCGACATATCTCTGAACGAGGTGATAACAGCAGTCAATTTTCTGAGTTTGGGAAAGGCAGAATCAGATGGAATCCCAGATGAGGTGCTCCAGAAGTTTATCTTGGATGTAGCCCCAATTCTGTGCAAACTATTTAACGAATGATAATTATGTGCATTTTCGCGTTGGCAACACTGTAGAAGAATCTCTCAGGATTCTAGCCGCGTCAAAGTGAAGTCGACTGCCGACGTTTCGTGAGCCCCCACTGCTCCCATTGTCAAGCCTCGCTTAACTTACTGAAAAATGCCCAGCGATAGTTTCTTATTTACCAGTACCAGACGGTAGAGGAGGGGTATTCACTTGGAGCGGCGGTCTAGCTGGGTAGGGTATACTTGGTGACGTCATGTTTTGTTCGCTATTATGCCCTAATATGGTCCGGTCCCGTGTGCCTTGCAATAATCTAATAACCGGCCTCCATGCTTGGCTTAAGCTGAGTCCCTGATCCCGATTTATAACAATACTAGCATTTACCCGTTGCTTCGCACACGTGGGTCTTGGCGTGTATAGAAATACTCTGAGCTTTTTTAGTTTAGTATCAAATATTAACTTGGAAAAGCAAAAAATATAGATTTAAATTAAAGATTTTCCTTGCTTTTAGTTACTATCTGAGATTCAGTTTTCATACTATAGTTCGAAAATTTTTGTTATTCTTATATTTTAACAAAATATAATATTTGAAAAATAAGACTTTAAAGTTGCATGAAACATTATCGCTAACGGACCAATAAGAAATTTGAGACACATTTTCCGGAGGATAGAAATTGCCTACTAATGCAAAAACAAATGTAACAAAGACATAAAGGCGACACGAAAGTTACCATCTGCAATAGTTTTGTCAGTACATTCAACAGACATTTATAAACATATCTTCGCCGCCAACGATAGCATATACAACAACGAATCTAAAATTGCTGGCCAGTTTTTGTAGGCCTGTGCCATACATGTATAGTACGTTCTCATGCCGTAGGTAATAAAATGTATTTTTTGCTTATAACTTCTACGCATCAACCCGAACTACTAGCCATCTTTCATCATCGTTTCTCAAAATCGAGATGGTTACATTGAAATACGGCCTGGACCATAAAAAAAAAATATGTCGCCATTGCCCCACGGAAATATAGGCATTTAATTTTAATTTAATTTAATTTAATTGCAATGGAGCACAGGCTCCGGTTGCAATTTCCCTACACACCCATCTTTCCCCCTATCCTGCACCCACTTACATTTGCCCTCTACAAATTTTATCTTTAAATTCCTTCAAAGTTTTCGGTAAATTATTCATCATTTCTCTTGGTAACTCATTCCAATCCCTGACACCCTTACCTAAAAAAGAGAATCTTTGCACAGCGGTTGGTTTGTTTTCGTGATTACATTTCATCACTAACATTGCAATCATTAAAGCAGCTTATTAATTATTAACAATAATTGAATGCCTCGTGCGTTTTGTTGTTCAGATTGCATTTCGAACCAACCACAATTTATACTGATATTACCGCTTCAAAATCAAGCGATACAGATACACTTAAATGCATGAATAGCATCGCTAAATACATTTTTTGTAATGACAGGATTTCAGGATTTAAAGTACGCCCAGCATAAATTATAAGAATTAATTTCAAAATACAACTGCAAGAGCACTAAAACACGCAGAATAATACATTGCTGTATCGCCATGTAGAGTTTATTCTTGTGGTTAGGTTAAAATGCGAACTGGAACAGATTAAAAACGTCACCAAACGCACAAGGAACTGTATATGTAGCTGATTTTGACTTACGATATCTCGAGAACTACCGCTAAACGATATAATTGTTTATCACTGTCAAATTGCGGCGATACGGTATAGTGAAAACACTGTATTATCTATATTGAGCACAAAATTACTTACCATAAATATTACACTTCAGTTACTCTTATTGAAGAGTTAATATATTGTGTAGCGGTTTGAGTAAAGATTTCCTTTTAGTTATACTTATCAAAATACATGAAACCGGGAATATATGGCCAAAGACAAATGAAATATAAACAATCCAGTCTCTGGTCAAACGCTTCAGATCCATTTTTTTTACAGTTAATGAATTATTAGTAATTATTATTACATCTGATTCAGTTATTCCATTTATTTACTATATTCAAGAAAACCGAAAACTAAATATTCGAAGTCAATATATTAAACAGAATTCTAAGTTAAATAGTGTGATTTTTTGATTTAGTTTTTTGTGCAAGGAGTGAACATCTCAATTACGTTGTGATCTATATCTCCTAACTTTATGTCTAGAAATGTATTTAATTATTTCCTCCATTCCTCGGTACATATAAGTCATTAGCTATTTCTTCAGATTTTGATACGGACTATTAGCTCAAAACATTTGAAAATCCCGTTCAAAATGCTGCGGTAGTTTTTGCGGGGCTCCCGTTCAAATAAAGAGACACACGCAGCTTGCTTACAGACTTATAATAGTATAGATATAGATTATTAAGCCTAATTTGAATCGCCTCTTTCATCCCAAAAGTTATTTGCATGACAAAGGCGTGTCGTTTAGTCAAAACATGGCTCATGGCGGTTATCAATGGCGTGTTTAACTGTAGTTGATTTTTCTTTCTGTCCCAGTTTAAAATATCTGATATGTACTTTGCGTCTTTCATCGTTCTTAAAGTCTGTCCAATATAAGAAGTTCCACACTCACAAGGAATTTTGTAGACTCCAGGTGCCCGGAGAGTGATACCATCCTTCGGGGTTCGTAACAGCTGCCCAATCTTGGGCGGAGGCCGAAAGATAGAGCGGATGCACTGCTTGTTGAGCAGCCTAGCTGTTTTTGATGTCACTGCTGCGCAGAAAGGTACAGAAAGCACGCGGTTTGTCTCGATCCCTGTCATCTGTTCTGTTTTTTTTTTTTTTTTTCTTCCAATAATTGTGTTTTGAATTTGCTTGGAGCCATAACCATTGGCACTAAACACGCATTCTAAGTGTCGCAGCTCTTCCTGTAGATGTTCATTGTCAGACACTGCTTTTGCCCTGTGGACAAGTGTTATAATATGATATCGAAATGAAATTGTCTTAGGATTAGTATCTATGCTTTCCCAGGATATTGTGTATTCTCTGTAGTGAATAAAACAGAAGATGTTTTTGTTGCATTCTTGCTTAACCGTGAAATGGACGTGTTTTAATAACAAGAGTATTCAGCACTCCACGCTTCTGAGAAGGATGGTGGAAAGTAACGTCATTAAGATTTATTTTTTTTAACTGCTTAACGTCAACTATAACAACTAGGTCTTTAGAGACGGGAAAGGATGGGGGGGGGGGGGGAAGGAATGGGAAGGAATTTGGCCATGGCATTTTTTGATGGAAGCATCCCGGCATTCACCTGGAGTGATTTGGGGAAACCATGGAAAACCCAAATCTGGATGCCCGGACGGGGATTCGAACCGCCGTCCTCCCGAATGCGAGGTCAGAACGCTAGCCGTTACACCACCACTCTCGGTGGCATTAAGGTAACGATCAGTGTGCGTTGATTTCTATACACACTGTGCGCTAATCTACCGTTCGGCTTCCGTCGCATTAACACATCTAGAAAAGGAAGTGTTCCATCCTTTTCGATTTCTACCGTTAATTTGATGTTGGGGTGAACCCCATTAAGTTGGTTCACAAATTCGTTTAGGGCTGGCATCCCATGAGGCCACACGATGAATGTATCGTCAACAAATCTGTAAAAACATTTAGTCTTTAAAAGAGCCGTGTCAAGAGCTACATGTTCATAACGTTCCATATAGAAATTAGCTACTGCTGGAGATAACGGGGACCTCATGGCCACGCCATCCGTTTGCTCGTAGTATTTACCCTAGTACACGAAGTACGTGGACGTGAGCGTGTGACTAAAAAACTCCACAAGTTTTCGATCAAAATGTTCACTAAGAAGTTCAATCGTTTCCCTTAACGGCACCCGCGTAAACAAAGATGTATCGCCCAAACTGGCCGTAATATCGTCACGCTCCAATCTCATTGCTTTAATCACTTCCACAAAAGCAGCAGAATTCTTGACGTGGTGTGCACATTGAACAACAAAAGGAATTAACAGACGTGAGAGATGTTTGGCTAAACTGTACGTCTGTGATCCTATGGCACTGACTATCGGCCGCATCAGAACATGCTCCTTATGTATTTTCGGTAGGCCGTATGATCTTGGTGGTCTTGAGGCTTGGACTATTAAATTCTTCGCCCTTTCTTCCGCCAATCCAGCGTCTTCTATTAGAATGTTTTTTCCCCCTGCCTGTCCGCGCCGTGGAATCGCGCGTAACCAAACGATATGCTTCATTAACACTTCACAAATCTTCTGGTGGTAGTCAGCTTTGGCCAAGATTACAGCTGAACTTCCCTTGTCAGCTGGTAAAACCACAATTTCGGTTTCTTCACGTAAAACACTATTGAACGAATGTCTTAGGAAGCGTGAGGAAGTAGTAATACTCAAGAATGGAGATGACAAAGAACCACTAATACCAAAATCGTACTACCCGATCTATCTATAAAACGTCATGGGGAAGGTGTAAGAAAAAGTCCTGTTTAAAAAGCTTCAAGACTTTGGAACAACTAGAGGAATGAATCCAGATCTGTTTGGTTTTATGGCAAGATTGTCGTCTGAGGATGCAATAAACCGAGCCATCGAAATAATCGAAGGGTCAGAGAAAAAATACGTTGTAGGAATAATGATTTACATCTCGGGAGCTTTCGACAACTTGTGATGACCAGCATTGTTTGCAAGACTCAGACAAATGCACTGTCCCAAGCGGTTGTACTACAGTCTGAGAGACTACTGCAAGTGTAGGACTGTTACTATGAGGTGCCTTAACAATATAAACATAGCGACATAAACAAAGACTGTTCTCAGGGATCTGTCCGCGACCCTATTTTCTGGAATTTAGCATTAGAACAACGACTGGAAATCTCTTCCCTACTAAATGATTTTGTAAGGTCACCCACTCACCTCGATAGCTATTGGCTGGATAACTGTGTCACGTGTCAGCCTTCGCTCACAAAACAGCGACCAGAGATACCATTAGAAGGAATTCGTGGTTATGTCTACAATTTAATAACTAAGCAACTGCTACCAAATTATTTGGCATAATACATTCTTTAAGTTTGCTTTTCATAACATTTCATAGTTTAAAAAAATTAATAAATTTTGCGGGAAAAAACATGGCTCTGCTTTTCAGTATCATGTTACTAATTAAAGCAACTTAAAAACTGTAATAAAACATTAGATTACTCATAGTCTCTGCGGTAACCACGAACGCCAATTGTCATTTCGGCTTTGGATAAATTTCAGCTTAATTACAACTTTCACTAATGTTGTTGCTTGACCTAAATTTATGCATTACGGTTTATTTGCTTTTTAGGCATTTTACTGACCACTTTCTTTATTCATGTTCGCTGTATGTGAGTTATTAGGTTTTTTTAAGTGGACATCAGACGAAATGTGTCACCGAATCGAGTATTCTGGCAACTTATTTCTACGGAGTTGCTCAACTGTTTCATAATATGGAATGTGTATTAAGTTCTCTGCATGGAAGAAGGAATCCTCCATGGTTCTCTGGCCGTCACAGATACTATGACCGATGTTTACATTATGAGTGTTTGCCCAGTCTCAATAATAAACAACGTGATGCTTTCGAAGCAAATAGAATTTTTTTTTTAAATTTTGCAGAGTGAACTTTAAGGGTTAAATACAAGTCAAGTTCGTATTTAAGTAAGTTCGAGTGTATGACCTTTGAAACAGTTACACGATAGCGCGATCGTTCCTGTCCATGTTTAATACCTACCTCTATTAATGCTTCTGTGTTCTTCAAGCTCAAGAGATTTTATTCATCCTAAGGGTGAAACACAGGTCAAGCTTATGTTTGGCCAGATCAGATCAACCTGTCATAATCTTTCATCGTAAAAACCGGAACTATTCTAAACCCTTAACGATACGCAAAAAACAGTCACGGGCTTACATTAGTTCTTCAATAAAAACCTGAATCGCTGGGATTGGTTTCCTTCGCAGACTATCTTCTTATGATATTTGAATGGATGTCAAGAGCTGAGATCTAAATAAATTTTGCTAAAGTGCTAAAGGTTCTTGTGAAGTGGTGTGAGTAAGTTAAACTTAAATTCGTGACAATAAAACAAATTAGAAGAAAAAGCAACTGAAACGAAACCCTACTATTAAGACAGATAAGATGAAAGTACGTAATCAGTAGATACTTGGGCCTATGGTTGGATGAATGCCTTAACTTTCGGGTCCACCTAGAGGAGGTCTGCGGAAGAGCTCTACAGGCAATGAATAGAATCATAAGTATAGGACACAGACAGTTCCAGATCCCTGCTCTGGCAACGACGGTATATAGCAGTTGTATACTCGCACCAATCGTCGGTTACGCAGATAACGTCTGGGCCAAACACCTCGAGAAAGAATCCGGAGACTACAACGAACTATACTAACCGGGCTCACAGGCGCATATCGTACCGTATCAACATCAGCCCTAACAGTAGTAGCAGGTGTACTGCCCCTCGATCTAGAAGTGAGGAGACGCGGAGCAACATGTAGGCTAAGGAAGAACTGTGTGGGCAAGGTTGTGGAAATAGTTGGGAAATAAGTAAACACAAAGGAGGAATTGTGGAATACATTAAGTGAGGAATGGCAAAACGAATGGGACACTAGCGAAACTGGTCGTAGAGCGTAGGACTTGTTCCCATCCGTAGCTGAAAGAATCAGCATGGGATTGATTGAACCTTCTCCAGGGCTAATTCAGTACATAACATAACCGGCCACGGACCATACAGAAGCTTCCTAAATAAACCTAATAAAAGGCTTCAATACTTTAGAACAAACAAAGGAATGAATCCAGTTTAGAATGATTTTAGGGAAAGAACGTCGATTGAGGATGCAATAAACCAACGAATCTATTACATGTTAACTAGTTACTTAGCCTTAGTGTCTGACACCTAAGATTTAACTAGCCAGTTGTTTTGTATTTATCGGTGGAGCAAATCAGTTTCAAAATAACGTGTCCAGCAGGTACGAGTGTGGAGAGGAAAGCACACCACAGCGTATGGTGAAAATATTCGGTATACTGCTATCTGAAAGACTATGGCACCTGCTTAATGGAAGTGCAGAAATAGCTTCTCAAATCGAAAAGCAAAAATACTTGGAAAGGAAGAATGCTGAGGTCGAAAAGCGATGAAGACATCTACCATGACCATTCTCAATGACCTGCCGAAATCACCGCTGAGTCTCCCTTCTGAGTGACTCCTGGAGTCCCTGATGTATTCCCGGAGGATAACTTCCTGAAGCGCTGGAGTCCCCGCTGCAGTCAATACGAGGAGAGAGGATTTACGCAGGGGCTGCAGTCGGGGCTTTTTAAAACATACATACCGTTGTGGCCATCTGACGAGGTTTAGTATTAAAATGGGACAGTCAAATTACTAGCTTATTGTATGTTGAAGGTAGCTGTTCAGACTGTAGGATAGAAAGAATTTTTCAAATACATATATTAGATTTTGATGTTCATATTGTAACGTATTTTCCAACTTAGTTGTTAGTTCCATTCGTCGTGTTCTATTTGTATTTTATTATTATGGTAATTATTTTCAGTGTAATATTAACTGTAGTGAAGAAGATTTAGTGGCCCAGTTTAGCCTTAAATGCTAGGTCAAAATGAGTATGGAAAATAAAATAAAATTTTCTAATTTTATTTTTATTGTTACCAGTTTTTATTAAAAAAAAAAAACGACCAATCTATTACATGTTAACTAGTTACTTAGCCTCAGTGTCTGACATCTAAGATTTAACTAGCCATTTGTTTTGTATTTATCGGTGGAGCAAATCAGTTCCAAAATATCGAGTCTAGTTTTCAAGTAGGAATGGAGTTGATAACATTATTTGTTGAAGTTAATCTTGGTAATCAAAATGGCTTTCAATCCTGAAACACATATCTGTATTTTATTTCTTGTCCGTGTTTTATATATCAAAGAAAAACTGTTTCGACAGTTGTGTTACCTCCAAGCAGACACTTGACGGACTCGATAGTTATATGAAAGTTCGCAAATGTGAGAGATTTAGCACGGAAGTGTTGAAATAAGTCCACCCAACGGTGTTCAGCAGCAACGTTCTCAGCGCTCCATCTAGTTATTTTTTGATCTGTGACATAGATAGAAATAAGCGCAAACCATGCATGGTCCTCGCTGTCACAAGCATCCTCCATGGAGAAAGGAATATTCCTTCCTCCATGGCATCCTCACTTCCTCTTTATTTCGCTGGGGTCCTGTGATAAATTTCACAAACATATCTAGTTCTTCTTCTTTGCATGTTCTTCACCTTGATGTCTCTGATCAATTCTCTGTGATCAATCCTGATGTATGTTATCTCTGGTTTAGAATAAGTAAATAAAGTATTAAGAGCAGATAAAAGACTGTGACCTTTGTGATTGTGTCACTTTCCTATTTTAGCGAGACCGTCCTGATAAAAAGAATGTAGAGAAGTGCGAGAGATAGAGAGAGTGGTACGTTTAAGTATTTGGATATGTCTGCTTTTCCGGATGAAACGCTGGTAGGGGAATTATACCTGTTTCTTTTTCAAACTGCAGACGTTTATTGGAATTTTCGAAGATTATGCTTATTTTCAAATATTTTGCTTCTCTTCGTTTGATGAAGCAACTTTTTTGGAACGAATATAAAATAATTTATGCTGAGTCATAGAAGTAATCTTTGTTGTGCACTGAGAATTCTATTGTCTGGCATCTTTCTGATGAAATTATATAGATGTAGATTATGTGTTCGAGAAAACAAATCCTCATTTGCTCAGGAACAATTATTACTGCAGTTGTTTGATTGCTGTCTTTGAATATATTGAGGTGTAATCTATAGGAAAGGTGTTATTCGATTAAATAAAATTTGGTTCACAAGTAGTGATGAATTTTGGTCAGCCATCACACTGTTGAAATTAAGTACAAGTTAAATGGAATAGTCCTACTTCAGTGAAGCATGTGTATTGAAATTTTACTGTAGAACCAATGTTTTATATAATTATATATACATATGTTGTAACCAAGTTGTTTTATCCTTCATTTACAAAATTGTAACAACTTTTTTTTTTTACAATAAGAACATTTTGTTTAGAGAAATTGCACTGCCATTTTCAATTGAAAATTTATTTAACACCTTAAGCACAGCTATTATTTTTAAAAAGTACACAGAACTAACAAAATAGGCAAGACAAAATTAATACAGTGTAAAATATTGGGTTGCATATGTTAGTAGCCATTGAATATCAGCCATCATAACCATTCTGTTATATTAACAATGTATTACCTTAAATCAGGTGATACAAAGTTGTTAACAAAATAAATAAAGAAGTAAAATGATTGGATGGTGTACTCGTAAAATTTGTAATCAGCTGTTTGAATATTATTTGTGTATGGATCATATAAACTTGTGAAATAATAGGAGATTTGGCAGTTCGAATCCCTGTCCGGGCATCCAGATTTGGGTTTCCCAAATCACTCCAGGCAAATGCTGGGATGCTTCCTTCAAAAGGCCATGGCCAAATTCCTTCCCATTCCTTTCCCGTCTCTAAAGACCTCGCTGTTAAGAGACGTTAAGCAGTTTAAAAAAAAAAAAGGAGATTCTATGATAACTGTGGTGCCACAATTTGTTGATGGGCAATACTATGATATCAGAGCCACTGAAATTTGATGAATATAATTGTTGATTCTAATATTTTTCAACAAGACAAATAAAAAGTAAAGAACAATTTTTTTTTTGATGTCTCGCTTAGTTCTCGAGATATCGAATGTTAAAAGTGAGTTTCAGGTATAGTTCCTTGTGCTTCTGGTCCAGGCCATATTTCAACATAACCACCACAGCTAGGATGAAAAGAAAACGCCTATTGTGCTTATTCACCATGTAGTCCCCAGTGGCTTCAGCTGAGTTCTTTCTAGTCCAGACAGCATGTTAACCTAACCTACTCAATTTTGAGATATGATATTTCTGGAACTAAGAGAAGTATAAGAAAATTGTATTTTGATTTATCTCATCCAGTTACAGAAGCCGTCAACACCCTGATTTTTTTTCTTTTTTACCACCCTGGAAATCTACCCTAAGTAACGCATGGATATGATCTAAAAACACCAGTGATTTGTAGTAGTTTTTACTGACCAGTATGAATACCCCTCCACCAACTGCTCCTCTATCTGTGTGGTATACTCCGTAACTATCAGAAAAAACATCATTGTCTAGTACTTCTTTTTACCAAGGACTCTATCACTACCTTGTGGTTCGTGTACTCTCTTAACTTTGGTAAATTTTATTACTTTGTTCATAAGATAGGATAGGGAAAAATAAGTAGATACCGGTCACCACAGATGAAGGCAGTAGGGCGAGACGAACACGTAAAAACACAAAAACATAAACAAATTACACAATTTCTCACATGATTAAGACTCGTAAAATATTGTGCAATTTGTTTATGTTTTTGTGTTTTTACGTGTTCATATCGCCCTCCTGCCTTCATTTGCAGTAAGTGACGGGTGTCTATTTATTTTTCCCTATCCTATCTTATTTTCAGTGCCTCGTGGCAGTTTCTTTGTTTCCATTATCCAATTATTACTTTGTTCATTATACTTCTACAGTTCACCAGTAACACTCTTACTACTAGCTTTTGTGATATTTTCAGCATTAACTTCCACGGTTCCCATATTTATCATACTATTTAAATTTAACTTGTATTCATAGCTGTTCTGAAGAACAATAAAAAGAGTGTAAAAAGTAAGTCTGAATATGAATAATGTTAAATTATCTTCATTGCAGCTATTTTTACTAAGCAGTTGTTGTTGAAGCAAAGCGATGACAACAGTAGAGCAAACGCAACATTAGATTTTTGGAAGTAATTTAAAAATGTTCTTTTCATATGAATTATGTGAGCAGTTTGGTAGCTCAGTAGTTAATTCCCTTGCTTTAAAAAGTTTAGAGTCTGGTTTGTGTTCTGAAACCAGTGGAGCCAGGAATTTTTAAGTGTTTTGTTGATCAGTTTTTTCTGTGGTTCAGATTCTGCATTAAACTATAAATCCCAGAAAAGGAAGTGGCTGTCCTACCTCTGCCACAATGGCTTAGTTTGCCTCCTTCACAAGGATCCAACCGACCTTGGATTATGGGACTAAGTTTTTTTATGAATTATATTAAAGTTGATTCATTTTGTGATTTGAAAAGGAGGAGGGGGGTTGTGAGAGAATATTCTCCCTCCTCCACTGCCTTGATTCATTCTAATCTCGAGCATTAACATATCTATCCTACCAGGGATGATTTTTTTTATACAACCACTGAATATGTTATATAAATAATTTAAAATGCATGCTAACCTATTATGTCAAAACCTCCCTTGAGAATTAGAGAAGGCAAATGGAAACTGGTCATGAAAATATCTCTGAATTTCTTGAAAATGTTCCTTTGGGTCTTGTTAAACAACTTTATCTGAACAATGACTCTGCAACAGAAATGGCCATAGTTCTTTTTGAAGTGGCTGATTTCAATATTTATATACAGAAGTTTCATTTTTTCCTTTGTGTTATTTTAGACATTGTTTTCAGCTGTGTGTAAAAGATTCAATGAATATATGTAAAATTTCTGTCCCTAATCTCAGTATTGTGCAGTGAGAAGTTAACTTCAGAACCATTAAGCGAAAAGAAAACTATGAAGTTAGTTTTGAAAAAAGAAATTCTTACTAGGATAGTTGAAATAGGTGAATTGCAAACTTGGACGGTTACAGTGTGTATGGTGTTTAACACGTGGGAATAGCAAATATGTGATTTCTCTGAAAAATTAGTGAAATTTTAAATTTGAATGTATCTTGTGTTTCACTCTAGTGGCAAGTCTCTTATATTGTGTCACAAGCAGTTGTTCTCTGTCCGCTTTTGTCATGGTATCTTTTTTATATATGTGAATATATGTTTATAGTATTCAGTGATCTTCTGAACAATCACTCTGTGTAAGAGAGTATTTGGCCAAAGAGATGACTATACTTGTTCCACAGTATGTGTTCTCTTTTATTTATATCAATTAGACTATTTTTTTTATTCCAAACTCAAACCCACTCCAAACTTTCATTTAAAAATATTTAGCAAAATATATAATAAATTATGAACAGCATGTTAATTTAAGAATTAAAGTGGACTCCTGAAAACAAGCAGCGTGGAAGTGGGGTAAGGTTACATTTAGAAAGTTCACAAGTTTTTAGGTTATATCTTGTATGCTTTGATGTACAGAAATTTTGAATTGAAGGAATTATGATTTTCATCTTTACATTGTAATGGTAATATTTAAGTAGGTATGCTATTTAGTGAAGTTCAGTTCTTTAATTTAATATTAATGATAAAAGATTTTTCACATGACTGATAGGTGTGTTTTCTTTTATCAGAATGCTTCATCATAGTTGGTTTGTACCTTCTGAACTACAGATCGCAACTAATATAGTTCCTCCTATACAGCAAAGATGCCTCACAGAGATTTGGTATGGTTTGTGAAAAGTTTTTTCCTATGTTCTTGTGAGTAGTGTGCTTTGTTTCTTTTTCGTGGTTTTGGAAATGCTATTTACATGTATGTCTTACTAATTCAAATGTTTGTGCTTGACCCTGGTGAAGAGGTAGAACATAGACATGTTGTTCATGTAGTATTCCAAGGTTCTGTAGTGGGATATAACTCTGCGAAGTTATAAAAATAGTAACCTATTTTAAGGCAAAGATAAGAAGATATAATTTAATATCAATACCTAGCACTAATTTTTGCTACAAGAACTTATAGCGTTTTGTGTTTGTTACTAATTGTCATTACCATATCATTTAAATTTTTTGCTCACCATAGAATTTATCCAATCACCTTTTTTTTAAAAAAAAAATGGTCTGTCATAAATGATTTGGTTCAACTTTATTGATGGTTTTATTTGTCAGTTTTTTGTGGAAATATCCAACACTATTTTGGTAAATGACCTAATAGTTAACTGCATGGACATTAGTTTGTTTGCTTCTTCGTATCTACATCATTAGTTTATGCACTGTACCAACTTCGTTTCCTTAAAGATTCTTGTTAATGGATACAAGTGTGGTGCAAGAACTTCAACTAAGTCAAAGCTATTGGCACAGCATACTAGAAAGCACATTTATTAAGCTTTATTATTGTTATTGACATAAAAACTGACATACCAAGGCTTATTGATGAGGGTTATTTCACATTTTCTTATCTCATTTTTTAACACATCAAAATATTAAACAAATTTTTTGTATGCAGCAAAAAATGGATTATTGACGGTAACAACATGAACTATAAGATACTAAGTAGCAGATTGCCCCATGAAAAGAGGATTGTCATATAGAACATCATATGAAAAAATATCAACACACATTTTTGTTAATATACTATAATGCAAAATCAGTCTGAAATGGTTGATTATGTATTATAGTTTTATAAGTTAAAATATAATAAAAAGTGGTTTTGTTAAATAGTATGACAGTGGGCTAAACAATTTTTGCCATTTCCTCCTCTCACACTTCTTTGTTTATATAATTTTGTAAAAAAAAAGAAGAAAAAAAAAAGCCCTTGGATTATTTAAATTGCAATATGCACCAAAGGCAACTGTTAGGAATATTAAGAATGTAAGTAGCCAGCACACAATGGTTTTAAGAAAAATATTTAGCCTAACACATTTATTATATAGTTTAGTGTTTGGTTTCATACTCTCTTGTTCTAAATGTGAAAGATTGAATGAATGGAGGAGGGTTAAAGAAAGTGGAAAAGAATTATCCATATCTGATACCTATAGTTCAGAAATTTCTGATTTCCACCTTTTTGTTTTGTAAGTGTTTTCACCATTACGTATAGCTGTGGCAGGAAGTACACTTAATGGTTAAATTTACCTGTTAGCTTGTAGTAGTAGCTTGTGCGTTGGTGCTAGTACTAGGCAACACAGGGCACTCAGCATTGCCATTTTCTAGTGTTAGAGAGAGAGAGAGAGAGAGAGAGAGAGAGAGCGCATGTGACATAGTGGTAAATTAAAAGTTAAAATGATTTATATATATAAAGAAAAAAAAGAATACAAAGGTTAATAAATATTGTTTGCCCAGAGATGCTTAAAAGGATATGATCTCTGAAAAAGAAGTGAAGTTAGGAGAGAATTGTTGAGTAGAGAAAACGACCAAGACAAGATTGATTTAGCAGCAGCGTAAAATTAAATTGAGAGATCTTGAGTAGGAAGCGAACCTGCAAATCTTCGGATTTAGTGACAGGCGCGATCGTTATTGGTATTAAGAGGATTGTTAAGCCAGTAAAGGAGATAAATAAACTGTAAAAGTACATAACAAAAAACTTCAGTCTACAAGAAATTATATATTTATTTAATTACATAGATCTCTTGCCCACATTTGCCTACACATTTATATGCGACAAGCACTACGCGAGAATGTTCCAAAGTGTGTGTTAGGGTTCTTTTTGGTGGTTTAAGAACTGCATTCATTAATTAAAAAGTCCACCAAACAGGTTATGTTTGAAGATGTCTGTTTTATTGTGATCCAAACAACAAGTCAGTGATATTCACTAGTATAGGTACAATACAGAGATGCACAGTCGCAAACTCAACTGACTGATTGAAACTCTCTGTAACACTGAATACTGTCAACTAAACTGACTTACTAACTGAAATGCATAATAATTTCTCTGTCCAGGCGATCTGTTATATAGTCTTTATCGAAATTACGAGAATTCTTCAAAGGCATCCGCCCGATATTTCTCGATCATTAACAATCACTCAAAACAATCTAACATATTAAAAACAATCGGAATTAATACAAAATTAATTAACAACATTACAAAATGATCAGAAATGGTAATTATAAATACAAAATTATTTACAGAAATCCTTTCAAACGGTAGAAAATTGTCCTGTAGACATCGCAGCTTACATTAATACATGTAATTACAAACATTTAAGAAATTTCTTGCATCATTCGGTTCTTAAAACATATTAAATGGCCTTTGAATAATTTTCTTACCTAAAGCAAAGTCTATATACACTGATTTACAAGAAATTACAAAACAAACATATCAAATCACTTTCAACCAAACATTAGCTAATTACAAATACTTCATACAGTACAATGCTATTCAAAATTCAGGTATTAGGGCTGTTACATGTGGCTACAGTGCGATTACACTCAGCTGCCCGTTTCCCTGCCCACAGCTATAGGGCACAGGCTGTTGGGCTGCAAGAACTATAAAGCACGTGTTGGGGGAATATGGATTGGCCATTCCAATTACAGCTGGATGTTGCACATTCAGACATTATACTCGTTGAAGTTACAGACCAGAAATTTTTGCTCCCATTCAAAAGTTTTATTTATTTAATCTTTTCAAAAAGTACTGCATCTATTCCACAGAAAATATAACTACCTCTATGGCAGGTGAAATCATAATTTCCTTACAGGATATGAAAATATTTCTCAAAATGGCCTTACCATTATTGGAAGCATTTCAGGAAGGGCTTTTCAGGACTGGAGTGCCTCTGAGCTGTTGTGTTCGATTGTGATTCTAAAAAAAATAACTGAGCATCATGGTGAGCAGTAACACTTTGGTCTCTTATTCGGTAGGTGCATTTGAATCCCCGTACAGAAATCCAAAGTTTGGTTTTCTATGTTTTCCCGAAATCACTCCAGCAATTTCAGGAAGGTTCCTTCAAATGGCCATGGCGAAATCCCTTCCCTTTCCTTGATCCTTCCCCTCTCTCCGTCCTATCTCGCCTCTAAAGACCCTTAAAATCGACAAGGTATAAAGCCCTAATGCCCCACCCTCAAAAAACGAAGAAATAAACAGGAGCCCTGAAATTTTGCAGAAAAATAACTGAGAAGCTGGAGATACCAATTATTCTACATGAGACAAATTTAAAAAATGTCTTGGAAACTTTATATATATAGTGTGATGATCGAGGCTGAGAATTTTCAGATAGGGTAGTATGTTCATTAAACTCACTCCTGGGCTTGCTGCTAATCACAGACACTCTTTTAGGAAGAGCACTGTAATGCATTCATAAAAATGTTCTGTTCATTATCACTTCAGTACATCTCCCATTTTTATTTAATTGTGCCTGAAAATTGACTTTGTATTATAATTTTTGAAGGCTAGTCATGTATGATGCATCACTACTTCCTAATTTGATGATGAGCGGTCCTGTTAGGCATGCAGATAATGATAATTGTCATCTGACCAATCATAAAAAAATATGCTATTAAGATTTGCCAGTCAATACATTTTGTTTCACATCAGGTAACATAGACAATTATATAGATATATATTTTTTAACTTTTCCTAATTTTGAGAGTAGTACATTTTTCATTTTTGTGTAGCTAGATTTAGTCGTAATTTGCAGTCTTTTTTTTATGTTCAAGTTTGTATAGTTTTGATCTGTACTTCTGCCAAAATTTGTGCCAGAAGTTTTGTGCTGATTAGAAAGTTTGATTGATCCATTAAGACAATTCATCTTTGAAAATTAAAATTAAAGAAAAAATCCTTATTGAATACTCTGACTTTACCATGCGAGTGTGGAAAGTGCTACATCGGTCAAACTATCCTGCACTATACGAAACTGGCGTGAAGAACACAAATGCTATCTTCGCCTGGGACAGTATAGCAAGTCAGCGATCGCCAAGCATGTGCACAACCATGGCCACATGGTTGACTTCAACAACGTTACGATATTGGCTAGGACCTCATACTTTTGGGATTCCATAGTCAAAGAAACGATTGAAATTCAATTGGCTGATACCTACAACAGAGGTAGTGGACTATGTCTTAGCGAGGCAACTCTACGCAGAGAGCGTGGCACGCATGTTCAGCAACCACCACAAACGACCCAATATTAACTTCCTCGGCCCACAATGAACACCTGTAACCCTGGCCGCTCCCTGGCAGGCGTCGGGAAGAGCCGTTGGGCTATATAAGGAGGTGCGTCACCTCTACTGTCTCATTATCCGACGGTAAGCCGACCTGTGGAGATGTCTCGACACCTGATGAAGACGACGGAGCTAGTCGTTGAAATAACATGTTTTCAAAACACTATCCAGCGGTACATCCGTGAAGACTTCGTTTCAAGCATATGCGAGGAAAGTCTCCGTCCTTACATATTTGATTAAATTTCTAAAAATCTGCAAAGCTGATTTCACATTTGCTTTCAGTAGGGAGGGGATTAGATATTTGACTTTTGGGACCTCCATACTGTCATATTTTCTTTGTAGTATTGCATTTACTGTCAGTATTTTCAGTTTGTATTACTTTTTTTATGATAATTACAAACACTGCACTAACTCATAAAAATTCTTGAACTTCCATCCACGTCAAAATGAGACCAGACAATTGGAGCCTCACAACATCCCAGGAGTGCTACATTTTTTGTCATGGCTGGAAGTTCAATAAATTTTTATCAATAGACAGTGCCATGAAACTCTTTGATCTTCAGTTACTGTGCTTACTGTTCTAAGGGTGCAGAATTGTGCAACATTTAAATATTAGTATCACCTGAATTGATTATATATGTATTTGACCTTAAATCTAGAACTGGATTTTTCAGTCTTCTGCATTGTTAGGTTTAGGATGGCGTATAGTGTTTCTTTTGTATTTATGTATATTAAATAATTAACTTTTTCTGAAACTACACAAAAAAACTGTGATATCCTAAATAATGATAACGTGAAGCAGTGTATAGGTTAGGGTAATTGCTTTTTTGTCACTTTAAGCCTGATTGACTTCGGGGTCATTATACGTGGGCAAGTACTGGGAGGCAAGGAACGGGAAGGAATTTGGGGGCCTTTTGAAGGAACTATCTTGGCATTTGGCTGGAGTGATTTGCGGAAACCATGAAAACCCCAAATCTGGATGGCTGGACAGGAATTCAAACCCATCTACTGCCAAATGCAAGGCTAGATCACTACTACGCACGCAGCATGCTCAGTGTAATTGACTGTGACTGTACTGTGTATCTGATTTTGGAGACAGTCTTTGAAGAGTGATAGTTCAGTATAATTTCTGTTTTAAAGCCTTAATCTTCTAGATGTAATAGAAATGGTGAGTTTAAAATAGGACTAGAGAAAGAAGTGGAACATTTACATATTTTTGTGTATCTGAAAAAGTGAAATATGCTTTCAGGAAAAATTAAAGAGTGTGACTTCCTTTATTAGTAACATGAATTATTAAAATAATATTAAAATTTCTTTTATGCAAAAAACTGCATCCTGTTAGTAAAGACAGATATATAATTAGCAGGTATGCTCATCATGCTTAGTTACACCAAAACTTTATCTGTTGCTCTTATGAAAATTACTAGTAGTAGGCAAATGAGATTATGACTTCTATTTCAAGGCCCACTCACCTGCTTATCTATCTTTTAAAAAATGCTAACTTGATGTCAAATAAATGAGTCTGTATTTTTTCTTTACTGTTCATCTTGTGATTAGAGACAATCTTGTAGCTATGATTCGGTATATATTAAAAGTCATGACCGATGTAGACTAGACTTATCCTCTCTTTTTTTTAAAGTTGTGCTGGAATATTACTCAGGAGGGAGGGGGGACAATTTTTTTTTTTTTTTTTTTAGTGGCATTCAGCACAGATGGTAAAATGATCAAATTTTCTGTTTCACAGACAACATTACTATATTTCTATCTATATTAAATTACTAACATTTTTGTAATCGTTGAAATACTGTACTTCGTAAAAATTTAATTGCTTGTTTCTTTTCTGCTTTAGTCAATTCTTTGCACTAAATTTGCAGAATATGTTTGAAATAAAAATTGAGTATTTAACATTGGTAGAAATTCTTTAAATTCAATTCGAAGAGTATCAGATCAACATTTCATATCACATTAGAGTATTTCCTGAAACCACAGACCATAAAAAAATCATTAGGTGAAAATTTGCCTACCAACATGCCAGACACTCAATTTAAGATAATACCTATTTTCCTCTTTTCCATCTCAATCTGTTAAATTCACCGCAATTTATTTTTCATTCATTTAATACTTACATAATTTTTTTTAACTAGCTGTTTTCTGCAACATCACTGTTTGTATGCTGAAATCATGATATGTAGCTCAACAGCGAAAATTAAATAAATCCAACCAGTAGTTCTTGCATGAATCACATTCAACGAAACAATAGATACTAGTTTATGGATGTTGTTATATTAAATTTCTCAGCTTCACAGTGAAATTAAACAAACCCCATTTTACACTTGGGACCATGGGCTACACATTTTTACATGAATCCTGTCCAACAATAAATTGATACCCATTTATTTACCCTTTTATCCAAAATCTCAGCTTTCCAACTTCACAACTAAATTAAATATGTACCATTTTACTCTCCAGACCAGATAATGTACATTATTTTAAAACCCATTAAAATCCTAACTGTGTAGTTTTATGTGAATTCCGTTCAACAAAAAATTGATACTCATTTGTTTGCCCATTCATCCACAGTTTCTCAGGTTTCTGACTTCACATCAAAATGGAAAATATCCTATTTTACCACCAGAAAAAGGGCTTGCTGTAAGTTACCAATATTCAAAACCCCCATCAAAATCCAATCAGTGTTTTTTCATGAATCCCATTTATTCAAACAGACAGATGGAAATAATTTTAAAAAACAGGACTCATTTCCTGTTTGTTATTAACAATGCCCAAACTCATCCCCCCCCCCCTTTTAAAAAATACCTAATGTGCCTACTTTTGCCTGGTTACATTCTTATTGTATGTATAGATGATTAAATTATGCTTAATATCTTTTCCACATATGTTATTTCCAACAAATAATTTTGGCTGCCCAATACCCCCCTCCCCGACATCTCTTCTCTGATCCAAAGGGTAAAAAACAAACTATTCATGTTGCTGGGTTTATCGCAAATGCACGTGCGTACCTAGCTTCAACTTCCATATGTATGAACATGGACAAACCACAAACTATTGTTTTTCGTTGTTATTGTTGGTGTTTCCCCCCTCCTTCCTTTCTACTGCACTCTTTCTTTCTAGTGATGGGTCTACTTTCTTTCCCACCAACATTGATATCGCCTCTCAGCATTTCTAGCTGCTCCATTGTTTCTTGAGTAACATTCATCTGCATGTTTTAAATCTGATAATGAATAATGTGTTAGAATAGTCACTTTATATTTTATTCTTATTCGTGAACTTAATGTGAACAAATTTTGATTTCAGGCCCTACCTGTTGCGGTGGGAGTGGGTGTTGTAATTGTCACAGCCGTGCTTGCAAAGATATATTTTAGCAGGAAGAAAGATAAGGGACCTTTGATTACTCTTCAAGACCCCACTGTGAAGTATGCATTGCCATTAACAGAAAAGGAAATTATCAGTCATGACACACGTCGGTTTCGGTTTGGTCTTCCATCAGCAGAGCATGTTCTTGGTAAGATTAATTTATTGTATGAAAAACATCATTTATCTATCACTGACTGCAGTTTAAATTGGTGTAAAAAAAGATTTAAAAGGTCATTTAAGTTGCCTTCTGTATTTTTTGTATTCTTTCCTTTCTATCCTAATTATAGATTCAGTTCAGATACTGAATTATCACTACATATTTATTACCTGGGTTCAAGTAATTCAAGCAGGGGCTGTCATTACTTGATTGAAGCAAGCTAGGTAACCAAAAATTAATGTCCAACATGGCTCACATCTGCAAGTGTCACAAACAGGAAGTTGGATGAAAAATAAAATTTTGAAGTACATGACAGGATATTTTCAAATAGAAGGATGTGTGTATGTTAAACATTTGGATAGGAGTAAAACCACCACTTACCATAGAAGAGGATTCCTGCATCGTTGAGACATGGATGTATATATATTTATATATATATAATCCTTCACAGTCACATCCCCTTCAGTTCATATGAATATGGGGTGAATATTGCTTCATTTTTGTTGTGGACAATTATCACAGTACCACATTTACTTCTGATTGCCCAATGAAACTGTTGTTAAGCACTGAAAATAAGATAGGATAGAGAAACATAACCTGTCATTTGCCGCAGATGAAGGTGGTCCAGACGAACACAAGAAAACAAAAAAAAGCAATACACTACACAATATTTTAGTTTGCAACCTTGATCATGTTATAGATGATTAATCATGCCATAGGTGAGTCATATGGCAGGGAGAAGATGTGTATACATCTTGACCTACCATATGAATGAACCATTGAAATGAGGGAACAGGTGAAGGGGGAAATAGACTTTAACTATGGACAGAATAATATCTTTGACGAATATTTGAGGTAAAATAAAATAAGTCAAATTTGCAAGATTGAATACTGAAATTGAGAAATGTATGTATATAAATATATATTAATTTTTAATAAAATTTAGATAACAAAGGTTATTGAAAATAACCCATCACTTACCAAAGCCGAGGGCTGCAACGAGTGAATAATGCATAAGAAGGGCACAAAAATACAATATTTCAGTAATAAACCTTATTCATGCACCAGGGAATGAGCCATTTGCTACCAGAGGTGTGCAACACACCAAAGAGTCATGGGGCGTAATGATGTCAACAAGATGTAAAGCCATAAGCAAAATATTAAATTGGATGCTGAGTATGTGTTATCTCTGACCCATGTGAAAAATGTCTTAACTACAAGGCTTCTCATAGTTGTGGCAAACTATCCAGTCCACTTAGTTGCTGTTTTGTGGGAGATATACACAAAAAATGGTAAGCTTTATGGCAAAACTGGAATTACTAATTATCACTGCAACCGGACCACCAAAGGTGCTGATAAATTACAAGCTAAAACAGGAAAGAAGGAACATAGGACAACCTAAGAAGAGGTGGATACAACAAAATATGTGAAAGTGGAACATAGAAGTATTTTAGTTGTAAACTTCATTCATGTAATTGGATGAGACAAATGGTAAGCGGATCAGATGTGCACTCTTCAAAACTCATCATGCAGCAACATTGGTATATGCACATCTGAAATGTTTGGTTTACTTTCCATATTGTTCTTTAATTTAATTAATATTCTGATGATATTTTCAAAGCTGACTCTGATTTTATAAGTACCAGGGTGACTTCTGACTGGTTTAGTGTCATAGAATAGGAATGGAAAGGAAAAAAAAAACTTTATATCATGTTTACACGGTGAATCAGGAACTCTCACCACTCATATGCAAAACCTTTTGGGTGTCTGCCAGACAACAATGTCATATGCATTTACTCTTTTTACACGGTATTACAGATCCACTAAAAATCTGGGGATGTGACTTTGTGAACTATTACTATTATTACTCTGCGATTCACTAAAAGTGTGTGGCATAGTGTGCATTGCACCTATCCGAAAACATGAGCTCTTAGTTAATATTTCTCTGGTGAATTTGTTTTAAATCTTGTTGCCTTACCAAGTCTTTTTATGATATTTTTTGCATTGCCTGCAGTAAGATGCACAGTTTAATGACTTTTTTAAATGCATTATTTTTGTTTTAGCAAAAGCATTGAAGAGGGGTAAGTAATGAGACAGTTAGCAGTATTTCTTTGCTTGAAAGAACTGTGAGCCTTAAGCGTACGGGTATCGTGATGTACTGCCATGGGAGCAAAGAAAAGAAATTTCCTTTATTTGATTATGAATGAAATATAGTAACTTTTCTTTCATAATTTTTTCCAGGGCTACCTGTTGGTCAGCATATACATCTGTCAGCCAAAATTGATGATCAGATTGTCATTCGATCATACACTCCAGTCTCAAGTGATGAAGATAAGGGTTATATGGATCTTGTTATCAAGGTACTGAAGTTTCTGCTGTGTTGATCTCGTGCAGTTTTTCATACTTTTACGTGAAAGTGTAAATGCTAATTCCTTTTATAGGTTTATTTCAAAAATGTACATCCAAAGTTTCCGGATGGTGGCAAGATGAGCCAGTACCTGGAGAATATGAAAATTGGAGATACAATCGATGTACGTGGACCTTCTGGGCGCCTTGTTTATCTTGGCAATGGCCATTTTTCAATCAAAGTTTTACGCAAAGATCCACCAACTACAGTTGCTGTGAAGAAAGTTGCTATGATTGCAGGTAATTTGAAAAGACCTCAACAAGTATTTCAGTTTTTAATCATTCTTATAATTCACTCCAAAGTATGATATCTTGAAATGCAATGTCTTTATAGACAAGAAACGGAAACATTAGTACTCAATGAACCCACATTCTTGCAGAAACTGGACAACTTTATAAATATTCAACTTCAAGAAATCGGACGAGTTTTATAAACTTGGCATCCTATTCACTTGGTCCTCCAAAAAAACGCACATAATTTAAAGATTTTGCATCTAAGAAAATATAATTATGTCCTTGAATTTTCATGAAATATGTTTATTTATGACTATAGCATTTTTATTGAGTCTGTATGATGTTAGTATCAGGCGAGTGGATTTGGTTTCCTTCAATAAAACGGGCATAATCTCATGTATAACTCTAATGTTCTTAGACAATCAGTAGACTCTGACAAAGGATTCTAGGAGCTGTGGAGGGGGGAGGGTTGTTAGGGTCAAACCTAGAAGTTGACCAGAATATAGATTGAAGTTATCACCAAAGGGTCATTAAGGTGTAATTAGGCCACTACGAGGCTTTTTATTTACAGTGTTCAATATCACAGCACAGTGTGAATAAGATAATGTATAAAATATAAAACTGTTTACAAAGGATTCAGAGTAAAGACTGAGCTGCAATATAAAGAACATTACAACATAAATTGTTACTGACAAATTGACTGATTATAAGGTTTAACTCTTGATCGGAGTGACAAGCAAGCCTGCGGCTGTGGGGCTAGGTCGCCACCATTAATTCAGGCTACATGCATGAATTGAAAACACATTCTATACAAGATTCTTCCATCACCATGTATCTATCTGTACCCAACCATCTCTTCAGTAAAGACCACCTGTTAGCTGCTGGTATTCATCTTCTTGATGATTACGGCTTCCAAATGAAGTGACTAGTAGCTGATTACTGAGTTAGGTTACATTTCCACTGGAACTGAGTGTCTCTGATTTTTCACTCTGCTGAGCAGCCAACCGAACTCTGCTGACCCATACTGCAGACTGAAATGGTTACACTGGCCTAGACTTCGGGCATTTTGGCACTCACTTGATTGAAGTTACATCAAACAACACTGCCAGCAATCCGACACTCGTCCGACACCCATTTTGATGGTGTGGTGTCCGATTTATGCATTTGATGAAGCATATAGAATGAGTAGGGTGTAACGGTTTGGGAGAGACAATACTAGTCTTTTCCAACCTCTCCTTCACGTGGTGCACCCTGTTTGCACGGACGAGGCTCTGGTGACTGAAAGATTCCTGGTATAAGGAGTCACCCACTGCTTGCCAAAGGCCTCCGAAAGGAGGGCGGAAGAGCGGGGAGCGGTTCAGGGCACCCTCTTGCCCTTGGGGTTGGAAACTGCCCCTAAAGGCGGATGAATCAGAAATGATCAACGGCATGGGGATGCAGAAGGCAACGGGAAACCACTGCATTAAAGACCCAAAGGGTATCCCGAGGACATGTAATCCTCTCAAATTACATATATCATGATGGCTTCTTCCTGGTTAAAATATTCTGGAGGTAAAATAGTCCCCCAATCGGATCTCCGGGTGGGGACTGCTCAGGGAGGAGTCATCAGAATGGATAGAAACATTCTACTAGTCGGAGCGTGGAATGTTAGAACTCTGAATAAGGGCAGGTAGGTTAGAAAACTTAAAAAGGGAGATGGAACGACTTAAGTTAGATGTTGTTGGGATTAGTGAGATTAAATGGAAGGACGCACAGGATTTCTGGTCTGGGGAACACAGGATAATTAGCACAGAAGCTGTCACTGGTGTAGGATTTGTAATGAACAAGAAAGTAGGGAAACGGGTGAGCTATTATGAACAGTTTAGTGACAGGATTATTTTGATGCGGTTAGAAACTGAGCCCGTCCCAACCAGATTAGTACAAGTATATATGCCAATGTCACAGGAAGATGACGAAGAAATAGAAAAAATATACGCTGAAATTGAAGAATTAATCCAATATGTGAAAGGGGAGGAAAATCTAATAATCATGGGTGATTGGAATGCAATAGTGGGAGAAGGAAAAGAGGGGAATAATGTAGGAAGTTTTGGTCTAGGAGAAAGAAATGAGCGAGGAAGTAGGTTGCTAGAATTTTGTGAAAGATATAAGCTAGTAGTGGCGAACACACTGTTTAAGAACCATGCAAGAAGAATATACACCTAGAAACGTCCTGGGGATACAGGCAGATATCGGCTAGATTATATCATGGTCAAATAGAGATTCAGGAATCAAGTTCTAGACTGTAAAGCGTACCCAGGAGCAGACATAGACTCGGACCATAATTTGATAGTAATGAAGTGCAGGCTGAAATTCAAGCGAATAAGGAAGCAGCATAAGCAGAACAGACTGGCAGTGAATAAGCTGAAACAATCTAGCACAAGAGAAAAATTTGCAGAAATGGTAGACTTAGGTCTAAGAAGTAACTGTGAAAGGAGCTCAACCGAGGACGAATGCAATGCATTAAAGACCGAAATAATGAAAGCTGGCAAAGAAACATTAGGCTTTAGGGAACAAGCTGCCCAAAAAGCTTGGATCACAGAAGAAATTTTGGAGCTGATGGATCAGAGGAGAAGGTACAAAAATGCTCAGGATGAAGCAGGAAGACAGCAGTACAGGCAATTTAGAAATCAAAAAATAGGAAATGCAAAATAGCAAAAGAAAAATGGCTACAAGCAAAGTGTGAAGAAGTAGAAAAGGAAATGGTCATAGGAAAAATAGATGTTGCATATAGAAAGATCAAACAAAATTTTGGAGAAATGATAAAAGAGGTATGAATATTAAAACTGCCGATAGGAAACCTCTTTTAAGCTCAGAAGATAGAGCTAACCGATGGAAGGAATACGTTGAGAAACTGTATGATGGGGACGACTTGAATAATAGTGTATTGGAAAAGGAAGGCGATGTCGACATTGACGATTTAGCAAATCCTGTTTTGAGACCAGAATTTAATAAAGCTCTGATTGACTTGAAAGCAAATAAGGCAGTTGGAATTGAAGAGATCCCTGCAGAACTTCTTAAATCTCTAGGAGAGGAAGGAATCGAAAGATTATTCAAGCTGATATCAAAAAGTTATGAAACAGTAGAAATTCCAACTGATTTTAATAAAAATATCATCTTCACACTTCCAATGAAAGCAAAAGCCGACAAATGTGAGAATTATCGCACCATTAGTCTAACATCACATGCTTTAAAATTACTGACCAGAATAATATACAGAGGAATGGAAAGGATAGTAGAAGACATAGTAGGTGAAGATCAGTTTGGGTTTAGGAAAAATAGCGGTACAAGGGAATCAATTCTGGCTTTAAGATTAATACTTGAAGGGCGGATCAAAAAAAAAACAAAGATACTTTATGGCATTTGTTGATTTAGAAAAAGCTTTTGATAATGTTAGGTGGGACAATATGTTCAAAATTTTAAAGAAGACATGTCTAAAGTATCGAGATAGAAGAATACTTTATAAACTATATAAGAATCAAGTGGCTGTAATAAAAGTAGAGAATCACGAGAGACATGCATCGGTTAAAAAGGGTGTGAGACAAGGTTGTAGTCTATCCCCGTTAATATTCAACTTGTATGTAGAAGAAGCAATTTCCATGTAGCATAAGTTTTCAGGGAGAAAAAATCAGTATGCTACGATTTTCTGATGACATTGTCTTGTTAGCAGAGAGGGCTGAGGATATTGAGAAGTTATTGAATGGCATAAATACTGAAGGAAGATTTTGGACTGAATATAAATCAAAGTAAGACAAAAGTGATGAAATGTAGCAGAAACGATACCAATTGTAGCAGATCGAATATAAAAATAGGATGGGATGCTATAGGAGAAGTGAGTGAGTTCTGTTACTTGGGAAGCAAAATTACAACCGATGGCCAAAGCAGGAATGATGTTAAAAGCAGAATAGCACTAGCAAAAAGAGCCTTAATGAAAAAGAGAAACCTTTTAGTTTCAAATATTGATCTAGGAATTAGAAAGAACATTTTAAAACTCTTTGTGTGGAGCACAGCACTTTATGGTAGCGAAACATGGACTTTAGGAATACCGGAAAGAAAGAAACTTGAAGCTTTTTAAATGTGGTGCTACAGATGAATGCTAAAAATTAGGTGGACAGACAAAGTAAGAAATGAACGAGTTTTGGAAATGA
>JARYHS010012519.1:171087577-171104579 GCA_031002005.1 Vandiemenella viatica | reverse complement strand
GAGAGTACTGACAACAAACATTTCTCATAACAGGACATCACTGCTAGAGCAATTGCAGCCACTAAGTGATAAAGAGATCCTAGGTGGAGTTGTTCTGCGACATAATTGGCCACTGGATGAGACAATTCACCCAAGTGAGAATGTTGATTATTTGCCCAGTGGAGAGCCACTCTCATCAGGCACACTTTGGTGGCAGGCCAAGCATTCAGCTGGGCAAGTACCCCATTACCAGGTCCATGGATCCCTTCAAGGTAAATTAAATTGGCTGCAGTTATGTCTTATGATACTTCTTCCACTGATAACAATGTGAATTGACTATTTCCATGTGACTGTAGTGTTTCAGGCAGAGTTTTTGAAGGAAAGTGTGCCACTGGTATTAAGTGATGCTGCAGTTCCCGGTATTCTTGGCGCGACACTGCCATATGAGTCAGATTCACAGCCAGCTACCTGGAATGATCTGTATTTGGCAATTGAAGATGCACAGCTTGCTGGCTTAGGTGGTGTTCCTCTCGCAAACCCTACATTATGTGCTGGTACAGCTCAGCTTCCAGATGAAGATCTCTGTTTAAGATGGATTCAGGCTGCTTCACTAATGCCTGTTGTTTCAGTCAGTAGGTGAGCAAAGGATTTTTATAAATTTATTTCAAGTATGATAACAGGCACTGATGAGGCACTTACCAGTTAGGTATTTATTGTATAAGGCTCGTTTAAAAAGTAATGAGCCGGAGGCCTAGGAACAGAAACCAGCACCTGTATTGACCCTGGCTGCTGAGGCACTTGTCCCACTGTGACACAAGGTGGTGAATGGCTGTCTCGTAAAATTCATGGGACTGTAATGTGAACCATTTCTGCAAATACTGCTTGATGTCATTGTCCGAGGGGAATCGTTTGCCCCTCAGAACCTATTTTAGGGGACCAAAAGTAGCGTAATCACAGGGTTAGAGGTCTGGACTGACTAAGAACCTTCCACTCGAATTTATGTTGACCGTATGAGGCCTTGCATTGTCATGGAGCAGAATGACCCCACGGGTGATCTTGCATGGTCATTTTGATTTGAATCACTCAGTGTGAAGGGTGGACAAGATTGTGATTAACACTGGGCACTCACTGTTGTCCCATGCTGCAGGAAGTCTATCAGAAGGTGGTGTCTTGGTCAAAGAAGAATGTCAACATAACCCTTTCTGTACTTGTGTGGATGGCCTTGGATTTTGTTGGTAGTCCATAACCCTTAGTCATGACCCTCGATGCTTTCACTGGAGACTTTGTTGTTTCGATTCTGGTTCAAAGTGATGACACCAAGACTCATCTGCAGCCACCACTCATACCAGGAACTCATTCCCTTCCCTGGCATAGTGCTGCAGATGATGAAGACAGTGGGCCATTAAACATGCTTCCTGCTGCGGCTGACGACTGTGGGGCTTGCATTAGGGTACACACTTTGTACCAGTTCGGTCTTTCCATCATGATGGTGTGGAACACTTTCGATGCTCAATCCGACCTCGGCGGCTATGGCTTTCAGTGTAACTCAGTGGTCCTGGGTAACGAGTCGATCAGCCAGCTGGATGATGTAATAGGTAATGTGGTGTGGTGTTCCATCATCGGCTAATGACACCTGTCCTTCCCTAAAGCGCTTGTGCCATGCCTTGACCCTTATAAGGGGGCTTGCAGTGTTCACTGTACACTTGTGACATTCTTCATTGAATGTCTGTTCCCCTTGCTGCTACCACTGTCAGAAAACAAACAACACCTCTTTGCTTTTCTTTTGATGCCTACACTTCACTGCTTACAATATGAATTAGTGCTGGACAACTGATACATGCTTCTGCCAGCTTTGTAGTCACATGACTTGTTGCACTTGTGATCCCATAGTGGCGGGCATGTGGACTTCAGCACTCTTGTTGTAAATCCACTTCGTTACTGACACAATGATATTACCATTCTGTCACCGTTTGCACATTCCAGACTCTTTTATATATATAAAACATGAGGTACCGTAAGAGGGGGTTACTTTGTGACAAATTTTAGCGTTTTTCCTACACCAGCTCAACTGTTTTATAAGTTTCCCAAAACTGAGTATTACAAAACACTGATGTATCTTTCTCCTATATAATGAAATATTGCGCAAATCCAAATCTTAAATATCAACTGAGATATTTAGGTTAAAAATTGTCACAAAGTTACCCCCATCGGGCGGGGTAGCTTTGTGCCAGATGCGTTTTTGCCTAGAAATGCAAGAGAAAAAAACATTTTCACAAAGTTACCCAATGATACATTTATTAAATTTTTAATAAAACAATATTACAACATTTTGGCAGCTTAATCTAGGTCTTTGATAGCAAACAGAAATTTAGGTTAAAAATTGTCACAAAGTTACCCCATCGGGTGAGGTTATTCCTTCCCAGATATGTTTTTGCCTAAAAATAAAAGAGAAAATATATTCTCATACTGTTTTATGCCTTTCTTGACAATGAAAATACAATATATAGCTTGAATAGTTAAATGGAAAACTTGTGAGGTTACTTTGTAACAGTATAGTTGTGTCACAAAGTAGCCCCTTAAAGTGTCGATATTTTGGTTTCGTTGTTATATCTCAAGTAAATATCAGATCATGAACATTATATTACTCCACAGCGTAGCTAACATAATAACAACAAAGAAAACTTACCTGTGTTAGCTGGTTCTCAGATGTGTAACGCTTCAGCAGACAAAGTTTTCGGATGTTGGCCCAAGTACACAGAAAGAACTTTCAACAATACGATTACTTGAGAGAACAATTGAGACGGGGGAGCTTCGGGCAATGGCTGATAAGAGGCACTGTAAGTCCTACAAAGCGATGAAGCTGTTGATTGCTTTCCTGGCATTGCTGACATGGCGGGAGATTTGAAATACGAAAACTAGACCGCGTGTCACTAAGTCAAACCTCAGTCACAAAGTAACCCCCTCTTACGGTACTGTATAAATCAAATTTATTTTTCTTTAGAAGTTATTCTATCAATGTTACTACATTGTAGGTTGCACTACGACAAATGTGATTATTAAATTCAAAATTAAAACTCTTTATTTTTTATTCATGCATTTAAATGTGATTTTCACTTTACTTACTGAAATTTTATGCTCTTTCTTTAATTAGTAGCCCATTTTCGAAATATCTGTAGTTAAGATCACTTATAATCTTTCTAGGGTGCATCATCTAAAGTTCATCTTTTCCTTGTTTAATGTATTTCTATTTATTTATCTAATATTATTTTATTGTTTTTATGTCAAATTCCCATGCCCGAGTTTATTTTACTTAATATTTTTGTTACAAACTCTTATATTTTCTTTTATTAATTATCTTTCATTAAAGTGGATCTTTTGGCCTGAAATTTCTTCTTAAAGTCTATTTAGCTGCTGAGAGCACATTAACTTGGTCAAATTTATTTTATTTATTAAATAAAGGTTGTTCTATTGCATGCTCTAAAATCCCTTTGTTTGCCTCCTATTGTCCTGACTTGAGTTCATCAGCAGCTGCTATACTTCATGCATTCAAACTTTAAAAAACTGAATTATGGCTTCAAATAAATTTTTCCACCAATATAAAACTTATATCAAAATGTCTTTATTTTTAGAACTGAGGTTAATGTTCGTGATTTTTGAGATTAAACTTTTGGTGTCCTGCATCGGCCAATAATGATCTGAATTTGCCTTAAAACTTCATCAATACCAAACTCAATTTTATGCAAGTTAACTGTGATGTTAAAAGTTATACTCACTAATTCACCCAAGTGGTAGAAGGCTTTGACTATGTTCAATTACAAGATCTCTGTCATCTGGTCATTGATAATTGAATCATCAGACAATTTAATGTTATTGTCTAAATCTTCTTTTCTTGTGAATGTTGTAAGGCATTAATCATCTCAACCCAATGCTGGTCCTCTTCTACCTATTTTTAAAACACTTCAGTAATACTGTAGCCACGGTGGTTTCAGCAAGCTTTAGTTGGAATGATTTATTATTTTTGGTAATGGCCACAATATTTCATTGCTTGCTCATTAACATGAATAAAGAAATGGTTGGTGTCACAGAGATGAATTACATGCATCATTCACACTGAGTTTTCAACAATCAAAATAGAAGAAATGAGACAGCAGATAATTGTCAAAAATGTAATTTTGGTGTTATGAAAAATTACAGTCCAATTGGTATGAATGGGCACAAAGGATTTTGGAAGAGAGATGCTCTATATTATAGCAAATAAGAAAGAATGCATCAGAATTATATGAATGAAAGATAGCTTAAGTCCTGTTATTTTTATTTATTACTCCCTGCGAGGGAGGTCCTTTAGGATGTGAAATACATCTTGGGTAATATACATAAATACAATATCAATAATAATCTTTATGATAAATTATTATATATTCAAAAATAATAAACCATTAAAATTTACAAATGAATTTTGTAAAATTCATACTAGATAAAATTAATGCTTTTGAACAAATTCCTGTAAGGAGTTACTGATATGACCAACTCTCACTTTTACTTTAAATACATCTTTAGTATTTACTAACTGTTTCATACTTTTAATGATTTCATTGAAGAGTTATGTCCCTCTTCTTTCTACTAATGATAGAAACTTTGTGTTTTATATATGTTTTCTATCTGTAAACCTACTTTTGGTGAATAGTGACTATGACCACAATATCAAAGTTATGAAATATAAAGGAGCTGGATTGGGAGTCACTGCAAGGCAGGAGGAGGGTGAAGAGAGTTGTCAGGGGTAAAGCTGGATACGGGGTTTGGTATCGGCTTCATCACCTGAACTCGAAAGTCTTCCAAAAATATTCTAAGTCCTGAAAAATTATGTTACCGTGTTTAACCAAGGGTATGCTAACTGTTAAAATTGACCACAGTCGCCACTTACAGATTTAACCTCCTGTAAGAAAGGTGCTATTGTAGAAATGAAAGTCAAAAGTCAAATAACTGCCATATATTCTTGAAAATTTCACATTTTGTATAAAGGTTCACAGTTAGCAAAGGCAATCGGATTAAATCGTTCACCAAAGATCACAGATTGTGAAACAGAGCAAAACACGCACTAACCCCAAAAATGAAAACGAAATTATAAAGTCACATTATCGAAAACTGTTATGCTGTATATGGAAGGTGCCAAATTTTTAAGATGGCCGCGGTCACACGCGACTGCTGTTGAACATAGTGCCAAGAGTTCTTCCCCCCTCCAACTGCTTCCCAGCGTCCCCGACGCGACCTCTCTCTTACAAGTTTGAAGAAAGACTGAAAACCCGAGTTTAAACCTATGCGCGCTGCTTTGCCTATATAGCTTTCCCTCACGTGAGGTGGCGCTCCGGCTGAGTGCCTACGCATGCTCACACAATCACATATGTTTAATTTAATAACTTAGCTATTAAGTGTTCAATTTAAAATCTGGAACTGGAAAGGTTATTGGAGTTTAAGGGTGTATTGTTTGATAAAAAGTTTTAATTTGTTTAGGCTTTAATTCTCATATCTGAAAAGATGACCAAATATGGTCAGCTTTGAGGGTGTTTCAACACGAGTTAGCTTTTTAGAACTTTTTTAAATCGGCTTTAATTACAAACACAGAATTAGGCTCAAATTGTGGGTCTCGATTTTAGCCTCTCAGAAAAGTAAACTTTATTTAAATCGGTTATAAGGTGATTGAGTTATTGCAAAAAACAGTGATTTCTAAAAACCCGACATAATTTTTATTTATGTTTTTATGTGTAACTCTGAAGGTATATGGATTATTAAGCCGGAAAAATTACTAATGTATAGCCTGAATTAAACTGCGTATTTTAAAGGTTATTTCATCTTTGTAGGTGGTGTATCTTAGATACAATAAATTGTTCTATTATATACACGTGTTCTATTACAGAGTGTTTTAGAAAATTCTTTAATATCGGTTCTATTGCTTTAAATGGCATGAAATTTATGTGTATGAAGCTAGAAGATTGGATCCTTAAGAAAAAATACTTTTTAGCTCGGAATCACAGTAGGCTTTTAAATGAAAAAATGTTAAAGTTGAGTGGTCTATTTTATGTGTTCAGATCGCATTTAAAAATACTTAAACGGTTGGAAACTACAAGATTTAGATGAATTTAATTCTCTTTAGGACTGTTTTAATTTAATATTTACTTTATATCGGGTGACAGTGGTTAAAATCAGTGAAAAAGCATATAATGTGTACTGTGCCTTAGGCAAGTTACTTCTCAATTGGATTAACAGACAGAAGGTCAGTAAAATGTCTTTTATTAGTTATAGAAAATTACTTATGTGTGTTTACTAACATTTAACTGTTCTTAGCGCCTTTAAAATGGTTTTACTTTATTGGAACTTATTCTGAAAGGCTTGATAATTTAGTCGATTTTCCGGCTCCCGGTTTTTCACTGATATATCATATTTTACGGATTAAAACTATTGGGAATCTATTAAAACTGAAAGATTAGATTATTTACTGCTTATTTATCTACTTTTTAATAATCCTGAAATTACTTAAAAGCCCTAAAATTGTTTATGTGCACTGTTTAGTAAAATGAGTGATCAAATTTCTTCATAATTACTTCTTGTGAGTATTAAATGCTTGAAAACTATCAGAAACCTGTTAATTATCCTACTAAACTGTTTCAGGCATTGTTCTATTTACTTTTAGAACTTTAAAATTGTCAAATTCCATCACAATGTGATATCTTCATTCTGCTTCAGTTTATTGTTCAATCATCCTGTTTATTTCTTTGAAATATCTGCTAAACTCTATTTAACTATGAAGTTATGGTTATTGTAAGTCTAGGCTTTGCTATTATTAGTTCTTTACAATCTTTACTGTATGAAAATCTCTTCAGAAATACCAAAATCTGGTATATGCCAAAATTTATGGTTAGGTTTGATTTATATTGAAATTCTTTATTTATCTCTAGAATAATGTTTAATAATCATGATAAAAGGTTTATTTAGGGACTGTATTTACTATTATTAACCGTTTACTTCTTTTAAATCGGTTCAGAATGACTCGCTAACCAATGTTAGGATCTGGTATTGAAAGTTTACTTTTATATGGAATAACCTATTTCCCGCTGGAATATCATTGATTTATTGCTTTTTTATGGTTTATTTATGTTGGCTATGTGTTTATTTATTCACTTTATTGTACTCAAAGTGTTGTTAACTCGATTTAAACTGTGGTATCGTGTACTGAAGCTAACCCCAAACTTGGCCGGATTTTAACGGAATATTGAAAATAGAACTAGGGATACCTTACAGAGTGCTGGGTGTGTACAATGCATATGTTTGTGACGCTGCTTGGAAAGACATTGGTCAAAGAATTAGGAATAATGCTGGAAGTAAAAGGATGACCATGGGCACAAGGTGGCACTCAATTTTATGCATAAGGGAGTAGGAAAATTTTCTTTTGCGGTAAGGTTGCCAGAGATTAGAAATAGATTCCAAGGGAAGTGATGAATAACTTAACAAAAATGCTGAAGGAATTTCAAATTAAAATTCTTAAATTGCATTAGTAGATGGGGGAGGAATTTAGCACTGAAAGTATTATTTGTTTATTTCATATATAAGAAATACAAAAACAGTAAATACTTTAAATTACAATAAATATAACTACTACTACAGACTGATGTCCCAATGATTGCAGCCATTCAATTACTTCTGTGGTTGCTTCATAAATATAAAGCATTGTCCCACTGACTCTAATAAGAGGGCATTCCATGGTGATGGGGTGAATGGTTTGCTCATAGTTACCACAGTCACAAGAAGTATTCTCTATCATTCCCCACTTGTACATCCAGGTAGTTGCATCTACCGTGGCCTGTTCTCACTCAATTCAGTGCTGTCCAGGTTTTCCTAGGAAGGTTGAATCCAGGAGGCTGTCGTGTAGGGTCTTGGATTAGCGCATGTTTGTCGGGGTTGGAATTTGTCCACTCAGCGCACCATGCTTCGCCTATGTTGGAATTATTTTGGACCAGCTCTTGACCAAACTTCCATGTTGAATATCTAGATTTTGGTCTATTTGGAGCTTTGTGTGTGCAGTTCTGATGAATTGGAAGGTGTGATATCTTAAGCATTTCTGCCATTCCTTTTTTAAAGCCACTTGTCTTCGGAGACTTGGTGGATCGATGTTAGAGAGTACAGGCAACCAGTCTACAGGTGTAGATTTAGCAGTTCCAGACATTGTTCTCATTGTGTCATTTAGTTGAACGTCGATCCTTTTTGTGTGATTGCTGTTTAGCCATATTGGACTGCAGTATTCAGCTGTTGAGTATACCAGAGCAAGAGCTGATGTCCTGAGAGCTGCAGCATGTGCTCCCCAACCCGTTCCTGAAAGTTTGTGTAGGATGTTATTTCGAGTTTTTACTTTTGCCACTGTTTTATGGATATGCTCCTTATATGTCAATGACCAGTAAAGAACCACACCTAGATATTTTGGATGAGAACTGTACTTTAGTTCTTGGTCTCTGAATTTTATTTGAGGTTTATAGTGGGATTTTCTATTGCTTAGATGAAAAGAGCTGACCTCTGTCTTATTTACATTCAATTTCAGATGCCAAGTGTTGAAGTACTCATTCAGTTTGTGAAGGTCAGTTGCGAGAAATTCTTCAGATGTTTTGAAGTTCTAGATTGTGATGTCATGGCTACGTAATTAGTGTATATAAACTTCCTAGAAGTAGTGGATGGCAAGTCTGCAGTGCAAAAGTAGACTAGCCTCCTCGTGGTGCACCCTGGGCAACATGGCAAAGCCGCGGCTGAATAGTCTACATCTCAATAGGCTGCTAGCTAGAACTTTAGCTTAAGGATATCCCAGCAATTAGAGGATACGGAACAATGTCATCAACTTCAAATGGCTCTTCTCAGAGCCCAGTAACTATTACCGCAATGAAAGAGTTTCAACACGCACTCCAAATTTTACAACTAATTATTGAAGGAATAAGCATGTTGAAAAGAGACCACTTGTTAAAGTTACTTGGAAACAACAAGATAGATGTTCTCCTCCTTCAAGAAACCCACTGCAAAGATAAACACCATCTACAACCTAAATAGCATTTACCAGCATATACACTGAAAGTAGATAAGATAATAATAATAACAAAATACTAAGAACCATGTAATTAGATGGTTAGGGAAATTGCCACCAGAGCATGAACTCCATCACAATTTAATTTAGTTCAGTTATTTTTGTTTCATGTATTGATATTTGATGTAAGTATATAAAACTGTTCTATGACAAAACATATGAGGAAAAAAATGGGAAGGCACATGAGAAAATATATATGCTAAGCATTCATTGTAAGAATATTGAGCTTTTTAAAGGTTCTTGGGTTAACACAACACAGCATCCTAATACCTCTTTTCTGTGCTTTGAAAACTTCTTTTACTTTCTCAAGAGTTACCCTCCTCCCTACCCCCCACCCCCCCAAAAAAAAAAAAAAAAAATTGCCATGCCAGATGACTGAATGAAAATAATTGCAGATCTGCTGTGGAGAAAATATTCTTACTTTTTCATTAGTAATGCAATACGTTCTTGCCAATTGAGGCTCTCATTTATTTGATTGGCAAGGAATTTTATATGCTTTCTTTCATATCTTGTATTATTTTTTATAATTTGCGTATAAATATTGCTGCACATAATATTTGGTTTAAAATCTATTGTAATGAGTTTTTTAATTTAATTTCAATGAGATTGTCTTAAACCAGTTTGATAGTTCCCACAGTATTTCATTTGCATTTAATTTCATATTTACAGTCAGTTTAGTGTTGTCTACAAGTAAAATACTCTTAGTCTTGAAAGATAATTTTCCAGGAAGATCATTGATGGGTAACAAAAACAGAAGGCGTTCTGGGACAAAGCCTTGTGGAATGCCATGTTTTATTTTCTGCCAGGCTGATGAAGCATCCTCACTGTTTTCATAATCAAAAAGGAAGTCTTCTTGCACTTGGTTTTCTAAGCAGGAATTAAATAATTTACCTGCAGTTCCATATATACCATAGTATTCCATTATTTTTTCATTTGTAATTCATGGTTAATGCAGTCAAATGCTTCTTCAAGAAAGATCACAAGGAAAAAAAAAAAAAATCACATTTCACTATTCAGTTCTTCAGATGTGTGTGTGTGCTTTTTAATATATAATCTGACCCTTAAATCCAAACTTTGAAATAGTGAGAATATTATAGTGAAAATTAAATATTTTTATACGATAATAACCTCCACTTACCAAGGTTGAAGGCTGAAGCAGTGTCCATGTTTTGATTCCACTTCTACCTTCAACTAAGGTAAGCAGTGGTTGTTCTCTTATACAAAAGTTTAAGTTATACCACTTTATAATGTCTCTGTTTCCTAACAATGAATATTATTATATGTTACTTGCCTTATTACTCTATGATAGATGTCTTTTCAAAAATATTTGAGAGTTCTGGAAGTAAAGAAATGGTAGTTATGTATTTTGTCTTTTTAAATTATGGTATTTAGCCTATTTTGAAATACTAGTTCATCTGGAATTCATCACAAATGTGGGCAAGTAAGTGATTTATTCAAACTGAACATTAATAGAAATCTTGTCATAGTAATAATGATTTTTATGTTATAATTGTTTCATGACTGAACTGTGACTGGTCCCACAAATCTAATTCGGAAAACAGTCTAGTTAGGGCATACATGGGGATTCTTTTTCAATAGTTAATTTCCTTACAACTGAAGTAATTTTTCTTGAATATTTTACAAAGTTCCTCTACATCACTAAGCACAAAATCATTTTGTTTTATTTCTATGCCTTTCAAGTGATTAAAAGATTTTCCTGATTAATATCTTTCTTTCCCTCATTTACTGATTAGTTTGTTGACAAATACAACACTTACTGATTTAATTGCTTCTAAAATATTACGATAATAACTTGTTAGTAACAAATATAAATTAAGTATTGCTTTATACTTATTAATTACAGACAGATGATTGAGCAGTACAGCTTTATTCTACTATTAAGTAAAAAATAATAACAAGTTTAATTAGAGTACGGTACTCTATCAATTAATTTTAAGGTTATGGAGTGTTGTTTTTAACATTGTTGTGTTTAAATGATTCTAGAAGTATTTGGAAAAAATCATGCCTGGAAAGTGTGGTGCCTATTGCAGATTTGTAGTGAATAGAGTCTGTTGCAGTGAGCGTAAGGTATGTACGGGAAAGGGAACATAGGAAATAATGAGGCTCTTCCCTTGCTTTGCCCACTTTGTATTACAGATAGAAAAGTTGCAATGCTTGATCTGCCTTTGGATGTGACTCATCTATACAAACTGGACATCAGGAAGATTCCATAGTCACTCAGATTTTCCTCCGCTCTTTTCACTTTTCTGTAACCCCTACCCTACCTTTTTTTTCTTATAGGTTTATCCTTCATTGATGCCCAGGTTATCAGTGGTGGGAAAGGACTGGGGGGCTAGAAATGAGGAGTTTAACCATGACCTTTTTGAAGCAACCATCCTGGCATTCGCCTGGAGTGATTTGGGGAAACTACGGAAAACCCAAATCTTGATAGCCAGACCACGATTTAAGCCCATTTCATCCCAAATGCAAAGCCAAAGGTTGCTGTTCACCCACCATACATCCTGAATATTCTACTAAACCCACAGTTTATCTCTGCTCCCTCAATTCCTATAGCTGAAATTCGTTGTATTATCAACAATACTTCAGTATTCGGCTTTTATTTTGAGTAATAAACACCTTTATCCTATCCTTGTCTCTCACTTTTTTTAATATTTTGAATTTCACCTCATCACTAACCATCCACACAAATACAACACTATATTGTTACTTTACAATTCTCATTAAATGTACTCATGTTGCTATGTCGATGGATAACAACAGTTTTTATCATCTATGCCTTTATTTTAATATATTGTTATTTATTTATGTTAAATATTTTAGTGTTAGGAAAGAATATTAATATACTTTTTACAGAAAGGAAAAATCATGCTGATAAATACAGTCGGTAGCATTCTGAACTGTATGGAGAGAAAACTAATATTACTTTAACATTCCTCGTTCAATGCAGGGACTTGTTCAATGCTTCAATGAATAGCAGTTCAGCTCTTTCACATATGAGAAGTGCACTGGAATTTCGATACCGTCTTATGCCATATCTTTACTCTTGCCTGGCAGAGTCCGTGGAAAGTGGCATTCCTATGGTACGACCAGCTTGGTTTCATGATCCTACAGAAGAAATTTTGCAGGCCAGTATTATTTTATGTATTACAGATGTGAGTCAGTGCTGTTTAGTGGTTAGTATTATTTCTGTCGGCAGTTTGCTGTCTGAGTTTATGAGAGCTTAGACTGGTTATAAAATATTTAAAAGATATAAGAATCTATTAGAAATTTGTCATTTCAATATGTACATTTAAATTTCTGTAATAGTTGATATTCACGAAACAGTGTTTCTGTTGCCTCTTTGTTGTTATTTTCCATTGATCTACCCTTCCTATCTCAGTCAGAATAAGAAAGAAGTCATTTAATTTTAATTAAAAAACATGTATTGAGGGAAATTTTTGCACAGATAATGAACATACATATTAACTAAAAAAAATATTTTGTGATTAGTAAAAATCAATTTTATTAGGTCTCCAAAATGGAAGGAAATTAAAAGGCAAGTTATAAATGCTAAAAAGTATGCAAGTCACAAACTTGTTCATTCTCCAGTAACACATTTTAATCAATCTTATCTGAATTTTTCTCCTTAGCTGTTAAATCTGCAACTGAGCATCAAAAATTTTAGTGTTTTGTAATGATAGATCTAATCAAGCAAGTTTCAGAAATTAACTTTAATTTTTATATTGTTCATAGAATTCTAATCAAATGTTAAAGACTAATGTAAATATGGTTGTTAAAGAAGTTTAAATACTGTTTTAAGATGATTGAGCTTTGATGCTTACCAAACTAAATAAAAAATACTTCTGACAAAAGCAATTAGCATTTGTCCCTAAGGATAAAAAAAATCAGAAAAAGATGATTAGACAAAATTACCATTGTGTGAAGAAAGTAATGAGTTGGTGCTTAGTGAAAACTTCCATTTACTGATAATCATATGTTTATTCTCTTCCTGCAACACAGATTTTGTCTCAGTATTTGAATGTCTGTCATCTTTTTCCTTAAAGGCAATGTTTAAACATTCCCTAAAAATTACTCTTGAAATTGCAGGATTCTGGTCGCACTGACCAATTTTGGGTTGGCTCTTCCCTCTTGGTTGCACCTGTTGTTCTGCCGGCTTCCTATTTTGTGTCAGTTCGCCTTCCTCGTGCCAATTTCTTTCACCTGATGGGGATGGGAGAAAATGTCACTGGTTATGGAGAAGCCATCACAATGCAGAGTCTAAGAGGAGAATTGCTTATACTTCTCAGAGAAGGACATATTGTGCCAATCCAGGTATGAATCTGAACTGACTGTAAAAGTCTAAAACTGAATCCTTGTAAAGCCACCATTCTTCAAATTAATGTGGTCGTGGACAAAAAATCTATTTGAATGTTGTACATCCTTGATATATTTGTACAGCATTTTGGATGTGTCTCGAACAATCTTCATAAAAGTTCCAGTATCAGACTACTTTGGAATTCTGATACCAGAAGCTCAATCAGTCTCGTTTGACAATAAACCCAGTGAAACAATATTTTGTGGTGGGCTTTCATTTTATTGACTGCCTTTTGATACTGATGCTCCTTTGCAATTCAAAATTTAACTATTAAAATAGAGCTGGTGACCGATTTAGTAAAAAAAACTCTGCACTTTGGTAACATTTTAGAGAGACTGACCATAGCTGCTATTAATTAGAAACATCTATCTCTATACCAAGATAGATCATGGCATTAGAAAGCAGCAAAAATATATCAGTAAACAAAATATTCTAGCACACAGTTAGACAAAAACAATTTTTTTTATTACTGAGTGGGAATTATGCAGTGATTTCTCTTCTGCTTATCTATTTCACCACTGCACCACAACAGTTAACGCAGGTGACTCTTCATAAAGGCTCCTAGTTTTGTTTTTTCTTTATTTTCTTGGGGAGGGGAATTTCTAACAAATGAAATTGTGCACAGCCAACACAATAATTCATGGAATGTAATGTAAAATAATTATTGAAACATACAACACATGTAGCTCAGGTAGATGTAATGTGCACTGAAGTAACAAAAGTAATTTAATTTCTCATATCAATATGTGGGACTTTCTTTCCCCTGCCAATGTGTAGCAACCCAACGTGGCATTGTCTCAACAAGTCATCAGAATATTCAGTCAGATATTGTGCATGAACTAACCTCCAGATTATGTCCCAGATATGTTCAATTAGATTCGTGTCTGGTGAACTAACAGGCCAAACTGTTCACTGGAACTGTCCAGAATGTTCCTCAAACCAATCGTAAACAATTTTGACCTAGTTACATAGCACACTGTCACCCTACAAAAGTCTTTCGTAGTTTGGGAACATTAAGGTCATGAATGGCTGAAAATTGTCTCCAAGTAGCTGAATGTAACCATTCCAGTCAATGGTCAGTTCAGTTTGACCAGAGGTCTGAGTCCATGCTAAGTAAACGCCACCATCAGCTTGTACCAGTGCATTCCTGACAACCTGTGCCCATGGCCTCATCTGTTTTGCATCACACTCAAACTCTACCATCACCTCTTACCAATTGGAATCATCTCACTTGACCACGCAACCTTCTTCCAGTGTCCAACTTATATGTTCATGAGCACAGGGGAGGTGCTGCATATTTGTCCATGGCAGGAGGTAATGCCAGAATTTACATATTCACAGCACACTCTTGACACTGTGGATTGAGGAATGTTGAATCCACAAACAATTTCCAAAATTTCCCTCACATTTAATGCCAACCACTATTCCACGTTCAAAGTCTGATAATCCATGTTGCACAAATCATAATCACATCAGAAAACCTTTCACAAGACTCACAAGAGTACAAATGAAAGCCCCCAACACTACACATTAATACATTTCTTACGTAGTGTTACTGCCATCTGGAACTTCCTAATCCATGACTTTTGGCTCTTCAGTGTAATGTGAAAGTGTAAAATGGAGTAACACATTCCGCATGGAAATATTAACTACCAGATTAAGAAATTATTCCTAGTAAGATTTTCAAAATCGTAGTTCTATCTTCAGTAAAAGATTGAATGATTGTTTTTCTGAATTTCAGGAATCAGGGAGTAATGCAGTTGAAACAAGGACAACGAATCTGACCTTGGTGGCAGCCCTCTCATGCAGTAATGATTCGGTTTGGAACTGTTCAGCAGAGGGGAAAATAAGAGTTTCAAATGCTTCTCTTCCTGACCCATGGCTTTATATTTCGGTATCACACCCTTTTGTATTCATTTCTAGAGTATATATTATATTTATTATTATTATTCCGAATAACCCATTTGGAGGGTACGATAAATCAACTTTGGCTATGTTTCTTTGTATTTAATTTTCTTTGAGAGTGTTGTTCCTGGGTCCATTTCCTTCCCTTTATGTATTTCTGTCTCTCCTGAAAACCTGCCTTGTGAATTACTTCTCTAAAAAGTGTTCTGTTGTCTATTATATCTGCTTTCACTCCAGCATTTTTCATGTCCTTTTCAGTTTCAGTGAACCATGTGGGTTTGGATTTGTTCAGTAGGGTGAAGATCTGTTTTTTTAGTCTATTACTATCCATTCTGTATATGTGCCCGTAAAATTTCAGTCTTCGTTTCCTCATTATAACTGTTAATTTTTCTATTTTCGAATATAGTTCTCAGTTTGGTCTTAATTTGTATTCAGCATTACTATTAGGTTTGGGTCCCAGTATTTTTCTCAAGATTCTTCTTTCTACTTTTTCCAGTTTTTCAAAATCCCCATATCTTGTTAGCTTAAGCGGTTCTGCCGAATACAGTGTTTATATTATATTAATTATTTAAAATAACATTACATTAATGGTAATTAATGGAAAAAATACAACTCTCAGTGGAACAATTTTAAAAAAATTACCTGTAGTCCAACCTTCAGAGAATTTGACAGTTCCCCAGTGTTTCTCAGAACTACAATCCACAATTATGTTAACAATTACTAACTAATTTACTGTCTTCACACACCATTCTGAAAGCCGTGATCAACAGTCACATTCTTTCTGGAGCTAATGCATCTCTTTTCAAGACAATCACAATATAATTATCACAAGAGTTTCTTAAAATTAAGACCCATACATGCATTTTCATTATATTAGCCTGTGACAAAGCTGGTTGGTAGTGAGGCCTATGTTCAAGCGACAGCAGTCAAGGCAGTTGCTATGAGTTTCATTGTGGTACAATTAGCATGTCCAATGATGGGAAATGTTTCTTCTCTGGTCATAGCAGCTGGATGCATAAATCAAGTTTTACAGTGAGGTCTGTTGCATGGTAAAAATCGATGTGGTGGTTTTGGAGAACTCATAGGGGAATATTTTTGAACCGAGATGTTCTTGAGAGTGGGTGGTCTGCTGATATACGTGCAGGGGGAAGGGGGTAGAATTTTGGGGGAAAGGGTGTATATTTTAGGGAAGGGGCATAGGAAGTTGAGCTTAAGTCACAGGAATTGACTAATGGAATCGACACAAGAAGGGAATATGGTGATGAATACAGGGCTATGATTGATTTTTAGAGATGCAGAGCAAGAGTAGTTACGCGAAGAGTGAGTGACAGCATGAGATTTGCTTTTGTACACGATTTGCAGGATAGCAGTGGGGAATGAGCACTTGTGATAGGTTTTGGGAGTATCAGAAGAGGGGTTCTTTATTAGGACAGATGTATTTGCAATGGACGACAAGGCTGTAAGGATATAAATGGATGGTAATTGTCGAAGGATAGATATTATTGTGAACTGTACACACACATCACGTTCCTCAATGAGTACATTGCTCTACTACAGGATGTACTTCACACATCTGTCCATATCAAGCCCACTATTAATTAATACTGAGCTTTCATAATTTATTACAA
>JARYHS010012519.1:171055594-171086577 GCA_031002005.1 Vandiemenella viatica | reverse complement strand
ATTTTGTTTGACGCTGATCGATACAGGCATGCTTCTGCTGCATTGTGGATAATAAAAGGCGGGTGGAATATCACGTTTAGAGAGTGACAATAATGTACGTTATAACTTTAATTCTCGAGTGGAATTCTGACCACAGTGAAAATTAGTACCCTCCCTCCCCCCCAATCTGTATAGCAGAAGTACAGTTCTGTGAATAATTATCTTCATTTCTTCTCATCTATATTTAGCAAATTCCCAGTACTATTAAAAATTCATTGCAAGACAGGAGGTGGGATGAGCAGGATCACGGGAGTGTACAGGGCGTATCTAGCGATGAGGAATGGAAAGATATTGGAATAGGTATGAAAAGTAGTGCATGGAAGGGAAAAGATTACCATGACCACAAGCTGGCACTCGATTTCAGGCACAAGGGTGTGGGAAGATTCTCTTTTTTAGGTAAGGGTGTCAGGGATTGAAATGAGTTGCCAAGGGAAATGATAAATAACTTACCGAAAACGTTAAAAGAATTTAAAGTTAAAATTTGTAGAGGGAACATTGAGGTGGGTGCAGGATAGGGAGAAGATGGGTGTGTAGGGAAATTGCCACCGGAGCCTGTACTCCATTGCAATTAAATTAACTTAAACTACCAGATTTTTCCTCAAAACATGGTCATAAATATTATTTAAATGTGACCAAACCTAGTAAAATGGTCTGAATATGCATTTATATCTTTATATATGAAGATGAATGTATGTTTTTTGTTTGTTTGTTTGTATGTTAGTTTGTTTGTTCTTCATACAAATCCACAGTTTTCATCCGATCTCGATGAAACTTTGCACACTTATCCTTTGAAATAAGGAGAAAAATACTGTCTATATTTGGTTGAAACTTATCTGTATAAATAACACATGTTGTCTCATAACTTCGAAATACGGCGATAAACAGACACGTTGGATATGGACGTCTCCGTGCCGTGTTTCCGTGTAGTGGACTGGAAGCTCAGTGGTTAAAGCGTTTGCTTACGAACGTAGTGGTCTCAGGTTCAAATCTCCGTGGAGGCTAAGATTTTTAGAAATTGTTTTTCATCGTAAGAGTCAGCCCTGGGCAGTAGGTTATTCGGATTGAATGTTAAACTGTAGATATTAGAAAGTTAGGGGTGCAAAGCGAGGCAAATCGCAGGTAGTCTTGCAATGTTGTAGGTGTACACTTTTTTACGTTATAATGATCCCTCAGGTGTTGTTCGCAGTCAGTGTGTGAGTGTGAACCACAGTAATATTATTATAAATACGGAAGTAAGTCTCCGTCTTTTTGTTACGTTTTGACGACTAAATGGCTATATCTTTGTGATGGAATTTTATAAGGAAATCTGTATGAAGGTCACAGGATATTTTTTCCAGTATGATTAACAGTTGTAGTCACGAAATTTTGAGACCTTATCGAACGGTGACAGAAATATGTTGGAAATTGATTCTCTTCAAGAGACAGGTTCGATGGTACAATGATATAGTGTTAGCTTTCCTGTAATATTATTACGACTCGATATTGTTTGGGACCAATCCTTCGTTACCAACAACATTCTATATTTAATTCTGGCAAAAAATTCTTAATCCACGCGTACGAAGTCGCGGGGACGAGCTAGTGCTATATAAAATACATTTAAATACTATCAGAAACGTTGAATTAGTGTTTAACTCAGATTTTCAGCTCAAAAAGAAGGCAGGAAAAAAATTTGACTTGTCCTTAAGATCCGAACCCTAGTAATCAAGCGTCAAGTAGATGGTTTTCAGTCGTCCACGGGGTGACTCTAACTGTAATCACTGCTTGGATCTGGCCTGCAGCCACCCGTCTGCCAGCAACAGCCACCCAATCAATCTGGCGGTCTTCACGTGCTGTTGTCCAGCTGTGTGGACCTGGGTCTGCTCTTGGAACATTAGAGGATTCTTTTATCACTGTGTAACAAGTCTGTATGCTGACATTGCACTATACTACGGCCAAACCTTCGGAAGATTTCACGATATGAAGCACCCTTTTAAAACACGCCAATTCTTCGACTTCTCTCACAGTTGGACATTTGGGTGTAGAGGGTTGTTACTCTTCGCTTTAGCATACTTGGCCACAGGAACTTGTGGACAACAAAGTGTCATGTTACACCACACTATGCGCCATTTAAACGCTTTTTTTTCTGATACTATTACATATAAAACTTTCAATTTTTAATCATTTAATACTCTTCACGTGGAGATACTTGGTGCCAAATTTCATTCATTTATTGCTACACCGTCTGGATGTTGGGATTTTAATTAGCGCCAGTTTATGTATCAGTTGCCAAGTATAAAGGACGAGTTGCGCTTAGCCAATACTTACCTGTATCGTCACCGCAACGACAGGCGGCCGAGTGACGGCTCGCCCCCTCGCGTCCGCACTATTCCATAGCTCACCCATGTTCCAACCCCGTCTTTACTCTCCTAGGTGGTTGTTTGAGGGGAATCAGTGTTGGTGGAGATGACAGGTAGGTTTGTCATCCTAGTTTGTAGAGTACTGTACTTTATTTTGCACAGTTTTGGTACAAAAGTACATTAAAATACTTTTTTATCTGATTCACTTTATCACCTAAATGGTTGATCTTTTATGTACAAAAGTAATATCCCAACGCAGTATTAACAAATCATCACCACACTGTACGGGAATGAAAGATTCTCGCGTCTTTAAACGCAAATCACAATGAAATGTCAATCACTTCGCACTTGAGGTGTTTGTTTTGTTTGAGGTTATTTTTAATTCATTCAATATTTTTTGTTAGTAAAGAACGAGATTATAACACATTTTAATTTAAAGTATAGATCGTAAAGATTTAGCATGATAAAAATAATAATTTCATGCCTCAAAGTTCTAGTCACATAATTTCTTATTGGGAAAATCTCTGTGCGCCTACATCGTAGTCACCTAACTTGAAAAGGAGACCAGCAGATTAACGTTAAATTCGAACCACGGAGCGTCCTAGAATAACAGATAAAAGCTTTGCCAGAGGTAAATGTCAATTTTAATACTCGCAAAAATTACAGTTGAGGCCGGGATTTGAACCAGAGCCTTCAGTGCCCAAATCGCACGCATTAACCATTTGAGTCACCAGACCTGATGTAGGTTAGTGAAAAATAAGTTTTCAAACATGATAAAAATGAACATACTCTTTTTCCATACCATCTATTGTTGCTATCCAAAAACACGAATCTACTTTTATGCGTTTTAATATATATTTTCCAGTACTTCTAGATTAGTCTGTTGACTGAAATGGTTACGGCGTACGATGCGGGTGTGGTGTGGTCCCCGTTACAAATGCGGATCTCGGCTACAGTTTTTTTGGGTCTTAAAATTGATCTTCAACTCTGGCAAAGCTTTGATTTTTTTTTTAAATTGCGAAGATGCTAGGACTCTTCCTACATTTTACAAACATCTGATAAACATGAAAAAGAGGTTGATGAAAAAAAAGACACTTATTTAAACAATAACATTAAAACTACATTTGGTCGTAAGGGAAGGGAATTTTCCTAAATATCTTTATGCGTTTCTCCACATCCAATAGGCCGACACTGGCCCTCACCGTCAAAACATAAACCAACCCAATGCGGCCGGGTGTCGGACGACACGCCGTGTCCATTGGACAAACTTCGATTGAGTGAGCGCCAACTGTAAAAACGTGACGGTGCGGAGCAGTATCGGGCAAGTGGGGCCCGATCTTCAACGGAGTTAAAATTAATCTAAAACCACGACGAGGCTAATTAGTTGTTACGGAGTTGGGGCCCATGCATTGAACAAATTGGATTATATATACTGTATGTATAGCTTATCGAAACCCAGAAGGATCTTTCAGAAGTTAGCCTAGACCCACTGACATCTACACGCAGTATATATAGACAATTAATCTGGTCACATACCCTAAGATCCCAACAGCTAAAAATTAGAAACTCAGAAATGCATGGACACAAGAGAGACGTCAAGCCCACAGCGAAAGGATTAGGAGATTTTGGGAAGATAAGAAGAACAGCAAGAGGAATAAGAAGGACAATGCAAATTAATGGTTCCACGCTCTCCCTAGTGGGCCAAACGATAAAATAAAATAAATATATATATAGCTTTAGGTTTTCTGTTCTGTTTCAAACCATGTATCTCTTCAAATAAACTGATACAGTTTGCACACCTGTTCACTAGTTTGAACTTTATTCTTCTTGAAACTCAATTGTGTTACTAACAAGTGTATATTCCTCCCTCCGGAAGAAGGCAACATTTAAGATTTCAAGTATCTCGCAAAACACGGAGAAATGATACGGCGTGTAACACGAATAACCAAACATGGAACAGTATTTCTAACTTTACTTCTTTATTTTACACACTTTTGCTGAGTTGTTGGCAATGTATCCGTTCATTTTCTGTTTTAATTGCTTGAAACATGTAAATCATTCAGATGAAGTGAACGTGCAAACAATGTGACGAGCAGCAACAGTAGCTGAATTTGCTTGGCTTGAATCGGTTTTTAGATCCTACCCTAGAACTCAATTCCTGACGTAATTCGTTTTTTTAATGAATATACTTTCCATAATTATACACAAATTTTTCAAGTTACAGTAAAAGTTTAATTATTTGTGGCATAGATAGGAAATATTGGTGGATGATTTGGGAGCAGCATTTGTAAGAGAAGAGAGAGCCATGATAATAAACTAACAATTTCAGGTATAAGAGAGTAGGAACGTTTTAATTAGTAGGTAGGAAAGTTAGGGACGGGAACAAATTACCTAAGGAGGTACTGAACAATGTGCCTAAGACTGTGATAAATTTTAATGTAAAAATTTGCACTGTATGAATCGTAAATACGTACATATGTTCAAAAAGTAATAAATTATTTCTAAGGTATTAAGCGCTAGACGTACCACCAAACCGTTCGTAGAAAGGGTGAAATAACAATACTTAAACCGTATTACAACCCTGTACACAAGAAAGATGTGGACGATGATGGAGAACGACAGCAGCAGAGTAGGAGGTCGGGAAATGAGATTTCTAAGAAGTGAAACAAGAATAGATAGATTATAAGGAACTAACAATAGGCAGTTTGAGGGAAATAATCGTATAGAATAATCAATCACATGAGGGGAATGGCATGAAACAGACTTTCAACGCAGTAACACAATTGGAACAGTTACAGGATTTAGGAAAACATTGAGTAAGGGGGCGTCCTTAAATTACGTGAGGTGAAATAGTGGGGGAGGGATCTGGCGAAAACTCACCAAGGGTGAGGGGGGTCAACGGAAATCTCACGTGATATTTTCGAAATTTGTTTGGACTGTAGAGCTAAAAAAAAAGGTCTACAAATGACTCGAAAGTCGATTTTAAGGGGGTACTTCATCGAAAAGTGGGGGTGTAACCGGCTTTGGAAGGGTGGGGGTCTCATGGACCAAATCTCACCAGACGGGGGGGGGGGGGGCGGACCAGATCTCACGAAATCTCACCAGAGGGGGGGGGGGTCCGGAAATCCGGAAAAACCTCACGTAATTCATGGATGACCCCTAAGACTACATGATGGTTTTAGGAGTAAGATTAAAAGTAGAGGGGCACAGCTAGGAGGAGTTAGTGAAAGGGGAACTTTGGATAGACAGAAAAAAAAATGGAGACGACTCGACGTTTCAATTAGCCAGATCCGGTGAACTGGGACCCTATCAGACTTGAAGCTGTAAGTTACGTATATAAAAAAGTGGTAAAAGGATGACGGGGGAATTGCCACTGGAGTGTTAGTTCCATCGCAGTTAAATTAAAAAATTAGTTACATGTCACTTCCATGCATGTTTCGTATTGGTTGACTTGTTATCGCAGAGTCTCTTGCTTGCCGGGCCGCACCAATGCGACGTCGTCCGAGTGTGTGTCTGCGGGCTGCTGCTTCTCCTCGGGCGAGTGCTTCCACTCGCTGCCCACCTCGCACAACTACAACGCCGCGCAGTGGTCGAGTCGCGAAGCTGCGCTCGCCGCCGCCGAGTCCGAGTCTGGCCTGAGGCTGCAGCCGACTCGCGTCAGCACGCCTCTTGGCGCCACTGCCCTCTCCTTCAACGTATTCGTCAGGGCCATCGACGCCAAGTCGCTTTCCATACTGCTTACTACCAGTCAGGAGACGGTAAAGATTGAAAATACAGTTTAAAAATCGTTATAATCTGCTATTAAGAGAGGGAGGCTTTGTCAGTAGTGTTCAACAAGTAGCTGAGTAGTTTATCTGATTCAGTGAAAGAATTTAAAGTAAAAATTTCATGTAATGGAAAAGTAATTATGCAGGGAAATTGCCACTGGGGATAATATAAGCTTCATAGCAATTAATAACAAATTATTTTGGTGACTTCTGTAATTGATAACGGGAAAATATAACACTATAAATCACTTCAACTTTCAGAATAAACCTAGCGTCCAACAAAATCAAACACCTATGCAGAACTCCCACGTATTTCTTCAATCACACTTAAATGACCCTTCAGATTAGTTTCGTAACGTGCACCAGTTCTTCACGAAGAAGTCTTTTTATCAAGCCAAGTTATCCTACGAATTGCGAAGGATATATCTTCAGGCCTTTGCAGATTCAACAGGCTCTGAAGGATAATGAAACGTGGGTGGCAGAAAAAACTAGTGACGCCGCAGAAAAAACTAGTGACGCCGCAGAAAAACCCGTAAAGTTTTCATACCAACATAATATGACATAATTTTGTTAATTTACAAATCCTTTAATGGATCCGAGATGATTCGATGATGTTAATGTGAAGGCAGCCCAACACAATATCTGCAGCCTTTGGTAATTTCGGATGCTACCGGTTTTGAAGTTGTAATTAGTCTTCTTTCTTCAAATCATTCCTTCGTAATAGTGATTGGCTGAGTCCTTCATTACTGAATGATACAGAACGATGTAGGCCTGTATACATGTAATGATGATCCAAAACAATGTCACCACTGCCCACCGCGAAATGTATACTTGTATGTCATGTGATAAGGAAAGTGTATAAGAGAGGCAGGGGTGCATGGAGAGTTATACCAGCGACGTACCTGTGGAAGATCAGGAAATCCACAGACATAAGTGATTTTGACAAAGGGTAGATTGTTATGACACAGCGATTGGGAAAAAGAATTAGGAAATTGCGAGGCTGGTCGGCTGTTCGCGTGTTACTGTAGTTAGCATCTATGAAAAGTGCCTGAAGGATGCTGAAACCACCAGTAGCAGGGGACAAGAAGGTGGACCTGGACGCCTTATCACAGACACGGAGGTCAGAGGCTTGCCTGCTCTGTAAAGCAGGATAGGGAGCGACCTGTGGTAGACATGATGGCAGACTACAATGCTGGTGCAGCCACAAGTGTTTCAGAGCGCTCTTGTCAGAGCACATTATTGAACATGGGGCTCTGCAACAGACAGACTCTAAAAGGTCTCATATTGACTTTAATGACATAATTAATTATGACTGTAATGGACAAGAGATCATTGAGATTTGACCATGGATGAATGGAAACATTTCTTGTCATATCTCGATATGCCATCTTCCAAACCAACAGCTGCTCAAAACATGCACCACACCACAAACGTGTGTAGTATTATGCTTTGGGGAACATTTGCCTGGAGTTCCATGGGATATGTGTTAGTGATTAAAGGCACCATGACAGTTGTGAAAGTTATTGCGGTACACCTGCATCCCTTCGTGCTTCATGTCTTTCACAGCGGCGATGGCATCTTCTAACATGACAACTGTCTGTTCACAAGACCAGAATCATGCTACTTTAGATTGAAGAGCATGATAGTGAACTCACGCTGATTTCATGGCCACCAAATTCACTTGATGTCAACCCAATAGAAAGGAGTTTTCATACTATGTAGCAAAAACTACCAAAGTACACTGGTGTTCATAGATCATAACCATGAACTACTTGGGGTAGATTTCTGGGGTAGTAAAAAAAGAAAAAATCAGGGTTTTGGCTGCTCACCACAGTGGAAGAATGAAGATGGAGATGAGACTAGTGGAGGAATTAAATTCATACTCAGATTTCAAAGGTGAGAATAGAATGGTCATTATTAGTGGGGATTTAAATTTACCAGGTGTAAAGTGGGTAGGAAATAAGATTAATAACACAAGGAACAGAGATTTGCAAATACCTTAATAGCGGAAGGAGGGTTTACACAAGCGGTAGAACAGAACACTAGGGAACAACATATTTTGTATATATTCCTAATAAAGCCCAATGATAACCTTGTGGAATGTCAAGTAACTGAAGGAATAAGTGATTATGAAGCAGTTGTGATGAATATTAGAGGATCCAGTGAACCAGCAGCCAACATTGAAGGGGGAAAAAGGTACAACTGTAAAAATGCATTGATTTCGAACTTGAAGAAATATTTCAGAGAACGATTCAGCAAATGGAAGAAAGGTACAAGCACAGTAGAGTCAAGGTGGGAAGAGTTCAAGGAGATAATAAAAAAGGGGGAAGAAAAATTTATTCCATAACAGAAAATAAAGAGAAGTAGAGAACCTGTCTACTATAATAGGGAGGTGAGGAGGTTAAAGAGGTTGGTAAGAAGAGAATTAAATTAAATTAAAAGAACAGAGATAAGAGACAGCAGGGAATATTTAAAACAAGAGAAGAGTATTGTCAGTGCAGGGGGGACCATTGACTGATGGATTTAGAAATGTTTATGACTATGCTAGAAAACTGAGGGGAAGGAAGGGTGTTGAGATGCTTATAGATAAGGATGGAGAAGAAGTTACTGAGGATTTGAAAAAAGGCAGAGATTTTAAGAAACCTGTTTAGTGAGAGCATTAGGGATGGGAGGGTCTAAATTGGAGAATGAGCTCAACAACACAATTAGAAAAGAACAGGCTAAAAAAATTTGTAATGGTTCCTGAGGTTATTATGAAGAAACTAAGAGATCTGACAAAAACATAAATGGGCTGGTGTAGATAATATTACTACAGATATCTTAAAGATAGCCGGATGTGACATTGTACCTTATCTTGAATTATTATTTAAATTGAGTGTGGCTACTTGCTGCTTACCAGTGTGGTTAAGTGTGATAGTAGTGCCAGTACGTAAAGGAGGGATGAGAAATAGAGTAAAAAAAATAAGCCAATTAGTTTGATATCAGTTGTAGGTAAATTAATGGAGAGATTGATATGCAACCACATCAGAAATACTATATGTGAGGAGCATAAGTGGTTTTCAAGTAGGCAACATGGCTTTAGGTGAGGATACTCATGTGAATCTCAGTTGGACAAGGGAGGCCAAATCGATAGTGTAGCACTAAATCTTTCAAAGGCTATTGACAGAGCCAGTAATAAAATAGTATAAATATGGTAAAAACTATTGGAGTGGATGAGAAGGTGATTTGCTGGGTAGAAGAATTTTTAAAAGGTAGAAAACAAAAAGTAAAAAAACTAAATGTCATCTTCAAACTATTTAATTTCTGACTGCAATTCATTAACACGATCATTCATAAATTGGTCCCAAAACACTACTCTGTGGTGCAGTCATTTTCATTCCATCACTTTTGACCCTATATTTCCTACCCTTACTCTAGCCCAAGCAAGTTATTTTTCATTGACTGATGTGTTTTTTTTTATCTTATTTAACATCATTTTATGGCTCACTCTGACAAATGTCTAAGAAAGACCTAGTTCTACACTATCAACTTCAACTCCTTTATCCATTTCATCTGAAATACCTTGCATATGCACCAACGGAGAGTCATACGATTACCCTTGCCCTACACCTTCTTGCCAATTTGCAAACTAGTTTCTTTCCGCAGACATGTTGTATATATATTCCTCCATCAATTTCCTATCACTGATGTCACACTATTCAACCTGTAATTTTCAACCCATCCTTTATGATCAATCGTACTAATGCAGTTTTCCAGTCATATGGTAGACAGCAAGTCTCCACACATAATCTAAATAACATTTCAAAGTACAATGTTATGTTCTGCTATCTTTAATATATCAGTAGTAATTATCTAAACAAGCCCTTTTATGCTATATTTTTTAGTTTCATCATTAAGATGTATTTTAAATTTTTAGCCTACATATTTGTACTTGTGAGAACAAGCTCTTCCTCTAATATACACTCTCTCATTCCTGTAATGGTTTCATCAAACAAGTTTCTTAATGCTTGTCTTTGTCAATTATTCAGTAACTTTTCCATCATTATCTATAATTGTCTGAATAACTTCCCTTTCCCTCACTTTTCTAACATAGCGAATGAAATTTCTAGATGTATCATTCTGTGCTCCCACTACACCCGAAACATTCTTTGTAAACCCACCTCCAGCTTCCCTCTTTGCTGGTATTAATTCCTTGTTTGGCTTTTTCAAATGTTACCTACTGCCTTGAGGTCTCTAAATCTGTCATGTTCTTTTCTTACCAGGTTGCAGAATCCACAGTTGAACCTAGAAATTTCACTTCCTACAGGCCATTAGGCTCGGAACGTGTGTGCACAACAAACGTTGCCTAATGACTACCCTTCTACCCTTGTAACTTATGAAATTCTTGCATTTAATCAGCCACTTATTTCCCAATACACCATGACTAATAATCTGATATTCCTTGCAGTTTTTTCATTTAAGAAATATAAGCTTTAGCATCCATTTATTCTCTCCCTGAAAAATATTTCATAGGCATGGCTGAGAAGTTTAATTTTTGTCTTGTACAACATCAATTGTCTATAATAATGAATATTGGTTGAATCAGAATAGAAGTACCAGTACTCTAGAAAATTTAGCATTATAAGTTTATTTATCTGTAAGTTTGAAAATTTGAATCTGGCTGGCTGATATTTTCCATTGTGTCATCTACCGAGGAAAATAGCACATTGAAGCTGGGTCTTCTGCATTAAACTACATATTGTGCCATTTTAATTAATACAATCTAATATTTTAGGTTAAAATATTCCTAGACTGCCCATAATAAAGATATCCATTGAAGCCAAATTCAAGTCTATCAGGAGGTGAATACAATCAATAAAAATTAGCCCATGATATACCAAAATGACCATGTGTACAGCGTTATTTAGATTCTAAGTTTCACTTTTAACAGTTTGCCTACATATGTGAAAGCTTGAAAAGGTACATTAGGCACCAGTTCTTTTCAACTAATATGTGTAGTGAACAATCTGAATACTCTTTTAGGGGTCTGATTGAAGTCAACTTGGCGTATTTTAATAAGATTCCAACTGTCTGTGACGGAAGAGCATATTTCACAAACAGAATAAGCCAACACAATTGAGAATTAGCTCAGATGGTTTTTCAGAGAATTATCAGTGCTCTATGAATGGTTGGTATGGTGCCACAGACAAACAGTAAATTAAATAAACAAACAGCTCTAAGATTTTTTTATTTATTATTCTTCTTCCATAGATCCCTGATGATGAAGGCCCTTTAGAGTGTAAGTAATGTAAACATATTTTACTCAGCCTTTGATTCTCTATCAGAAAGTTTAGTGCTAATAAGAACAAATAAATAATAGACTAACTTGAACATTTTTCTCTTTCACTAACAGATTTCAACATCAACATTTCCTCTGACTGATTGTAGCCTGGGAGTAGAGATAGAAGGGCCACAGTTTTCATTTGCAGTTTTTCGTCGTGAGGACAATTCTACCATCTTCCTTTCCACTGAGATGCCCATTATCTTCAGCGAAACATACCGTGAGGTTAGCTACACAACTACAGTATTAAATGTTTCAGATTAATTACATATTTTTTAAAAAATATTTGTAAGTATATTTGCAGATTAAGCCCATGGATATCTAGTTATATTTAGGATGCTAGCAAAATATATATTCTCCCAGCATTAGAAAATCCTGAAAATATATGCCCATAACACTAACAATAAATTTAAAATGAGGAAGTATAGGAAAAATATTCCATCACTTACCTCAGATGGAGGTGGGAGGGCTAGAAAAATACAAAAACAATTTACAGTAGTTCAGTGCTTACTGTTCCGTTGCTTTCTTACAAAACTTTTATATTATAGAGCATATATGGGCAACCCACGGCCCCCGGGCCGGATCCGGCCCTCCACCAGCTTCAATCCGGCCCGCGAGAGATTCAGAAATTTCACATACAGAACATACCTTTCCGAAGAAAAATATCCACAGCTGAGAGTTTTCGCACGAAAAATAATTTGCACATCCGGAAGCACGTACAAATATGAGCAGCTTTTTTCAATCATGAAAAGTAATAGAAATAAGCATCGTACCCGGTTTAAAGCATGGTTGGCCAACCCGCGGCCGCCTTGAAAATTTTTTCGCCCCGCGTGATTCATCACACTTTTTAAAATTATATTTAGTTTATAATTGCCAATGTAGTGAAAACCAATGTATTTTAAAAAAAAAAAACAAAAAAAAAAAAAAGTTATTTGTGCATCAATATATTTCAAAATTAACTGTCGAAATTATGAGAAAAAATTACTTTGATTTTAAAATAATATTTTTGCGAATATTGCCTGTTTTATTTATGAGTTTACAGTTATCAGTTCGCGAAATAATTATGTTATATTCTGCGAACTCATAACTCGGAACATCTAATATAATATACAATATATAATTTTATATGCGGCCCGCGGAGTTATGACGCATTTCCAAAGTGGCCCGCAAGATCATTTGGGTTGCCCACCCCTGTTATAGAGAGTAGTGATGCTGATCTGTAGTTATTTACATCCACTTTTTCAACTTTTTTAATATGGTTATTATTTTAGAAATATTTTAAAAGCTTGGAAATATCCACTTGTAAAAGAATGATTCAATATGTGTACTAAGGGTTCAACAAATAAATCATCTTCTTAATTTGTATAAACAGATGGAATTCTTTACAACAATTTAAGTTTCACTTCTGCCAGTTTAATAGTTCTGCAAATATGATTGGTTGCAATATCTCTCCAAGAGAATATCTCTGGTTTCTGTGTATTTGCTTAGATAACAGTAATTAAATTTGGTTCAATGCTGCAATATGGCACCTTTGTTTGCACAAGTGAAAGCAATGCTGTTATTCACCATTTCATGCTGGATTTTGAGTTCATTCCTTTTTTTAAAAAAAATGATGAGAAAAACATTTTTATCATTGTTAATTTCAAACTGTGTATAAGTGTGATGATTCCCATTTGAGACATAAAGGAATAAAACAGATCAATCACAAACATTTTAAGACCTTGCTGGTGAGCTCATATTTGTGTTGCGGAATATGTTTTATAAAATGAGTAGTAGATAAACAGTTTCAGGTTATCAAATATAGTCCTTAATATTGTTTGCAGATATCACTGTCTACAAGGAATGGGATGAAATTTGCTGGAGGCTCACTTCTTCCTTCTAATGGGGAAACAACAAGATATCTGTATGCAGGACCTGGAAGGCCACTTGCACTACCTTCCCTCTGGCTGCTTGATGACAATGGACAAGCATCTGTTATGTCTATCCAGAATCAAGACTCTCCCATGGAGGTATATAGTGTGTTTTGCATGTCTGTTAAACAAATCAGCCATTTTTAACATTTTATGTAGATGTGATTTCATTGTTTATTTTTTTCTTGTTAAATTCAAATAGTTTCATGGAATTAAATCCTTAACATCAATAATTTCTAAATGTGTAAGATAATTGAGGAAATATTATTCAGTATAATTTTAATTTAATTTAATTGTGATGGAGTGATGTTCTGATGTTAATTCCCCTACACCCCCATTTTTTCCCTTTCTTGTACCCACCTACTTTTTCCCACTACAATTTTCAGCTTTAAATTCTTTCCTCCTTTTGATAAATTATTCATCTCTCTTGGTAATTTATTCTGTTCAACATCCTGTTCCAATCATCTTTTCTTCTTGTTTTTTTATCTCCTCCTGCTATTAAATGTAATCATAAAAACGGTATGAGTAACCTCTTTTTTAGGAATTAAAAAAGTTTTAACTTTTGGATTTTTCATCTTAGATACAAAGGAAAAATTATAGAAATTTTTAAACAGAAAAAAGGAATTTTGTATCAAATTTCACTTGCCTAACTGAGCACTTCAGAATCAAAATGTTTAGCTGTGACGGGACGTCATTTATTATAATATTTTAATACCGAAATCATGTAAGTTTTCGAAGTTTCAATGCAGCCAGACGTCGAGTAAGCACGTCCTGTTGTTCGACTTTCTGCCGATAAACAGTTCGGATTACAAGCTACACGTGCAGTGCTGAGCATGCAAGCCAATACTTTTCCAGCAAGCTAGAATACATTGATCACGCTCACTTCTTGACTGACGATCTACAAGATAACATCTAGGCCTCGGAGATAGATATTCGCTGCACCAACCTCACCATTCTCTGTTAGTTGTGAACTGTAGGGCTAAGTTTCATCCCTAGGGTCAGTATTGCGGGTTACGGGATACCTCTTAATTTGTACAACATCGACTGTAGTTGATTTATGGTCCAGTGCAATTAAATGGGGTTTCCAGAGACATTGTTTTATTTCAAGTAGCTCGTAGCTGCCTGCTCCCTCTCCTAATTACAAGTTACCTCCGATGCTCATGTTTATTTGCTAGCGCAAGAGAAGAAGAGGATAGGCTCAAGAGAGAAGTCAAGAGCAGAAGATATGAAGAAAGTCAGCGCAAGTCATAGGGCATCGTAGGTTAACCATTTAGAACCCACGTGTCAGTCATCCTGGCACACCCTTTCAATAGGCATAGCACGATCCTATATAAATACATATAGGGTCAGCCACATAGCCATAGAGTATGCATACATATATTAATAGTAACATTATGAAATAGGTTATAAGATGAGATTTATAATTTTATTGCCAATGTATTTTTGATTACAAGTTTCATCATCTAAGGCAGCTTTCAGCCACTGGCTGGGTCTGATGGGAACAAAAGCCTCGCCAGCACTTACTGTCTAACCACCAGCTCTCTTCTTCCACTGTCGCCCAATATCCTCCTCTTTCTTCCACAAATTCCTCAACACCTTTAATCCATCTGTCCCTCAGTCTTCCTCTGGGTCCCTTCCCTTTCAGCTCCCTGTCCAGCATCTTCCTTAGTAACTTCTCCTCTCCCATTCTCTTTACATGCCCACACCACTGTAATCTAGATTTTTCCATTCTCTGTTGTGGCGGTTCTTCCTTTATCATCTCTCTGATTCTCTCATTCCTTATTCTGTCCCTTCTAGTTACTTGTATTCTACTTCTCTGAAATTTCTTTTCCACATATTGTTCTCTTCCTTTATTCCTCTCCTTCATCATCCAGGTTTCCAACCCAAAGGTTGAAACTGGCACAAAGAACGTTTTATAGAAGTGGGTTGTATTACCGCATGTATGATGGTGGCCCAGAAAGTAATGCACCACATTTTTTCTTCAACAATTATTTATTGAACACAATGAAACTTATTGTGAACACAAGAAAGAATGGCGTTTCTTCTACACTCCCTATTTTTCCACATAATCTCCTTCTTGTTCTATGGCCTTCCTTCAGCGAGACATAAGAGCGCGTATGCCCTGACAATACCACTCCTTGTTCTGTTCACGAAGCCATTGATTCACTGTGCGAATCACCTATTCATCATCTTCAAAATGACTCCCATGAATGCCATTCTTCAATGCCCCAAACAAGTGAAAGCCTGAGAGAGATAGTTCAGGGCAATAGGGTGAATGGGGTAACACTGTCCAACCCTGTTTCGTGATTTGTTCCAATGTCCTCAAACTTGTGTGAGGGCATGTGTTATCATGTTGAAGCAAACGAACACCTGGGCTGTTATGGTGTCAAAGTCACTGGCATTGCTTTTTGAGTTTGGTTAATGTGTACACATATGCCTCAGAATTAATGGCGGTGCCTCTTGGCATCAAATCAATGAGTATGACACTGTCACAGTCCCAAAAGACAAGGATCATAACCTTACCAGCGGAAGCAGTTGCTTTGAATTTGCTTGAGAGTTAGGATGGCGCCATTCCATTGACTGCCATTTTGTTTCGGCCTCAAAATGGTGAAAGCCAGGTTTCATCACCTGTAACAATCCGGGACAAGAAGGCTTCCCTCTCAGCTTCAAAATCTTGCAGCAACTCAGAAGAAATATTTTTTTCTGAGAGTTTTGTGTTCCTCCATAAGATGGTGCGGAACCCTTCATAAACAATTTTTTGCATAATCAAGAGCACTGACAATTACATCTACACTTCCTTTGCTGATTGACAGCTCCCGCGTCAACTTCCAAGTTGTTACATGTCGGTCCCTGGGAATGAGCACATCAGCACACAGCATCTTGTCAGGTGTTACAGCCATGGGTGGAGATCTGCAGAACCACTTTCAGATGACCTCACCCTCTGTGCCCAGTGACTAACTGTATTTCTGTTGACTGCTGATGTTCCATAAACTGCACATAAACGTTTGTGAATGTTTCCAACTGTTTACTGTTCTGCAGTAAGAAATTCAATTATGACATGATACTTATAATGTACATCACTCACAGACACCATGTTGAACCATTGCTGCAAGTACAATATCTGTTGGAAGAAACAGAAACTTTGTGCGCGCACTCTGAAAACTTCAAAGAATTCATTTCCAAAGTTTTGCATTCGTACCATTGTTGGGGGCTGAGAAAAAAATGTGGTGCATTAATTTCTGAGCCACCCTCATATATATATAAAATTGTTAGGAAACAAAGGTGCTATTAACTGGGCAAATCTTCAACTTATATTCCTTCTTTAAAAAAAAAAAAAGGGGGTGGGGATGGGGGGGAGAGAAAGAGAAGAAAGCTGCATGATGGAGGCTGGCAGCAGCTATTTCAGTTAGAAACATAAGCCAAAAATTTAAACACTATGTGTGTGTGTATGTGTGTGTGTGTGTGTGTGTTTGTGTGTGTGTGTGTGTGTGTGTCCATCTGTGTTTCAATGCTGTGGAAACCAACTTTGGTAAGCAATTGTTATTCTCCTATCCAAATGTTTAATACATATATAGTGAAAAAACAGTAAAAATATTTTCCTGTCTAAACATTTCTTTATGTGATTTATTCCTACCCAGCTAGTATATTATTCTAATATACATTTCATGCAGCAGTAACAGTCAATTAATATACATATGGCAACAGGTTCTCCAAACTTCTGTACCATACAAAATAAGTGGAAAAATTATTCCACACTGTACAATTTTAAAAACATTACAGAATTTTAGATAACTTACTGATTACAAAAATTCTCCTACTCAGTTTTTTTACAAATAAAATACATTTACATTTACCTTTCAAGTTAGGAACTTATCAACATGTAATCCTAGGAACTTACAATAAAATATTTCATGAATTTTTCCTTCATTTCTCCTTAACCTTAATTAACCTGATTTAGATAATATTACTACAGATGTATTAAAAATTGTGGGATGTGATATTGCACCTTACCATGAAATTTTATTTAAAATGAGACTGGAGTCTTGACCAGAGGATTGGAAAAGAGCAACAGTAGTACGAGTTCATACAGGTTTGGATACAAATAGGGTTGAAAATTATAGGCCAATTAGTTTGTTATCAGTGATAGGCAATATGATGGATGATATGTAACTATATCAGAAATGTCTGTGAGGAAAAAAACTAATTTGCAGATCAGCAACATGACTTTGGGCAAGGATTTTAATATCAGATGGTGGGCTATATGCAAGATATTTCAGATGAATTGGACTAGGGAGGCCAAATTGATAGTGTGGCACTAGATCTTTCTAAGGCATTTGACACAGTGAGCCATAAACTGACTTTAAATGAACTAAAATCTATTGGATTGGATGAAAAAGTTATTTGATGGCCATAGGAATTCTTAAAAGCCAGAAAGCAAAATGTTAGAGTAGGAAAGAGGTGAAAGTAAATATGAGTGTGCACAGGATAGTGTATTGGGAACTTTGAGTTTCATTATTCTAATCAATGACTGTGTTGATGGGTTATGGTCAGAATCTAGGTTTTTTTCTGATGATATAATGATAAATAATAGGATCACAACAAGAGAAGACTGTGAACAGCTGCAGGGTGACCTGGATAGAGTATCTAAATTGGTAGGTCAGCAAGGAATGAAGATAAATGTCAAGAAGATTCAGCTTATTAGGCACACAGGATAAAAACTAAAGGTTAATTATGATTGTAGGGTGGAGTCAGAATTGCTTGTTGCAGGCTTGAAGTGTAAATATCTTGGCATAACATTTGATAACAAACTCAACTGGGCAGAGTACAGGTGGTAGGGAAAAGAAACAAAATCCTTCATTTACTGGAGAGGGTGATGAGAGGATGTACCAGAGAAGTTAGGGAATTGGGTTACAAAATGTTGGTTAGACCATTGGTTGAATATGGTGGTGTAGTATGGGACCCAAATTTTTTGTTATCAAATACAGGAGTTCGAGGGTGTGCAAAAAAGAGCAGCTAGATTTGTTTGTGGACCCAATCAGTAACTTATATGACAAAGGAGCCAGATTGGGAGTCATTGGAGGAAAGGAGGAGGGTAAAAAGAGTGCTGGGAATGTACGGGGCATATGTTGATGTTGGGCTTGGAGAGATATTCATGCATAAGGGAGAGTGAAAATTTTCTTTTGTTGGTAAAGGTGTCAGGGATTGGAACAAATTACCAAGTGAAGTGATGAATAATTTACCAAAAACGCTTAAGGAATTTGACACTGCAATTATAAAATACATTTAAAAAAAAAATAATAGAAAAAGGGCTAATTAGATGAGTAGAGGAAATTGCCACTGGAGTTTTAGCTCCATCAGAATTAAAATTAATAATAATTTATTATCTGTTTCATGATTTTTCAATTCACATTTTATTGCACATTTTGTTGCAAATTAATTGTTTTATATCAAAATAAATAGATAACTGAAATCGTAGCAGTAGTTTTGCTTTAGCCAATATGTGCCATTATTTAAATATTCATTATAGTTAATTCTGTTTTTTTGTATTGGAGTCTCTGATCTAACATTTATGTTAAGGCTATATAGCAATATAATTTGCTATAATCTGGAAAATGTTACTACAGGTATCCTATGTGCATGGGTCTTCGGTCCTAACTGTTCGTGGTCTAGCCCCTGGCAGCTGGAATTTACGCGTCTTCTCTGGTCCCACACCATCTGAGGCTGCTACGCAGCTCTATTTATCTAATGTCGCTTCAGTGCCAGCGGTTCCACCACTCTGGGCTCTTGGCCTTCACATCTGTCCTCATCACGATAATCTGGAATCTGCAAGAAACATGCTCACATCGTTACAGGTATATAACACCTGTAAGAATCACAGAGATGATACTACAGTTATACCAGAGCAATCAATTTGTGCCATTTGTTAAATCTACAAATATAAAATGTTTCACATAAATTAAATATTTCTAAAACATTTTTAAAACATATCAATACTAAAAAAATATTTCTTACCAAAGTTTGTTATAGGAACATGAATATGTTTGCTAAGTTGGAATAAAAATTGTTCTTTTTATTTTTATTTGCTGATTCCCACTCATGAGGTTTGTTCTACAAAGAGTCGAGTGGTATCTTGTGTTTCTTAATCATAAATACTCTTTTCATTTTTGGCTTAGGTTTTATATTTGAAAATTTTTATTCTGTACTTTTCTGTTGTCTCCCTCAGTTAACAAAGTTATTTTTTCTGCTTTAAGGTTAGTGAATAAACAATTAATCGTTGTAACAGCAAGATCAGCAGTCTGGTTAAGTGTGTTAAAAGAGTTTCACTACTACTGTAACTTAACATTCCAAATAAGCATTGCATCATCATATGATGTTATTGAGACAAATGCAGACTAAGTCACTGACAAAAGGCTTGGAAGTTTGACTCACAGCTTTAAGTCACCAACAAACTGTATTCTCTTAAATCAGGAAGTAAAACTGGTATGAGTTCAGGCAGTTTTTGACTTCATCAAGGAGGATGGTCCTCCATTTTTAACCTTGTAAATATAATAACACAACAAATATTAATGCTGTTTCCAGAAATGTTACTACATTAACTTCTTATGCTGTTATCGACAGGATCTAAACACCTTGAGAGAGCGAGACTACAGATTCAAATCTATAATGTTAGCAAAATTTTTCTACTTTTATTGTAAACAAAATAGTTCCATCTGCATTAAATTATTTTAAAGGTTAAATAACTTACACTTAAAGCAACCCATCCAAATTTATTGCCGAGTAAAAGACAGAAAGAAAAAATTTAGGGTAAGAAATGCAATATCAAAAAAAGTGGAACTTGTCATGGATGAATAGGCTTTCCAAAACTGATACAGGGGCTAATTCAAAGCCACTAATATAATAAGTTGATAATATATATATAATCTGCATAATAAAGTACTTTCAAATCTAGAATGAAACCAATATTGAAATAAAATGTTGAAAATAAAAGTCATAATACTAAAGAAATGAGAAATGAGCACATTCATTTTCACTAAGAGTACTGATGAAAACAATCATGTTTAGGTAAGGTTTATATAGTATAAGAATTTTATTAAAGATGGTAAAGCAATTTTAAAATGTGGTCACCCTTTATCCAATTTTGAACAGAGCTGCAGTTTTGGTAAAATAAATTCTAATAGATTTTGCCAATTATGGAGATACTGCACAGTTTCAGTCTACATGAATTTCGGCCAAAGTACAAAGTTTTCAGTTGAGTGACATATTTCAAAATATTAAGAAAACTTTAAGTAATTTGACACTAGAATCACCACATAGGATTAAAAACTATGTTAGGTAACCTAAAACTTTGTTACTTCATAACAAAATTTGTTTAGAGAACATCGTGTTCACCTCAATAACATTGCAGATCAAGTTTAAAGGCATTTTCTTAGATAATTCAAGTCATATTTCAGAGTAAACAGTTATATAAAATCAGAACATAGTATTAACATTTTCATATAATGGGATTCAGACTATTTCAGAAAAGAAAACCTTACTTTCATTTTCAGAGCTATTTCAGACACTAACTATAAAACGAGATTTGTAACTACACAGCTAAGAATTGTTCCTGAAGGAATTTCAGTATTTTAATGTCGAATTTGTATGGAATGAAAATGACACAATAACGTATTTAAAATTCGAGAAGTCTCAATTTTGAAGATAGAGAAACAGTTTATAGCTTAAAAGTAGAGTAATTTATGATTTCATATTATATTAAATTTTTGGAGAGGTAGCTAAAAGTTAAGTTTTTGGAAGTTCTAATTAAAATAATAGTTATGTGAGGGAGAAGAAATAGTTAAAATTAGAGGAGAAATAAATTAAAAAGAGGTTTTTATGTTTAAATGAAAGAGGAATTTTTTTCTAGGCATGAAAATGCAATTGGTTTTTGAATTTATGCAGTAGCTAGGCAGATATCTGAAAAAGAAATAATTAAAATTCATCCCATGATGGTGGTTTCCACCAGAAGTTTTGTAAGAATTCAAATTTCAAACTATCGAGGGGAGGGGGTGAAATTGTAAATTGATGAAAAAGCTATTAAAGAACTGTTATTACAGTTAGAGAGTGATGATTTCTTATAGAAAATGGTATGTAGAATTGTTTACAGCATGTTTCAGAGTTGTAAGTTCAAAAAATATTAATTTTCAAAATCAAACGTCATATAACAATTTTATTCACTTAATTTAAAAGTAGTAACAGAGTGGATCTTGGTATCAAATGAAAGAGTAGCAAAATTGAAGCAAGTTAAATGTTATTTTAGCTTCATAGCTCTAAAATTATGGGAGTTGTAAACATTTTTAGGATTGTGAAGAAAATAATTTTTTGTGGCTAAACTAGGACAACTACAGACATTTATATTAGGATACATTTTAACATTTAGCATCATGGCTACCTACAGTAAAAATTTCAGTTTGTAGGAATTTATTTAGTGACTGAATACTTTCAATGTCGCAATGAGAATAGGGAAGTAGCGTCTTTATCACGATCCGGGAGGCCATGCTTATAAATACGAGCCACAGGATTTCCTCGAGGCGGTTTGTGAAAATCAGTTGGGCAGTCACCATGCACCTCTTTGGCATGTCTGTGCACACTTGGCTAAGCAAGCAGTAGCAAACGATACCAGTGACCATCTGAACTTTTTCAGCGCGTGTGGGAAATAGATACTAAGCCTCATGTGACTGTAAACAGTTAAGGGGTTAATGAGGTTGGCCTGTCTCGATTCAGTTTGTAGTGCTTCCAGTGGTTTATTTTGAAAAAGGAGTTCAATGCCTAAGTTTGTGACTTTGTAAAGTTTTTGAAGAATACAGTGGTGATTTAATTTTCCTATGGCTACAGTGACTTTAATTTCAACTTACCTTCCCTGATTAAGGTTATCCAATCAGATGGCAAACAGTTATCGTATTTTATTTAATACCTGTCATCTTTTCTATATGATACATTTATAGTATTTTCTATGATTGTATTCCTTTTTAATACTTCATTTTTATACTCTTCCTTTTGTGTTGTAGCTAGGATACAAGATCATTTTTAACTCATGAGTGAGTGAACTTTCATCTTATTAGATTCTTCTCTCATACTTCAAATAAATACTAAACTTATATTACTTAATTCCCTTTTAAATAAGGAAGGAAAGGGAAGTTAACCCACCACATACCAAAGTGGACGGATGCGATGAGAGAACACTAATGCAGACAAACAACTACACAATATTTCGGCATAAGCCTTGCTCACAAATAGAAAAATCGGGCCATTAGGCTCGGAACGTGTGTGCACACCGAACGTTACCCAATGACTTGGGTAACGTTCGGTGTGCACACACGTTCCGAGCCTAATGGCCCGTTTTTTTCTATTTGTGAGCAAGGCTTATGCCGAAATATTGTGTAGTTGTTTGTCTGCATTAGTGTTCTCTCATCGCATCCGTCCACTTTGGTATGTGGTGGGTTAATTTCCCTTTCTTTCCTTATTTATATCGCCTAGAAGCCGCTTCCATTTTCCTTAGTTGCATCACTTTAATTCCCTTTTATTAACATGTTATAAAATCCTTAAATATCTGAATATTTACAAGTTCTTTTTAGCAGCAACTTAAAGGCCCAAAGCGAATACACCAACGGTTTTCATCAAGCTTGTTCGATCTTATATCTATCCTCTCTTTTTTATAAACATTATCCTAGCCACCAATTTCCTTTCACAGAGTAATTATTATTGTTACTCTTTTCTTTAGGTAGCCAGTTATACCATACAGCCTTCAAGCACAAACGAACTATCCAAAGGCAACACAGCATGGTCAAAGTTTCTGACATAAAATGTTTATTGCTAATCCCATATTCAGTTTAGCCATTACAACTATAAAGTGTAATTCAACATTTTATGATTTGAAACTTTATAATTTTATAACTTTTACATGAAGCAATTTTGGCCATGATGGAACAAAATGATCAGATAAATAGGGACTACAAGACTTAAAAGTTTCAGGGAGCAAGTTAATAATAGATAAAATTGAGATGGAGCACCCGCTCCGGTGGCAATCTCCCTACACTCCCCCCCCCCCACTTTTTTCCCATTCCAACCTACTTTTGCCCTCTACTAATTTTTGCTTTAATTTCTTTCAGAGTTTTCGGTAAGTTACTCATCACTTCTCTTGGATATTTATTCCAGTCCCTAACTCCCTTTCTTATGAAAGAAAATTTTCCCACACCCTTATGCCTGAAATTAGGTGCCAGCTTGTGGTAGTGGTAAACCTTACCCTTCCAAGCACCTCTCTTAATTTTCCCACCAATATCTTTCCATGCTTCATCACCAGTATAGGCTTTGTACACTCCCATAACTCTCTCCTCCTATCCTGCAATGAATCCCATTCCAGCTCCTTTATCGTATTAGTTACCGACTGTGTTCTGCAGTAATTTACAGAGACAAACCTTGCAGCCCTCCTCTGCATCCCCTCCAACTCCTGTACCAACATCCCCTCATCACTCTTTCTAACAGGTGAAGGATTTTGAACCCTTTCCCTACCACCTGTCCAAAGTGTTCTACCCAGTTAAGTCTGCTATCAAATGTAATGCCAAGGTACTTACATTTCGAGTCTTACAAAGAAGGAAAGTCCGTTGGTCAACTTGGGTGATCTCTATATAAAGGACCTGATTTTCTTGTCAAACAAAGCAGTTTTTACCAGGAAGTCATGGTGAGAGGATGCACGTGTTAGGAGTTCCATGATAGGCAAAATTGAGCTATGTAGGTTGTGGATAGTTAAAAAATTTGAATGATAGGAATACTTCAGGGACTTAGAAACCTCAAAATGTGACCAGCATTCAAATAATAGTGAGGATAGTGGACTTTGTTTCTGACCCACGATGCATTAAAGCCTCTTTCATATTTTGGGGTTGCTTATGAAACATTTGCCAGCAGTGAATGATAGTGCGTAATGTCTACTAGCAGTCTAAAATTAATGGCTACAAGAGCTTCGTGCCTTACCTTAGTTAAAAAACTGGTGCCAAAGTTTGTATAGAACTTATTTCAAGAATATAAACTTTTGTATCTGAGTGAACTGTTTACTTTTCAGCTACCTTTTAACTTTTGAGGGGATATTAGGATAGTTTGGTGGCTATCTTATCAAACTATAGCAATCATCACAATCAAGTTTATGAGTAATGTTTGAACCCCCAGCAAGCATTTATTTGTGACAATGTGCTTTATCACAATTAACTTAATTAAAAATAAATATATTAACAAGTCCAGTGAAATGTCACCTCAGTGTTAGTAACATTTTGTTTTTTATTTTAAATTTATATACTTGTACAAATAATGTAGAATATATTTTATAGTTTAGTAATTCAAATTATGTTTTGATGTTGCAGGACTTTCCTTGGGATTCAACATGCCTCTGGGATTCAGTTTTAGGCCTGTCATTAGGTAACTCATCCATCCGTCCTTTAGAAAATATTTCATCTGTTTTCAATTCAAGTCTTCTGAGTGGTAGGCAAGTGGTTGTATCAGTGCCTCCTGCTGCATGTCTCACCTGTGGAGTTCCAGAAGCAGGACTTGTACTCTCAGAAAATGGTTCGAATGTCTACACGGGAACATACCTAGGTGAAACAGCTGTCTATCCAGACTGGATGAACACTGATGCTCTGCAGTGGTTTAGGTGAGATCAAATAAACCAAAAGTAGTGGCAATTTAGGTACTAAATCTGAATTTAAAAAAAAAATGTTTGCTCTCTACCATTTAAACATGGAAGTACAGCTTAAAAAGGGCAATACATTGAACTAATATAAAAATGTGAATAAGTAGTTATGGCAGTTTTAAAAAGAAAATGGGACAATTAACATCAAATAGCAATGATTAAACACAACAGTCCATAATAAACTGGTGAGATAATATATCAATGTCTGGTAAGAAGAGGCAGGAAGATGGTATGATTTTAGCTAAATTGTCACTGCAAAAAATGTATAGATTTAATTCCATGTAACGGACATTTTATTAAAAAATTAATAATGAAAAATTTATTTAATAACCAAGTAACAAAAGGCTACTCTGAAGTCATCATATAAAGTCAAAAAATAATTCATTATTCCTAGTACTGTGGTGAAACTCCAGAATAAATTACAATAAGACAAAGAAACGAGCTTGTGTTAATTAAATGAGAATATTCCAGACACCTTGAAATAAATACTTAAGAGGCTTTGTTAAAGAATGCTAAATGTTATTTGATCTAGTGTGTATGTTACTCCCCAGTTTGAAATCAGTGTCAGAAATCAACAATGCTGATACCACTAGTGGTTTTAAGTTCATTTCGGTTTTTTTTTCTTTCTATTTTTTTAAGCCATTCAAGTTTTACCTCTAACGAATGATTAAAAAAAATAGGCATTGATGGTCAGGTTAATTTTGAATAATAGTATTAGTGACTTGCAAAATGTACAGACAGAGCCTGGTGATGAGAAGTAATCATTTAGACCTGGCATTCAGCAGGACTTATGCTCAATCCCGGTCCTGCCATCCAGATTTTGGTTTTCAAGTGTTCTCAATTTCAAAAAATACCAAAGTAGATGAGTAGAGGAATTGCAACCAGGACAAAAGCTTCTTTGCAATGAAATTAAAAATAATTTGATCATTTAGGCAAGGGAAGTAAACTGGCAGTCACGAAGTAACTGCATTTTATCAGTGTGTGCAGGACCATTGGAAAACACAATTCTGCCCAGGGAGAAGGTCACAGTATGACAGCCAAAACATTGTCCTTTTTCACAATGATCAAGCATCATCTGGACAGCCAAGAGACCATTGACTGTGACTGCAGAAGCCTGCAATTACATCTGAATAATTTCTGTGGAGAATATATTTATCATCTAAAATGAACATTTTCTAAACTGTGTGTGACATGAGAAATAATGCAAGCTGGCATTTCTACTGCACGGATTAAGATTTGTTATGATCCTTTCTTAAAATCTATGTTATGTCAACATAAAAGCTGTTTCCCAAATTCTGTAAAAGACAGATTTTCTGTTGTTTTGATAGAGGACACAATAGACCAGAAGTGATCTTGCCCACAAGAAATGCAAGCTTGAAACTCGTTGGTCTAATTTCCTTCACCAACTGGACGATTCTAGAAGGGCTCTCTGCATAATTTGCTTGTCAGGTCCAGTATGAAACAAAAACAAGATACATGTGCCAGTTGAAGATTCTCAGAATTCTACAAAACTTATCAGCAACTATGATGGTGACAAAAAATACAGTCATGAACTTAAGTGGAGAAGAATCCTACTTTCAAGACTTTGCTCGCAAACTGACTAAACTCCACTCCAGTAGCCACTAAGCTGCTGACCCAAGATATCTTTACAGGTGTAGAGAGTGCCAACAGGAGCTTAAATGCTACACAAGCTGAGCAAGTCTGCCATAAACATCTTGGAACTTCAGTCAAGCAAAACTTCCACCAATTAATTTACCATGGAAAGGAAGATTACACCAGCGCATTGATGGTGGCAACAGGAAATAGTTATGCAACTATATCAATTAAACCTGAAGATTATCACATGCAAGATGTATGCTACATTAGACAGAAACCCTCAAAGCAAGCTATGATTGGAAGTAGAACACTTGTATATACTCTGTATATACTAGGGGTTCAGTGCATACAGCTAATGTGTAAGCTACGACCGTTACTGTAGCCTAATGGTTCATTTAGTCGCCAATCCCCTGTAATACCCCAGGAGATGGAAGATAGGTTCTTAAATAACTTTCAATGTAGACTTTTACTGAATGTACTTCTACAGAATTATTGATTGCAGATTTAAACCATGAGACAAGCAGCAAGAAACTCCCAATGACCCGTAAATTAAACAAAATTCAATTTCATCGTGAACTAAGCATCACTTCCATTAGATGTTGAAGCTGGCCTAACAATGGCAGACCCCGCTACCTTACTTCCTGTTCACTTTTTCACCTAACAAAACTGCTCCACGCAGACACAACCTCACGCTACCAAAGCTTCTGAATGACTGCCTGCAGCCTGGCCACCCTCATATCTTTTATATAAACCTGGTTATGTGATGCAATTTTCCTGGAAATTGTGCAATGCTAAACCATATTTTCTCTCTGATCTTCTTGAAGATTTTGTGGATGGTAGCCCTCAGTCTAAATTTTAAATCAATTTGTTTTAAATTTTCCCCAAATATAACAGCTTGTCTATTACAAATTCCTAAAGTTTCAAAACCTAAAATTTCCATTCATTTGAAAAATCTTTTAGCTAAAGACTTAATTCTTTCTTTACCATCATCTAAAAATCCTCCTCTAACTTTTTATATATAATAGAGCTTGATTAGAATTGTATTTCCTAGTGAAAACAACTATTCCATCTTTGCTAAAACCTTCAATATTCTTTATCTCCAAAAGTATCGGTGCTACAGAGCTTAAATGCTTGCCAAATGTTACAGAATCAAATTTTCTGCATGACAGTGATATTTTTTATCTGCTGCTTACTTTACTTAATATTGTTTTCTTTCTTGTCTTCAGAATTCATGATATCGTTTTGTGATGTCATTCCGCCATTTTCTCATTTAAATTTAAAAACTTCTTTTCTTCTACCTGGCAAAAATACTATCTAAATCTTTACAAAAATCGCTCAGTGCATAAAAAAAACCCTACTTTGTTTTAAACATACTCTCAAGTCTGTATCTAGCTAACAAATCACCATTTACTTCCAAAAAGGTTACTTATCCTTTACCTAACAATTCTAAATTTTGATGTGATATGGTTCGAATTTTTCTGCATCTTTTGTGCTGGGAAGCTTTCCTGTAACTTAAAAACTTGAAGCTGTGGAATTAAAAAACTATTTTGGCATTTTTTCTGACCACTTGGCTTGACTCACCTTAATTCTCAAGTACCTCTTTAGTACTATTATCAGGACCGGCTTAAGGAATTTCGGTGTCTCCTGCAAAGTTTGATTTTGGGGCTCCTTACTTCTTTTCTAGATGTTCTTTTGCCTCCACTTTTGATAATTTTCGTGACTTTACACACACACACACACACACATATATATATATATATATATATATATATATATACATTTTCTAGGGACCGATTAAGCTATTTTTAAAAATGTTTGTAGTAGTGTGAATAATGTTCTAATGGAAAGAAAAATTGGAAATGCTGCCTGAAGAATGCTGGCAGAACTAAAAGTGCTTTTTTCTATTGGATTTTGGTTTGAATTCAAAACCATTACTTATGATTCAAACGATGGATATGCATAAATTTTTTTTTTTTTTTTTTTTTTTTTTTTTTTTTTTCCTTATTTCCACAGGATTGAAATAACTCAATTAAATGTTTCCTATTTAAAAAAAAATTGAATTTGTAGCATGTCTCTGTGATTATGTCATCAAAGTGTTTAAAACCAATTACAAATTTTCACTCACATTACCCAAAAAGCAGAAAATAATAATTAAATATTTTTTTTAATGTACCATGTTTTTATAATGGACTAAAAAGTATAAAATAATTTCTATAATCCTTATGAAGAATAAAAAACCACATACAGATTTCTAACTTCTTCTAAATTGTCCTGAAAATTTATACTTGGAAATTTTTGATAGCTATTAAAATGCTTGTAAGATTGGTGACGAAAAACATTGGGTGCATGGAATACATAACTATAAAAAGTGTAGAGAGTAGCTATCAATGAAAGAACTTACTTATCAGTTCACATTATTTGTGGTGCAGTAAAATTGTTAGTAGTGCTATTAACGCATAAATTATCTATTGGATGTGCCCAATGTTTTTCGTCATCAATCTTACAAGTATTTTAATAGCTATAAAAAATTTCCAAGTATAAATTTTCAGGACAATTCAGAAGAAGTTAAAAATCTGTATATGGTTTTACCCTTCATAAGGATTAGACAAATTATTTTATACTTTTTAGTCCATTATAAAAACAAGGTACATTAAAAAGTTTTTATTTAATTATTATTTCTGGCTAAGCCCTGCTGTCCATTGTGTCAAATGAATTTTTTTATTCAATTTTATAGTTGTTATATTTATAATAGGGCCACACTTTTTGTATGCAAAATTTCTTTTCCTGCATTTTTTTGCTAGTACATATAGGTTTTTGGGGCTGGAGACACCTGAGCAGGCATACACATTTTAATTCAATAACTTTTATATGTAATGTCAAAAGATGAATGAGTTTATCTGAATGAAATTACATAAATTGCTGAAACAGGTTCAGAACAATACAGGCCTTTAAATATATAGGCCTATTGTAATCACATCAGATATGACTTTCTCAAAACTGAATCTGATGAAGGCTAAACAAAACAGGGAAAATCCTACTAAATTAAAAAAAAAAAAAAAAACATTAAAAATTACTCACCTAAATCATCACTTTTATTGCTTTCTGAGCACCATCTTCTTTATGTCGAGGGAATGCACAATTTGCCTTTCCACTACTATTATGACAAGACATCTTAGCCACTCATTGCTCATTGAAGATCTGAGATAGTTTTTAATTATCTTTAACTTGGAGAAGCTACGTTCTGCAGAGGCAACAGACACTGACATGCACAAAAAAAATTCTTAACGCAATTGATACATTTGGGAAATTTTTTTGCAAGTTATTTTCAAAGATGTACTGAAGTACTACTAAACATGTGTTGGTTACTTCTGGAAGCATAGGTGACAACAGTTTCAATTCATTTTCAAGAGCCTACGAATTTAGATCTTCTGACTGCATTTTAGCATCTCTGGAAGCATCTGCAAGTTTTCTACATCCTGTGTTGAGATTGTATTTATTTGTTGATAAGTTCTTAATGTCTAAAGTAACACAGAACACATCGCAGCAGTTACCGAGCTGCGGAAATTTTTTCTTCAAAGACATAACAACAGTGTCTACAACGACATAGAAGAAGTTTACTCATAATGGATTTATCCTTACTTTCATAACAAAACTGCGTTTTAACAGTTGCAAATCTGGATTCTGTTAATTCAGCAACATTTCCTCTGCTTCTTCGTTAGACTTTCCAAAACCATTGGTCCTATGTTCCTCAATGATGCTGAGTGTTGATTTTATTAATGTTATTGTAGTGTCTAACTGCATACCCTCTTGCTGAACTGCTTTACTGACCCTGTTGACATGGCAAAGGATGGTATGCCATATCACAGCACACAAAGAAAACTTAAATTTTGTGATTTCTTTAAGAAGACTAGATACTTCACTGAAACAAATTGCATCATTTTTGCATGTGTTCTTTAACTTTGCTAAGGCAAGTCTTACGTTAGTAAGCTCACATTTCACAAGCCATAGACTTTCAATCCTAGCCTCCTATCTTGTATCAAACAGTGGCATCAGAGTTAAGTTCACATGGTTCTTCAGTGCTTCCCCGAGGCAGAAAATAATGTAAACAGTCTTTGAATTATACCAAAAAATGTAGTGCATTTGCAGGTGATTTAACTGCATCACTAAGAACTAATTTCAAACAATGAGCACAGCAAGGGATGTAATGAGCCCTTGGATTTTCTTCAATAATACCATTCTTCTCGCCCTTCATATTGCTTCCATTGTCATAAGATTGACTGCGACAATCTACAAGCGGTATAC
>JARYHS010012519.1:170796964-171054594 GCA_031002005.1 Vandiemenella viatica | reverse complement strand
ACCAAACACAAACACCAATGCTCTATGCTATGTAGTTGTGGCAGAAAAGTGACATATGCGGAGACAGTCGAAATACGAAAATATCCTTGGTCGGCCACTTACAACACCATATCTACCACAGTAACACAGTTTCTGAAATTCTGCCGCTGTTGTGATCGAAAGGTGACTCCTGTGCTACTACTACACACAAACCCAGTTATCTGTGATCTATAGTTTTCGACTGAAAAGTGATACACCATGACCTTTTGTCTTTGGCAGAAGTATGAAATTGCCACAGGTCGATCACTTTCAACCCCCATATCTCCCACACCCCCATAGCTACCGACATCTAACAACCATAGTGCACTACATGAGATACGATTCTACTACCAAACACAAACACCAATGCTCTATGCTATGTAGTTGTGGCAGAAAAGTGACATATGCGGAGACAGTCGAAATACGAAAATATCCTTGGTCGGCCACTTACAACCACCATATCTACCACTAGTAACACAGTTTCTGAAATTCGGCCGCTGTTGTGATCGAAAGGTGACTCTGTGCTACTACTACACACAAACGCCAGTTATCTGTGATCTATAGTTTTCGCTGAAAAGTGATACACCATGACACTTTTGTCTTTGGCAGAAGTATGAAATTGCCACAGGTCGATCACTTTCAACCCCCATATCTCCCACACCCCCATAGCTACCGACATCTAACAACCATAGTGCACTACATGAGATACGATTCTACTACCAAACACAAACACCAATGCTCTATGCTATGTAGTTGTGGCAGAAAAGTGACATATGCGGAGACAGTCGAAATACGAAAATATCCTTGGTCGGCCACTTACAACCACCATATCTACCACAGTACCACAGTTTCTGAAATCGGCCGCTGTTGTGATCGAAAGGTGACTCTGTGCTACTACTACACACAAACACCAGTTATCTGTGATCTATAGTTTTCAGCTGAAAAGTGATACACCATGACACTTTTGTCTTTGGCAGAAGTATGAAATTGCCACAGGTCGATCACTTTCAACCCCCATATCTCCCACACCCCCATAGCTACGACATCTAACAACCATAGTGCACTACATGAGATACGATTCTACTACCAAACACAAACACCAATGCTCTATGCTATGTAGTTGTGGCAGAAAAGTGACATATGCGGAGACAGTCGAAATACGAAAATATCCTTGGTCGGCCACTTACAACCACCATATCTACCACAGTACCACAGTTTCTGAAAATCGGCCGCTGTTGTGATCGAAAGGTGACTCTGTGCTACTACTACACACAAACACCAGTTATCTGTGATCTATAGTTTTCACTGAAAAGTGATACACCATGACACTTTTGTCTTTGGCAGAAGTATGAAAATTGCCACAGGTCGATCACTTTCAACCCCCATATCTCCCACACCCCCATAGCTACCGACATCTAACAACCATAGTGCACTACATGAGATACGATTCTACTACCAAACACAAACACCAATGCTCTATGCTATGTAGTTGTGGCAGAAAAGTGACATATGCGGAGACAGTCGAAATACGAAAATATCCTTGGTCGGCCACTTACAACCACCATATCTACCACAGTACCACAGTTTCTGAAAATCGGCCGCTGTTGTGATCGAAAGGTGACTCTGTGCTACTACTACACACAAACACCAGTTATCTGTGATCTATAGTTTTCACTGAAAAGTGATACACCATGACACTTTTGTCTTTGGCTGAAGTAGGAAATTGCCACAGGTCGATCACTTTCAACCCCCATATCTCCCACACCCCCATAGCTACCGACATCTAACAACCATAGTGCACTACATGAGATACGATTCTACTACCATACACAATCACCAATGTTCTATGCTATGTAGTTGTGGCAGAAAAGTGACATATGCGGAGACAGTCGAAATTCGAAAATATCCTTGGTCGGCCACTTACAACCACCATATCTACCATAGTAACACAGTTTCTGAAATTCGGCCGCTGTTGTGATCGAAAGGTGTCTCTGTGCTACTACTACACACAAACGCCAGTTATCTGTGATCTATAGTTTTCGCTGAAAAGTGATACACCATGACACTTTTGTCTTTGGCAGAAGTATGAAATTGCCACAGGTCGATCACTTTCAACCCCCATATCTCCCACACCCCCATAGCTACCGACATCTAACAACCATAGTGCACTACATGAGATATGATTCTACTACCAAACACAAACACCAATGCTCTATGCTATGTAGTTGTGGCAGAAAAGTGACATATGCGGAGACAGTCGAAATACGAAAATATCCTTGGTCGGCCACTTACAACCACCATATCTACCACAGTAACACAGTTTCTGAAATTCGGCCGCTGTTGTGACCGAAAGGTGACTCTGTGCTACTACTACACACAAACGCCAGTTATCTGTGATCTATAGTTTTCGCTGAAAAGTGATACACCATGACACTTTTGTCTTTGGCAGAAGTATGAAATTGCCACAGGTCGATCACTTTCAACCCCCATATCTCCCACACCCCCATAGCTACCGACATCTAACAACCATAGTGCACTACATGAGATACGATTCTACTACCAAACACAAACACCAATGCTCTATGCTATGTAGTTGTGGCAGAAAAGTGACATATGCGGAGACAGTCGAAATACGAAAATATCCTTGGTCGGCCACTTACAACCACCATATCTACCACAGTACCACAGTTTCTGAAAATCGGCCGCTGTTGTGATCGAAAGGTGACTCTGTGCTACTACTACACACAAACACCAGTTATCTGTGATCTATAGTTTTCACTGAAAAGTGATACACCATGACACTTTTGTCTTTGGCAGAAGTATGAAATTGCCACAGGTCGATCACTTTCAACCCCCATATCTCCCACACCCCCATAGCTACCGACATCTAACAACCATAGTGAACTACATGAGATACGATTCTACTACCAAACACAAACACCAATGCTCTATGCTATGTAGTTGTGGCAGAAAAGTGACATATGCGGAGACAGTCGAAATACGAAAATATCCTTGGTCGGCCACATACAACCACCATATCTACCACAGTACCACAGTTTCTGAAAATCGGCCGCTGTTGTGATCGAAAGGTGACTCTGTGCTACTACTACACACAAACACCAGTTATCTGTGATCTATAGTTTTCACTGAAAAGTGATACACCATGACACTTTTGTCTTTGGCAGAAGTAGGAAATTGCCACAGGTCGATCACTTTCAACCCCCATATCTCCCACACCCCCATAGCTACCGACATCTAACAACCATAGTGCACTACATGAGATATGATTCTACTACCAAACACAAACACCAATGCTCTATGCTATGTAGTTGTGGCAGAAAAGTGACATATGCGGAGACAGTCGAAATACGAAAATATCCTTGGTCGGCCACTTACAACCACCATATCTACCACAGTTTCTGAAAATCGGCCGCTGTTGTGATCGAAAGGTGACTCTGTGCTACTACTTCACACAAACACCAGTTATCTGTGATCTATAGTTTTCGCTGAAAAGTGATACACCATGACACTTTTGTCTTTGGCAGAAGTAAGAAGTGGCCACAGGTCGACCACTTTCAACCCCCATATCTCCCACACCCCCATAGCTACCGACATCTAACAACCATAGTGCACGACAGGAAAGACGATTCTACTACCACACACAAATACCAAAGGTCTATATTATGTAGTTGTGGCAGGAAAGAGAAGTATACGGAGATACGAATTTTTGGTCGAAATATGAAAACGCCCTGCACTGACCAACTTTAATCATTATATCTCCCACATCCCCACAGCTATCGGCATTCGGCCAACGTTGTGCACGACAGGAAACTCCATGCTACTTCCACCAACAAACATCAGTGATCTGTGCAAGGTAGTGGTGGCTGAAAAGTGAAATATAGGAAAAAACACGTCTATTTTTATATATATATAAGATTTCATAATTATATATTTTTAAATTTTTATGGGTATATATAAATCACCAATATAGTCTGGTCTGTTGTCAGCTGAAATCCAAAGTTTATGAGGTGTGATGTGAAAAATTATGTTTCAGAAGATAATTTAAGTAATTTACTGAAATATCAAAGGTAGTAGTAAGCGTTGATAGGTGAAAATACATTTGTACTCCTTCATTTCAATGTAGTGAGGCGGCTAAATGTGAATGCACAAATGATGCGAAACAAACGCATTCAGTCGAATAAAACAAAATACTTTTGTTTGTTTGGCCAAAATCGTTTGTTGCAGTGTAACTGTACTCTTAGCTGCTATCAGCTATCGTGTAGCAGTCACCTCTTTCTACTGTTTATGAAGAGTCATATACCCAAAAATTACAATGCTTAATGTGTGTACTTATTTTCCTTTTTTACATCCTTTCCTTTCCATCACACCCTCCCCCACCCCCTCCCCCTCGTTTACTTTAAATACTGCTACCTAGAGGTATTGTTTAACTTCATCTAATTTTTGTGGTTTGTTGTTCATTTTTATTGAAGACTTGAGATGGCACCAAGAGATTCATATTACTGTAGTGAAGGAAGCTTTTTATAGGAATAGGTGAAGGTGATTATTAACTGGGAAAGTATACAAAGCACTTGTGGCACTTTATGGAGTAGAGATGTGGTCACTGAGATGAGAGGATGAAAAATGGATAGAAGTGTTTGAGATTTGGAGGAGAATAGAGAGGATAAGCTGGATGGAAAATGTGAGTAATATTGAATTACCAGAAAAGATCGATGAGAGGCATGGGCGCTGGCAGGATTGCTCTTCTAGAGGGGTGCACCAGGGGCTGCATTGGTGCCCCCCCCCCCATCGGCCCAAAAATTTCCGGGCCTGGGCGACCCTTTTTTTTTTTTTTTTTAGCTCTACTACTGCCCACACGGCGACCCGGGATGTAGGGGGGTGCACCAGGGCTGTAATTGGTGCTCCCCACCCCCTATCGGCCTAAATTTCCGGGCGACCCGGGATGTCGGGGGTGCAAGTGCACCCCCCTCCCGGCGCCCATGATGAGAGGAGGAAACTACTGCAAGTCTTAACAGAAAGAAATAAGAATTATATGGGACACTTGTTGAGAGTGGAGTGCTTGTTAACAGACGTCTTTGAAGGACTAGTTTGTGGGAATAGATTGAGAGTAAGAAGGAGGTACAAGTTCATTGATAACATCAAAGGAAACAAACAACATGGACATGAAGAGGACAGGAGAGCATGGAGATCAGCCTTGCCTTAGGGCAGAACACTAATAATGATGACAATTTGTTTCTTTTTATATACGTATATAATATTTTATACTATTTTTCTATCTGCTCTTTTTGCCTTCCGGTGGTTTTGATATTTTGCAATGCCCATGTATTGGTTTCAAACCACTACCTCCTCTTACTGTCCTCTAGTTGAATTTATCCCCACCACAGACATTTTTGTTGTTCAACAGTCACTGAACAAAGCAGTTTCCTTAACACCCTTCCTCAGCAATGTTCTCTTGTCAATGAGGGGCTGAGACCTGGAAATTTCAACATCTTTTGCGTTCATGTTTGTGTGTTCATGTTCATTTTTATGAAGGACTTGTGAAGGCACCAAGAGATGATAACTCGTATTGCTGTAGTGAAGGAAGCTTTTTATAGGAATAGGTGATTATTACCATTATTTTAAGGTAACTGCTGGTTCATTTCCTTATCCTAATTTGTAATTCTGTTTTGATACTTAGTGCTTGTAATTTCATTGTTACTATATATTCCTTTTTTATTTTGATTTGTATATTTATTTTTCTTAATAGATGCATATAGATTTTATGTATATGAATTTTTTACCCCAATTATCCCAGTTTTGAAATTCCTCCACCCTGCCTTCGCAGTTTACTGCCTATGGCTCTCCGACTTCTACCCTGCTCATTCCATGTCTACTGTTGAAGAATGATTAATCCTAGACATTTCTACGTGATCCATATTCATGTTTTTACTGTTTCACACTGTGCTGCCATCATCCGTGGTAAGCAGTGGTTCCTCTATATTTGCTTATTTATATCTATATTATTAGTAGTAGTGCTATTGCACTCATGTCTTGGCAGCATGTTTGGGGTTTCTTTAGCATACAAAAAGGAAGAGGATTTTCATCTACCTGTGAATCTTGTAAACTTTGTTCTAATGTGTTTTGAATTAATCTGTTGAAGCAGGATCATCTTTACAAAGTGGCTTAGCAGTTCAGCTAATAACTGCAATTCTTCTATAAAGTACTGTTGCATCTATTTTTATTATAATCCTCAAATGTTTGCTGGTAATTCTGTTTCTTCTCTCATAATTGAAAAAATTAAATTTAAAAGCATGATATTTAAACTTTCAGGAAAAATATTACTATCACCATTTTAATACAACTGGATATCTTTTATTAAACTTGTTTTATAACTTTTAATTACATATAAATGATAAATAAAATTAAGAGCTTTTAGTTATTTGATATTTTACAATACCTTGTTTCGTATTTAAATATTTAGTTATTTTACCATACAATTATATTGAAAAATTGTTAAACTAATTGAGAACTAGAGATATGCTTTTTTATTCTGTATATTCAAAATGGCCTCCTCCTCTAAGAAAACAAGAAGAAAATCATATACAATTTTTCTGCTTATCTAATAAACTAAGAAAAAAAAATCATTTACGGTTCTTTCTGGTATAAATGAATGTCTTTTGTATTAATAGATAATTCCCCCCTTTGTTCCAGGTGGTACAGGAATTACCCCAATGTTACAGTTAATCAGACACATTACACGAACTCCTGATGATCACACTAAACTTGCTTTGATTTTTGCCAACCAGTCAGAGCAGGATATTCTGTTGCGTGATGAGCTAGAAGAAGTAAAGGAGAAACATCCAGATCAGTTCAAATTGTGGTACACTGTAGACAAACCCTCTGAAGGTTTGTGAAGATTGTTAATAATTGTTTTCTTTTATTTCATAAACAGTTTAATATAATTAGTATAGGGTTTTTTCCCAAAAGAATTGGACAATTACTTAGCAGTAGGTCTCAAACCATAATAAGGAATGGCTCCTTGGTGATGAAATCCCCATATCCTCATTGATTTTCTTTCTATGAGAAAAATTAATCTAATTCTTTTTGAACAAGCCTTTTAGTAATTTTGTTTATTCAGATTCTAAAGTGTTAATTACATAGAGAAGATCAAAGAAATTTAGTGTTGGCAGGTTTTATACATGAAATATAGATGTGAATATTTTGTTCTGAGGTCAGCCCCTGGTATAGAACATATAAATGCAACATTTCAAAATCTGTTTCCACCTACTGGCAAAGTATTTGGTCCACATTGTAACTTCCCTTGAGTATATTCATACTTGTCAATGAGTTGTCAGTGACATTAGAGTTGCTATGGTGGCAAGGTTTTCAGTGTGGAAGTAGAGGGGGCCAGAAACACAACGGGGAATTGTGTGGTGAAACAAGCATTGTGGTGAGATGAGAGGAACAGAGGTTTGGAGCAGGTATCCCAAATATCTTGACAGCTATGTTGCCTTCCTCTTAAGTGACTAATAATAATTGGATTCCAAGTCGTGTTGAGTTGATACACCATTTATGTGTCAAAAATGCCTTGTGTGGTACAAAATCTTTACACCTTCCTCTTTTTTTCTCTTGCAAAAGACCCTGTTGAAATGTGGGTGATATTTTACAGTTGATTCAGTCCCACTGAAAGGTTTCATGCATCACAGATGGTTCTGGTATGGTACAATAATGTCGATATTACTGAATTGCTGTGATGATGGTAGCTGTGTGCACTGTAGTATAAACTATGATGGTTTAAGTTTCCTGTGTATTCTGCATACCAGATTACTATCTTTATCAAAACGTCAAGAAACGGAAGGCACCGTATTGGGAATGTTGTTGTTCATTATTCGAATGAATGATTGTGTTGATGGGTTACGTTCAGAATTTAGGTTTTTTGCAGATGATATAATGGTACAGAATAGGGTCAGAACGGGTGAAGACTGTGAACAGCTGCAGGGTGACTTGGATAGAACATCTAAATGGATAAGTCAGCAAGGAATGAAGATAAATGCCAAGAAGTGTCGGCTTATTAGGTACACAGATAAAAAACTAAAGGTTAATTATGATTATATGGTGGGGTGAGAATTGCTTGTTGAAGGCTTGATTTGTAAATATCTTGGCATAATGTTTGGTAGCAAACTCAACTGGGCAGAGCACATGGGCAAGTGGTAAGAAAAGGTTACAAAATTTTCATTTACTAGAGAAGGTGATGAGAGGATGTACCAGAGAAGTTAAGGAACTGGATTACAAAACTTTGTTCAAACCATTGGTTGAAAATGGTGGTGTAGTTTGGGACCCACATTTTGGTTATCAAATACAGGGGTTGGAGGGTGTGCAAAGAAGAACAGCTAGATTTGTTTGTGCAAATTATCTCAAGACCTAGTCAGTAACTGATATCATAAAGGAACTGGATTGGGAGTCATTGGAGGAAAGGAGGAAGTTGAAGAGAGTGCTGGGAATGTACAGTGCATATGTTGGCGATGGAGCTTGGAGGAATATTGGTCAAAGAATTGGGAATGGTGGATGGAAGGGGAAAGGCGACAATGACCACAAGCGGGCACTTGATTTCATGCATAAGGGAATGGGAAAATTTTCTTTTGTTGGTAAGGGTGTCAGGGTTTGGAACAAGTTACAAGGTGAAGTTATGAATAATTTATGAGAAACACTTAAGGAATTTAAAATTAAAATTTGTAAATCAAATAGTGAATGGGAGAGGAATTTTGCAGCTGTGAAAGTAAATTTAAAAAATAATATAAAATTGGGTAATTGGATGAATATGGGAATTTGCACTGGCGCGTTAGCTCCAGCGCAATGAAATTAATAATAATAACTCTTCTGCTGAACTTCCATTGTAAATTTGATGCTTTCAAGAATTCTATGAAGATGTGCTAAGAAATTATATATATATGTACATATCTGTTCTATAATTCCATGTGGCAAGTTGGTTATAGTTCAACACTCTCTGGTGCCCTTTCTTTAAAATACTCCATAGACATATTGAATGTAACTTGAGACAGTACAAACCTTTTGCATTGTTTACAATAATTGCCTTTATGGAGAGGCAATTATGGCAGAACAGTTCGAGCATTGCTGTTTCAGAATGCTGGTTGTAACTCTAGTTTATCATCAAGAAAAATCCTTTCAAAAAAATACCAAATCAAAAATAACCGTGATGTGGTATTATAGGCAGACTTTGGAGTGTGCCACCAAATTCTGTCGAATTCCTCATGTTGTAAGTGCTTCCTCTCACTAATAAGTTTAGAACCGACGTTAGGTGTTTGGATAGTAAGAACATTGGTGATGCGGTGGCACTAACTTTGCTACGGAAAATTAGTGCCATTGGCTCTCCAGTATACTTATTAGCAGAAGTTGGAGTTAATAGGTACATAGATATCAATTAAGTGTGGTTTGGAATCCACTCATTAGTATGTTTACAGGGACAAAGGTGAAGCTGTTATGATGGTTCAGGTACGCACTCCAACCAGCTGCTGTTCCCCTCTATTGTGTCTGCTAAAACACACCACTCACCATACCACGCAACTCGCTCCACCATTCTTTTGGCCTCACCATATTCTCAACAGGAGCATTGCTGCTATTCATGTCCCTGGCAACTCATGACCCACATGAATATATATATAGAGAGCATGAACCATGACACTTCAGCTGAAGATGAAGTACATGCATCTGGGTAGTGTACTTCATCAGTGATATGTCAGATTATAGATTCTATTCAGTTTATGTATAGGAAAAGTCACTAGTATTTCATTCATAGATGTTTTGTCTCTGCCCTAATGCATGGTAAACTTATAGTTTGTTTCGATGTGTTAAAGCAGTTACAAATTTTTATTTTAAAATCTTTTGGTAACACTTCTTTTTTGTGATGGTTTTTGTAATAATATAGTTGAATGTTGTGATGACCCCCTTATCACAACTCAGAAACACATTTAATGGACGTTATGAAATGAGAAACATTGACTTCAGGTAGATAAATGCACTTTTTATACTGCGATTGACGACCTAGGTTTCAGTAAGATAGTTCTTGTAATAATTGATAAGTATATGAGTTGATACAGCTCTATTTCACTAAATTTACCAGAAATATCAATGGAATGATTTACAGTAAGGTAAATGGAGCAATGAGACACTTACATAACAAAATTATTCTCATTACAGGTTGGAAGTATAGCACAGGATTTATTTCAGCAGAAATGATACAGGACATCTTTTCCCTCCTGCTCCAGATACTTTGGTGCTTATGTGTGGACCACCACCAATGATAAACTTTGCCTGCACACCTAACCTTGAGAAACTGGGTTATGATGCCAAATTAAGATTTGCATACTAAGTGGTTAGTTTAGGACATCTGGACCTTAGTATAGATTAAATAAGTGGATTCCAGATGCTCTTCTGGTAGTTGGGGAAGCTTCCATTTATAGGCAGAAGTGCTTTAGTTATGTAGACATTATTAGTTAACTGTTATGTTACTATTTGTAACCTCATACTCTCATGATTTCCTTGTTCAATACTGCCTCAAAAAATAATTATTTCTGTAATTTGATTGGATCATGTGTGATGAATGGCCTTTCTCACAAAAATTTATATATTGCAACCTGCCAGAATGTGGAAATAATTTTTTTCAATAGAATGTTAATTAATTTGAAAATTAAATTATTGTGGTTAACACAGGAATAAAGGGAGTTTTCTATGAGTTAGGACAGCCATGAAAATGTTGCAGCATTGAGAGTTTGTGTATATATATATATGCTCAGGGAATGTTTTTCTCAAAGCTAGCAACAGATGGGCCTTCAGTATGGCAGCTAATGGCACAGATCCACCATAAACTCCTAAACAGAAAGCTTGTTTCATTACAGTACTATGTACAAAGTGAATATAGTAATGTACAGCAAGGAAGGGTACAAACATTGGACAGCCTTCAAAATAATTTCTCATGTTGTCCACAACTCTTTTTTGGTGACTGAAAAGCTGGTTCACATTACAGCTGGTGATATTTTATGCTTTTTCCCATTTTGACAAAAAGATGCTTATGAGCTGGGTGACCATTTTGAAGATTGTCAGCTGTTTATTTCTTGCTGATATTGTACGTTACTGTGTTAAGTTTGCCCTACTAGTAGCTGCTATACAATGGTCAAATCTGGGTCTCTCATTGAGAAGAAAATTCCCCAAGCTTTCAAACACATATGCTTGATTTCCAGTGTTGTCATGTGTTTGAAAGAAATAACATGGTGACATTAACTGGTCAGAAGATTGATGTATTTGTTTAATACTGACTTAGGAACAAGTATTAATAGATTTTATATGTCTGTCTTTGCCCTCCTTGTTTTATTTTTCTGCTTTCTCTCCTTATATTGGCTAACCATGCAGCAGTATACACATGTATAAAGATATTTATATGGAAAAGACAGATGAAATACACCCAACACTCACCAAAGTTGAAGGGAGGAGGGCATTGGTGATAGGGATCGGAAATGTCCTTATTGAAACTAATTGACAATTCATCTTGAACATTAACTACACACTTTTGTGTTTTGGTTTTGAATGTATTGTGATTATTATTGTTACTCTGAGAGATCTAACAGTTTTAAAGCACGTTGCCAAATTTGATGTTGATTCTGTCACGGTAAATGCACATTCCTTTAGTAAGAGTATGCTAGCAATTCCCCTTCATTATAGATGCTGTCATTAGAAATATTCCTCAAGTAATAGAAAATAAATTAATTTTACATTGCATTGCAACATTAGTAATTATTCAGTGAACAAGTACAGTTGACAAGTGTGCTTCAACCTTTGATGGTAATTTTTGGTACTGCAGGCTCTTAAACTATTCAGTTGTTGTCCTTATTTAATGAATAGTTACTGTTGATGTTCAAGATATGTAGTATTCACTGTTGAAGGCTGATTTCCTTCATTTCTATTCATTTCTCAATGCATTGCAAAGGTTTGCGTAAAACTATTTGATACCTCATGACCATTTAGAACATATTAATACTGTATATATTGGTTCAATTAATTTCAAAACACATGCTTAGATTTAATACCTCAATTTAGAAAACAAATACAAATGTTTACAGTTTTTCTGTAGCTATTTCCTATAAGAAATAATTCATTTCTGCCATTCTGTTGATGCCTAATGAAACTCGTACCACATCATGTGTTACTAGACTGCAACTGTATTACTGGTTCCTTCTCCTTCTGTGATAACTGTTTTTTCTTGAACCATGACGGAATTATTACAAATCAAATTACATCAGAGCATATATGTAGCAACAAACTTGTAGTGTGCACATAAAATGAGTTGCTAAATTGTACAACCAAATGACTCGTACATCTTTGATTATTACCATAGTGTGCATTTAGTATAGGGTGATGTCAGCCAAATAACAATTAGCAAAGTTAAAGTGATTTTCCCTTATAACAGATATGATTCAACTCCGCTATTATGGAAAGTCTTTGTTTCCTAATATAATTTTTTATTCAGAGCTGTATGTTACACAAGTAAATGTTAATAACAATTTTTAGCAGTAGTCGTAAATTATGAATTAAGAAACAAAAAAGACAAAATATTAGTTACAGTAGTTGGGAAACCAATCACATTCAACAACTACTGGTGTGTTGTGTCAATAAAAATTTTAATTTTTAAGGGATATTTCTTAGGTAATAAATTTTCTGAAAGTGAAGCATGTAACAGCGATTTATGGTGCCAGTGGAATGCTCAACTGAATTGTTTGCTGTTGTAAAATTAAATGCAGTATTTAGTCAATTTCTGTTGTGAGTTTTTGGAATGTCCAGAAAGAATGTTAGTTGTACTATCCAGTCACTGCTTACTACAAAGCTTTTACACCAACAATTATAATAATAGACTCTAAAGGTGCTGTATTAAAGATCAAGTGTGGATCATTAACCAACATTTATTTTTCTGTTAAAAATGAATTATTGATGATTGCAGTGTGTATAAGTACTGTCACTGTTTGCTCATATCCCATATAAAATTAAATATATTTAAAAGCCGAATTACAGTGTAGTCACAAATTGTGTGATATATTTTGAGTACATTGTATAGCAAAAAATCTATTTAGGGTGATGTGTATGCTTTATTTCTGCTGTTGAAAATGATACTTTAATAGAGTTAATGCTGACACATCATAAAAGCCTCCTGTTTTCTTTTTTTGTACTGTCATTGTATGTTATTTATTGAAAGACTTTCTTGAATTTTTTTTTATCTATATATAAATATATGTCTAAAAATTGCTTGTATGCTCATATAATTGTCGTATTTTATTATTTACACATCCTTGAATGTGCAATTGAGAATCCAAATAGAATTTTATATATATAATTTGGATAATGGTGACAATGAAACTGCCGTTAGGCAGTTGTATGTGATGTATAGTCACTTGTTTCCTCTACTTATTTTTCATGTTTTCATATTGTATCCTTGATACTGTAATATGATCAAAGTACATTTTTACAGTAAGTTTAAAGCAATTTGTTAATATTGTAGGATACTGATTGAAAAGAGCTGCACATTTTTCAAATAATATTTTTGCATTGTGAATTTAATTAATTTTTTTATACATCTTATTTTTTGTATAGTTAAAAAAATTAAATTTCTAAGTCAATGTAAAATTTTGTTAAAAGTTCAAGTATACAAATTGACTATGATTTTGGATCGTTTGTTTGTTGTCACATTGAAGTGAACATCTTTTAGTTTAATTAAGATCTTGGTTTTAGGGCTTGGCACTGCATAAATTAACTTTAAGAATAAACACATGACTGTGGCTGCATGCATTAAAGTACCACTACGCTGATTTGGGAAAGTGCAATAGATGTATGTTCAAACTGCCTGCCTCACATACCAGCTGTCCTGCTTGTAGTTTTTAGGTGTTTTCTGCAATCACATAGGCAAATGCTGAGACAGTCTTCAAGCTCTAACTGATAAAATCTACATTTCACAAACAAAAAACACTAATCTTATAGGATATTAGATACCTGTTTCACAGACAGTTGGCAACACATCCAATCCCCCATCAACACTATGACAGGGTAGCAAGAAAGCATTAGATGGAACCTTGTATTCAAAATAAGCACAGCCTCAGGAAGAAGATGTGCAGAACAACCCACAAAACAGGAAATGTTCAATAAATGATGTAGCATTCTGTCTTGGCACTGTCTCGAACCAGCTTGTCTGTTTGTGGTAATCAGAACCTATAAATGCATCATACAAATTTCCAGGAAACTATAAAGGCACCAACAGACCATTCTTGAGTGCAACAATTACCAAAACAATACAAATCTTACAATGAATTACATTTATGTAAATTTGAGAAACCACTTGAAATTTAGTTGATTAGATATATTTTAACCCTTTGACTGCTGCTGACGGGTATAGCCGCAGCCGTCGTATTTCCCCTGAGTGCTGATGACGAGATAAGCCGCACCCGGCTGCCGCTACCTGTGTGCTGATGACGAGATAAGCCGCACCCGCCTGCCGCTACCTGTGTGCTGATGACGAATATAGACGCGCCGCTACCTGAGTCGTAAAGTGGACTTCTCGCCACATTTCTCAATAGCCTTTTGCAGTTTTGGTCGCTAGCTTATCGTACGAATGTTTGTGTGCTGGGAGCCTAGGCTTCGCTCTACAATTATCATTTTAAGGTATCTTTCTATATTCGTGAATAGCGCGAGGAAAAATCGGATGGCTTTAACTCTCTGTATGAGTTCGAATATCTCTAATTTTACAGTGGTGGTCTGAACGCGGTATGTAAGTGTGGAATACAATATTTCTAGCATTTTTTTCGAATCAACAATAACACTCTAATACAGTAAGGGACCTACAGAAACTGCCAAGAAAAAACTGTAAATTATTGACGTAAATTTAAGAATCACCGCGCTTTCGACAAAAGCTGCAAAAATCGAGAGAAAAATGCAAGCAAGAAATAATTATTAGTTATGAAAAATAGGGTTAATGATTCAGTTTTATTCTGTAGTAATTTATTTGCAGAGAAACTATGTAGTGAGAGCATTTATTCTGTATCAGTCGTGAGAGGTCACAGTGTTTCGCCAGAAACGTTCAGCACAGGGCGGTTGGAGCCGCTCGGACGGCTCCGTCCCCAGGGATAATCACTTAGCGCAGGTAGCAGGCCACAGCGCGGCAGGTACACGATCCGCCGGCAGCAGTCAAAGGGTTAATAACTCGGTCCTGTTGCAGAAACCTTGTGAAGGAACTCTGAATTTAGTGTGTTTTACTGGTTTAGTAAGATTTACAGGTAATTTTGTCTGGTCGCCAAGCGGTTTAGACTTTCATCAAAGTAGGTAACTGAATCCTTACACTTTTAAATGACAGCTAACTTCTCAAATAACACCACCATTGATGAAATTTTTACTGTACTTTTATTTTTGTAGATACCACTTCAGCAAAACATACATAAACAAGACACCAGACTTCTTTCCAAAGATTTAAAACATTACAATAACAAATGACTTAGCATTCTGCCTTTGCACTGTTCCGAGCAAGCTTGCCCGTTCATAATTGGCAGCTATATGTGCAATACAATACATTCATTTTCCATGGATCCCGGTGTAAGAGATTGGCTTTGTTGGATGTGGAAAGTTGTGAATTTACATATTACTATTGCATAAAAAAATAGATAAATACAGAAAAAGATGTACAGTCACAGAATAATATATACATAAACTACATTTACACAAACTACTGGCAATTATTTTGTAGATACCTTAGAAATAAATTCTTTAACATAGTAGTAGGAGTTGTGAATTAAAAATTCTTTCAATCTTTTCCTGAATTTAATCTTATCACCTGCTAGACATTTAAGATGTGTTGGTAGCTTATTAAAGATATGTATCCCTGAATATCGGACCCCTTTTTGAACAAATGACAATGACTTTTAATCCTTGTGAAGATCATTTACACTTCTAGTGCAATGCATTGCAGAAATTTACAGAAAAATATAAAAGCACTGAGTGTAAAAAATTACAGAAAACATAAAAATGTTACAAAGACAATTAAAATTACTTAAACCATGGAGAACAAACATACTCTTACAGTAAATGATATTTTCAGGCATTTAAACATGAAGCTGACAAAATTAAACATTTCCACACAGCCAAAATCTTATTCAAAATATTACTCGTACAATATTCCTGATTATAGTCTTTTGCCCATTTATACAGGGGTTGGACAAAATAATATGAGCAGCTGACATTTGCATACTATTTATTTATTAATACAGTGTTAGGCCACCTTTTTCTTGTAGAACAGCTGCAATTCTACAGGGAATAGATTCGTAGTGTGTCTGAATATTTTACAAAGGAATGTTGTCCCATTATTGTGCCAAAGCATCCTCCAATTGCTTCAATGATATTGGAGGTGGAAATCTGCTCCTTATTCTCTGCTCTAAAACTCACCACAACGGTTCAATTATGTTGAGGTCTGCCGTCTGGCGATTGTGCTGGCCAGGGAAGATGTTTGATGACATTATACTCCTCGAACCAGGACAGAATCTTTATTATCTTGGAAGATGGCAGTATTTGGCAGCAGTATGCTAGTCATAGTAAGAACTTCATCACTGAGGATGTCTAGATATTAATTTGCGATCATCCGGCCAGTGATGTGAATGAGAGGACCAGTTAAATACCACGATATAGCCGCCCAAATCATAACGGAGCCTCCCCCATGCTTGACTGTAGGATGCAGGCAATCCGCATTGTAGACTTCTTTTGGGGTTCTCCATACTTAAGCCCGGCCAATAATAGGAAACAATGTGAACAATGATTCATCGGATCATACCGCATTCTTCCAATTATCAGTTGTCCAGTTTTTATGATCGTGTCACCACTTGTTGCACAGCTTAGCATTGGTTGGTGTTACAAGGGGTTTTGCAATAGCAGCCCTTCCATGAATGTTAGCTTTGTGGAGTTCCCGCTGTACTGTGGTGTGGTGTGTGTTGAGTTCTGCTGTCACTTTTGCCGCGGTAGTTTTGTGTTGTCTGGCCACAATCATTTTTAATATTCGTCGGTTAACTTTGGGTTTCGTCCACCATTCCTCTTCGCCGATGATGTTTTACCATGTTTTGTGTATGCTGTCATTACCATGGATACTGTCACTCATGAGGTGTTAAAAAGTTCAGCTGTTTTCATCACGGGCACTCTGGCTAACCGAGCTCTAAGATTTGCCCTCTTTCGAAGTCTGAGAGATCACGCATTGCATCAATCGCTTGTTGTAACCGTCGCAGAACAAAACGTATAATATACTGACACGGAAGTAGTGGTGCCAACATGCAACAACCTGTACTCTATCGCATGGTGTTTATATTATTTTGTCCAACCTCTGTACTTATAAACAAGCATTCTGCCCATTTACAACACTTTCACTCATCAAAACACCACTCATTCAGAAAGTATATCACAAATTCACAAAAAATTGCATAATGTCTCTCCATACACAATTTAGTTAATTGAAAGGATTTTAATTTGTAGGAAACTTGGCTTAGGGGCATAGCAGTCTCTTAGGTGGTAAACCTTGGAGATAGGAAACGTTTCTGACCTGATCCCACATATCAATCTTAATGCTATTATTGTACTAGTTTCAGACTAATAAAACTGAAATTGAAATGTGATTGTTCAGAATTGTAGTTTACTTCATAAACATTACAGAGAGATTTTGTATAGTTGCCTGATTCATATAAATCATTCTGTTTGTGTCAGAAGATTTCTATGTACTACACTACATTAATTATCATGTTGTAAAGATATTTCCATGCTTTTCACGTGTTTCCCACATGTTTTAGACTTGTAAAACATTACTGGAAAAAAAATTTCTCATTGAGGTTGAAGTTATATATATCGGAGGGTTAATAACGTTTGTTAGTTAAGAGTTCTCAGAGTCATTCACAACTTAGGAATGAAATATTGCTTATAGTGTACATAAATGATTATAATTTGGAAACTAAAAAGAAACAAAATTCGCAACATTTATGGAGGACTCTTAATCATTGCAAGTAGATGGATGCCAGTGTTTTCCAAGTTGAATGGCATAAAATTATTGGTGGGGACAAAGTGAGCATTAGCCTGAGGTTAAACAAAATTACTATGGTAATTTGATATCTTAAATGGCAATAATAGTGAAAAATATTAATATAATAAAAGTACTGGTGAAAATAATAGAAAAATAAGTTATAAAGAAAAAAGGGTTTTTTTTTAGAAAAAAAAATAATATTAAAAGTGAGGGGTTTTTCCGATGGCTGGATATTACTGAGAGTTGCGATCAAGCAGAAAGCTACTGTCATGGATAGTTAGTTCCCGTTTAAGGATCTCGGAAACAGTGATTGTTTCCAGAACACGATTGTTCGTTGTTATGCATTAATTTTCACACACAAATCTCGCTTCCCTCCTTTGTACACTCTCCAGAACCTGTATTTGAAACCCATAATGTACATTTCAAACTACCAGATCATACTCGAGCAGTGATCTGACCAAAGATTTGTATCACATTTCCCCCACATCAGTGGTATATCCCCTCATCATTATCTGCACTAAATTTGTTATTTGAAATCTCTGCGCAATGTGTCCTGCACAGTCAAGTTGATTATCCAGTGATCTGCCAACAGGCTATTTATTTCTCATCTGTCTTAGAATCACACAAAACAATTTTTTTTCTGTCTGAATATTTTTGACAATTATCTTCATTCTATTTTCACATAATCTTCCATATATACTGATAGGAAGAGGATTGTTGTTCAAGGCAAAAAATGTAAGTCTCTTGGCAAATCATTCAGTTCTAAATTCAGATGGACAGGACACATTGTTAGAGAGCAAAGAACAGTTCCAATGCCCTCCATCTCTTAAAGAAGGTAAAATTTGATGTGCATGGAAAGTTGGGGAACAAGGCAGGAAAACCTTGGTCTGGGCAAGCTTGAATATGGTAAGATGGTACAGGAAATGATTTTGTGGAACAACACACAGGAGCAGGGATGTTTGCAGATGATTTGTGAGTGTAAAGTTTTTTTTAACTTGCACTTGGTAACCAAAGTAATGTTAAAAATTTATCATGCCAAATAAATGAGGTAATTATCAATATTGATTTTACATAATTGTTAGCATAACAGCCTCGATATCATGATAAGTTACTGATCAGCATGAACAAAATATCAAAGGAAGATTTTGGACTTATTATAAAACCAAAGCTAGACAAAAGTGATTAAATGTAGTAGAAATGATAGCAATATTAAATATAAAAATTGGATCGGATTGCAATTGGTGAAGTAAGGGAATTCTGTTACTTTGGAATTAAAATTATAACTGATGGCCAAAACAGGAATGATGTTAGAAAAATAATATCACTAGTGAAAAGAGTGTTCTTAAAATATGTCTTTTTAGTTTCAAATAAGCAAAAAAAAAAAAAAAAATCCTCTCTGTGTGGAGCACAGCATGTTATGGTAGTGAAGCATGTGTTTAAGACATACCAGAAAGAGGAAAAATTGAATGAAGCATTTGAAATGATGTGCTGTAGAAGAATGTTGAAAATTCAGTGGATAGATAAAGTATGAAATGAATGAATTTTGAAAATTATGGTTGAGGAACGAAGTCGTGGAAGAGTTTTATAGAAAGAAGTTGCAGAAACATCTGTGAGGAAAGAAACTGGTTTGCAGATTGACAACGTGGCTTTAGGCAAGGATATTCATGAGTCTCAGATAGTGGGCTATATGCAAGATATTACAGAAGAAATTGACAAGGGAGGTCAAGTTGATAATGTGACACTAGAGCTTTCTAAGGCATTTGACAGAGTGAGCCATAAAAGGGTTTTAAATAAACTGAAATCTATTGGATTGGATCAGAAAGTTTCTTGCTGGGTAGAGGAATTCTTAAAAGCCAGAAATTAAAGTGATAGAGTAGGAAGTACCTCATAAGAGGTGAAATAAAAATGAGAGTGCTTTGGAACTATTGCTGTTCATTATTCTAATGAATGGTTGTGTTGAAGGGGTACTGTCAGAATTTAAGTTTTTTGCAGATGACATAATAGTATTAATAGGATCAAAACAGGTGAAGACTTGAACAGCTGCAGAGTGACCTGGGTTGAATATCTAAATGGGTAGATCAGCATAGAATGAAGATAAATGCCAAGAAGAGTCAGCTTATTAGGTGCACAGATAAAAAAAAGGTTAATTATGATTATAGGGTGGGGTGAGAATTGCTTGTTGAAGGCTTGAAGTGTAAATATCTTGGCATAATATTTAATAATAACCTCAACTGGGCAGGTGGTAGGAAAAGATTACAAAATCCTACATTACTGGTGAGGGTGACGAGAGGCTGTACCAGAGAAGTTAGAAGTCGAGTTTCAAAACTTTGGTCAGACTATTGCTGAATATGGTGGTGTAGTTTGGGACGCACATTTTGTTATCAAATACAGCAGTTGGAGGGCGTGCAAAGAAGAGCATCTAGATTTGTTTGTGAAAAGTATCGCAGGACCCAGTGAATATCTGATATGATGAAGGAGCTTGATTGGAAGTCATTAGTGGACAGGAGGAGGGTAAAGAGAGTGCGGGGAATGTACAAGACATATGTTGGTGGACGGACTTGGAAGGATATTGGTTGAATTATTAGGAATAGTGCATAGAAGGGGACAGATGTTCATGACCACAAGCTGGCACTCGATTTCATGCATAAGGGAGTGGGAAAATTTTCTTTTGTGGTTAAGGGTCGGGGATTGGAAAAATTAACAAGTAAAGAGATGAATAATTTACCAAAATTGCTTTAAGGAATTTAAAATAAAAATTTCCTAGCTCTACAACAGCCAGGGTGGATTCATGGGTTGGGGGGCCCCTACAGCTGGTCATCGGATCCCACCATCGGCCGGCGGGCCCAGGCTACATTGCTCCACTTACGCACTGAATTTAACATACGCTTAAGTATTTCTACGTTTAACTGACTGTGGAAATTAAATATCGATAGTGGAATCTAAAGTATCGATCTTTTGAACAAGAACCAAGATATTCATGACTAATTATTTATTATTATTAACAAATGTTTGTATTACTGTTTCAGAAATAATTAAATAACAAACTGTTATATTTTATACTGAACACAGTCTAAGATATGGGGTGATACAGTTACCTTGACAATCAAAGCTCTAACTACTGATTTGAATTAGATAGGGTATATAAGAAATTAGAACCGTCAAATAACTTAGACGACAATATTTACCTGTTATACATTATTCTAATTAAAGCAACTGCCAAGCTTTTAGCTACATATAAATCAATAAAAACTTGCAATGAATAGAAGTGGCACTCTGAGAGCAATAACGCTACTTTAAAAATGTTAATTTATGGAGGAAGTTTTAAATAATTCTTCTCCCTAAGAATTTAGTTGATAATTCAAAGATTTTAATGTAATTTAGTCTACAAAAACCTAACTGGTTATGAAAATTCAAAGTTTCTTGAGCAGCTCTTAACACACACAACTAAAACATAATCAGTTACAACATTCTCAGAAAATTGAAGTATTGAACCAAAATGGATAATTGATCTTTTGTGGGAAAGAATTATGTCATGGCATTATTGAAGGAAACATCCTAGCATTCGCATGGAGTGATTTTGGACCCATGGATAACTGAAATCTGGATGGCCGTTTGGCTAGAGCTTTCCCGCTCATCCACCTCACTCAGTGTGAACTGACTATGGAAAGTAGACAACATATAACTAATTTTCAAATTGGAAAACTAATGGGAGAGGAATTTAACACTCCAATTATAAAAGAAAATTTTTAACAAAATAATATCAAAAGGGGTAATTAGATGACTAAGGGAATTGCCACCAGAGCTTTAGCTCCATTGCAATTAAAATTAATAATGACAACAAAACTGTGACAGTTATAACGCATAATGTGGATTATAAAAGAAAATATAATATTTGATGGAAGACTTAATTAACAATGAACAATTGTTATTTAGTAATGTATGGCCAGAAAATCGGTACTGAAGATATCGAAAATAATGTTGCCTATGCATTGTTGTGGAAATAATTAACCATTGGTTCTTTAGATATGGGAAAGGGCATTGATACATTACAAAATTTTGATTAGCATCATATATTCTGAAGGAAAAAAGCTCCTCTACATCATTTATACCGTTACAAGATAATATATATAAATAAAGACTTTTTTAATTTAATTTAATTTAATTGCAATGGAGCACAGGCTCCGGTGGCAATTTCCCTACACAGCCATCTTCCCCCTATCCTGCACCTACCTACATTTATTTGCCCTCTACAAATTTTTTCTTTAAATTCTTTCAAAGTTTTCGGTAAATTATTCACCATTTCTCTTGGTAACTTCATTCCAATCCCTGACACCCTTACCTAAAAAAGAGATTCTTCCCACACCCTTGTGCCTGAAATCAAGTTACAGCTTGTGGTCATGGTCATCTTTTCCCTTCCATGCATTACTTTTCATACCTATTGCAATATCTTTCCATGCCTCATCGCCAGTATATGCCCTGTACACTCCCATGATCCTCCTCCTGTCTTGTCAAAAACTAATATATAAAAGTTTGGAACTACTTTTCACAACAAATTAATAGATCCTTATCAATTAAAATTGATTTAATTGAAAATAATTAGAAACTAACAGCAAAAGAGTAGAGAAGATTAGCTCTAATAGTAAAGCTTAGCCTATATGTAAGCCATTCCTTGGGCGAAAACCAATTCACACGATATAATTGTTTGCAATAGAGGAGCTCTGATAGTATCCAGAATCAAGAAGCCAATATTTAAAGGATTAGGAACCTTCCATAATTTGATGTTCTTAATAATATAATGTTTAATTAAATTGCAATGGAGCACACGTTCCAGTAGCAATTTGCCTACACACACATCTTCCCCCTGTCCTGCTCCCACTTACATTTGCCTTCTGCAAATTTTAGTTTTTAATTCTTTCAACATTTTTGGTAAATTATTCATCTTTTCACTAGGTAACTTATTCCAATCCCTGACACCCTTACCCAAAAATGAGATCTTCCTACACCTTTTGCCTGAAATCGAGTGCCAGCTTGTGGTCAAGGTCATCTTTTCCCTTCCAAGCATTACTTTTAATTCTTACACCAATATCTTTCCATGCCTTATCACCAATATAGTACTTGTACACTTCCATGACCCTCTTCACCCTCCTTCTGTCTTCCAATGAATCCCATTGCAGCTCTTTTATCATATCTGTTACTGATTGCATTCTGTGGAAATTTCCAAAAACAAATCTAGCAGCCCTTTTTTGCACCCTTTCCAACTCCTGTATTTGAAACGCAAAATTTGGGTTTCATACTTCACTACCATATTCAAGCAATGGTCTGACCAAAATTTTGTAACCCAATTCCTTTACTTCTCTCATACATCCTCTCATCAATCTCTCCAACAAGTGCAGAATTTTGAAACATTTTTCTACCACCTGACCTATGTGTCCTGCCCAGTTATGCTTGTTATCAAATGTAATGCCACGATATTTACATTTCAAGTCTTCACTGCTGTAGTCAATTGCAAGATGTGTTATTTTCAAGCAGTAATTCTGTTGTAATACAGCCTGGATGATTATTTTCAACCAGAAATTAGGTTGTAATAAACCCTGGACCACAGTAACACCGTTAAATGTACTTAAAAAAGTATTTCTAGTGGTGTCTTGCATTTGGCTACTGCAGTATTATGACGCCAATTCCTTGTGGAATTGCGAACTCCAATAATCCCATCACATTAGTCTCTTTTTACAGGTTGACTCACAGTATTCTTGTTTTGTTGTCTACAACACAGCACTTTGAAATACCTTCATAAATTAACAATAAAAGATTGGTACTGCATGTGGATTGATTGTAACATATCAGTACCATTTTATTACATAAAAGTATTCACAAATAGGAACAGAGACAATTGTTAGAATGTTACTTATAATAGACCATAAAACATTTGGAACTACAACCATCTCTATGGAGTACTGACATCAGGAACATGAAGCTCATGAAAGCAACAAAAATTAAAAACGAATATTCTTATGTCTTAGGAAGTACCATAGACTGCCACTTGTCATTTTTGTCTAGTAAACATAGAAATCTAATCATAGCCTAGTGTTAATGTTGCACAATTCTACTACACATGCAAAAAATAATTCACCTAATCACCATTTGTAACTGAAATATGTCTACTTAAACAATCTTAATATCTCACAAAATAGAAACTCAAAGATCTCACATAAAGAGACTAATTCTGAGTTTTCAATTACCACTGATCCTACTTTACACATTAGCAGGCACAAGACTTAAACAATATGTTGCTCTCTTAATTCTTGATATTAAAAATAAGATATTCAAGTTTGGCTCTGATATGGACTTTGAACACTATTTCTGTTTCAGACAATTTTCATGGAATAAAGCAATTATTTACATATCATGTTCCTCAATCTTACCATAAAATCTGGCCTCACATTTGGGAAGACACAGGTTCAAATCCCCGTTCGGGCATCGAATGCCGGGATACTTCCTTAACAAAAAAAAAAAAAAAAAAAAAAAAAAACATTGCCGAATTCCTTCCCGTTCCTTGTTCCCAGTCCCATCCCGCCTCTAATGACCTTAGCCATCGACGATGCGTAAAGCCATAAAAAAAAATCTGTTTTAAATTGGAAACCACTTTACATCAAAATACTAGCATACTGGATCCATCCAAGTCACTGCAGAAACTCTTTTTATACAAATGGTTAGGGTCACATTGCTAAATCTTATAAAAGGAGAACCTGCTTCTTTTTACATTATGGGTCTACTGAAGCTTTTGCCCCTTCCCTCGATGTTACACTTTGTGGACCCTGTCCATTTCCTGCTCCCCTTGTTTTTGCAATTTTATATTTATAAATTTATTAAAACACCAGTTCCAACTTGACATAACGAAGTTTATGACACTCGTGCTCCCTTAACGTGTGACGTAATTTATGGATGACCCCTTTAGATTTCACGTTCAACGTTATTTCAGAAGATTCTGGTCAGTGGCGTAATGTTAGGGTGGCAGGACGGGCAAAATACCACAAGTCCCCAACTGAGGTGACCCTCGATCCGCTTCTTTAAGGCCGATTTAGACGACCCGACCTGGTCTCCCTAAATCGTGGCCACGCCCCTTCGGCCCTGAAAACGGGTCGTCTAAAGTGAGCTCCTGGTTACGTTTTTGGCGCGAGACCAGGCAGGGAGGTCGGGTGGAAATTCCATCCGATTTAGGGCAATAGGGTGGGGGTAAGTCGGGCCCCACCACTCTGCCCTGAAAACTGGCCGTGTAAAGCGTCGCCCGGTTGTGCCCACACTGTCTGGTTCCCGTTTTCTATTATTTTGAGATGGATTCATCCGATAATAAAGAAAAATAAGTATTGATAGAGTTGCTGGAGGTATAAAAGACCCAAAAAATTTTATGAGACACCTCACAAAGAGTTGAAAACTTATTTTTTTTTTTTTTTTAAGTATATTTGTCTTTTGAAAAGGAAAAAAGGTATATTAAGGAAAAAAATTAAAATTTAGTTATTTATTGCCTTAAATACATATATTTTCGGGCTTACTGAACTGGCTATTAATTGTTGGTTTTATTTCAGTGTTACAGCTGGAGACACATTCTACATCTAGTATAACAAAAAAAAGAAACACTCATTTTTAAAATTATGGATGCTCTGTTTCTCCTTTACCACCAACTTGCATTTATTTCGTTTCATCATAAGCACTAACATGTCGTTTGGAAATTAATTGAATTGTATAGTTTACCAAAAATAAATTGTTTCCGCGTACTTTATGGTTCCGTTCAGAAATAACGGCGAGCGGACACGAGTCGGCTGGAGTACAACAATATGAATGTTCTGCTTTATTGCCTCGACTCCGAAGATCAAAAGATGCTAGCGAACAAAAAATCACTGGCCGATAGGCACTTTTTCTTGCGGGAGGTTGTGAAACTAGCAGACGAACGTTAAGTTGCATGTGTTGTATACTTTATTCGAAATAAAGTATTTTCGCATACTTTATTAGTAGAAAAAGTATAGAGCCAAAAATAAAATATGATACTTTATAATACAGTATGGTTGGCAACCCTAACTTCACATCATAGCAATGACGCGAAAAATGAGGCATTTCAGGTGTCATCCGCTGGAAATTCCGGACGTCTTCACCATCCAACACATCTAAGAGTCTAAGTGACTGAACATATGTCTTTGTAGATATAATTCCTTGGCACAAGACTTTTTCTTTTTTCTAGTCTTTTTGCACGATGTCAAACAGTCAGGGTTACACCAAAAATTAATGGTTTTGTTAAATATGGGGCCATACATATTTAATTTAGATATTAGAATATTAACAAAATTTGTAACCAACTAATTTAATTGCTGATAAATGGAACGTACAAATTTCAGAGCTAGACGGATATACGCGTGGTGGTAGGCCGCTAGTACGGTAGTACCAAATCGGGCCGGCCGACGGGTCGTCTAAATGCAATACACTGTCGACGGGAGGAAAGTGAAATCGGGAACGTGTCGTCTAAAGGGGCCTTTAAGCAGACCGCCCATTGTAAAAAAAAAAAAGGGTTGCTCATAAATTGGGTGCCTCGGTTTGCACCCCACCTCCACCCCTTAGTTCCGGCTCTGAGGAAGGGCCCCATTTGATGAAATTTGCCACAGGCCTCAACGATATAGTTACGCCACTGATTCTGGTGGTTCATTGGTATGGTGTTTGTAAAAAGTATGAGCCCCACTTCGAAGACACAGAGTCTTAAAAAAAGGTTCTTTTTCGGGTTCTACTTGGAATTTTAGATTCTTTTACCCGCCATGTTACACGGCACAACAGAGGCGGAAGTGCAGTCAGCTGGACTGCAAACCTTGACCTGCTTGTAAAGAGGAACTTTAAAAAGCACTTTTACAGTAATTAATTGGTTCCGTCAACTAAGTAACAGAAAATTGAAGATATCGGTGAAAGCTAATAAGTCAGTCTCATAAAAACCGAATAGTGTAGTTGTACGCAGTTAAAACTGTTAAAGCTTCGTCCCTTACATGCAAGCTCGAACGCTCCCCCTCCCCCCCCCCCCCCCACCAAAAAAAATCTTGATCTGTAATAATTACTCTCTTCTCTACACTTACAGTATAAAGGAACAGGAAATATATATATTGCCTTTTGATATCATAAAAGCAATTCGAAGTCTGGTTTATAGCATTTTCATCTCAAATTTAAATTTGGGTTTCATGAAAATATGCGAGATGATTTTTATACTGCAATGGAAAAACGCAAATATCTAACTGAGTACATCTTCGGATAACTATTAAGTTCCACTCTATCGATGATTTCAAAGACTCGTGGTATATGTGAAAAGAGGGTACTAATTACTGTTCTTTTACTAATTTCTGAATTTACGACATTATTGACAGCAATTAGTTGTGAGACTGAAAAAGTCAATTATATATCAGGTGAAAATTTCATTTCAAACAGATCTGTGAATACTTATCAGTTTAAAAGTTGACATTTTTTTGACGCCTGTGTACGTCATTGATTGAAAGATTCCAATGTTATCGGCCTTTACCTGTCCGATAGCAAGAGACATTCTAGGGATTTGATAGCAGTTTGTTCGAAGCTCCTGCGCACCAAACTACACTTCACTGTAAGTACTTGCGTTTGCGAACAATCATGTCTTTATGATATTAAAACCTAACAGCTTGAGTAATACAATCGTGACGCCCGAAACGAACCGTTCACAGAAAAGAGGAAAATGGAGATTAAAAAAAAAAAAAGCATAAAAATGGTCCGAAACTATTCATAATTTTTTATTTCTATGAGATGCTATATTATTAAAATTTACGATGTTAATAGGAATGCTTGAAAGGTTATATATTATAATTAAAAGAAGATTAGCGAACGAAATCTAAAATGCTGCTAGTGACTTGTCAGTATAACGCAGCGTTAGTGTTTGCCTTGAAAACACTGTCACGTTGAGGGTTTGTTTAGAAATTGAAAATATTACTCCACATCCCTCTTATCTTTCGATCTTATCCCACAAGATTTGAATATTTTCCACTCTACAGCCGGTCGCATGTAAAGTGCACAGGAAGGAAAAGATGACCATGTACACAAGCTGGCGCTAAATTTCATACATAAAGGAGTGAGAACATTTTGTTTTGTGGGTAAGGGTGTCAAGGAACAGGGGCGTAGCTACTATGGGCTAGGCGGTGCAGTGCACCGGGGCCTAAGCGCACCTTTAGACCTTTAGGAGCCCTCAAGCGCAGTTTAGAGGGCCCACGAACCTTCACGGCAAACTGGCGACCTTTTTTTTTTTAGCTCTACCGTCGTCTAAGGGGCCCCTGAGACCACAGGAGCCTCTCACTAAGGGCCCTCGCTGCTCCGGGGGGCCCCAACCACTGCTCATGGGCCCCTAAATAACAAATCAAGGGCCCCCATCCTCAGTTCAGGGGGCCCCTACCAGCACACAAAGCAAAAAAAAGGTCGCCCGTCTGGCCTGAGGGCCCAAAATAAATTTTTTGCACCGGGGCCCTTGTTGACCTAGCTACGCCACTGTCAAGGAACGGAACAATTTACCAAGGGAAATGGTGAAAACTTTACTAAAAACGCTGAACGAATTTAATGTTAAAATTCGCAAATGGCAAAAGACAAAGGGTGGAGGAATCTAACAAAATATGTAAGATAAAAATAATAATAAAAAAGGTTAGATGACAAGGTAAGTTTCAACGAAGCTTGCGCCCCTTCGCAGTTAAATTCAATTCAAAAATTCATTTTACAAGCGATATTCGCTTCTAATTTGTCTTCACGACTTGTTTAACTCCAAACTATGCGTGGAATCGTGAAACAGCTCCAGCGTAAACAGAAATACATAAAGGTACCTTTTAGTTTCTGTTCATCACAAATGAGTAATATAAACAAATTTTTATTGTAAAATACATTACAGCCAAAACCAATAACTATATATACGGAATTTCATTGCGATTATTATCGCGTTCACAGTCAGTCGTAATTAATTTCCACATATAATAGCAAGTCATTAATTCAGTTTGTTTGATTGTTACTGAAGTTCCCTTCTTACCAAACGTCTATCATCCGTAAATTATACTGTAGCTGGCATGCACTTGCCAGATTTCTGCAATTTTTGTAGAAAATTTAGGATAGTAAATTAGAGCATAGTATGAGAAAAGTTTAAAAAAACGTAAATGACCTGGTGCATAGTACTGGCATATATGTATACTAATGATGCATATAATTATTATTTATATTGTGTCAAGACTTGCTGCATACTAGTAGCGGTATTTTAATATAGTTATTTATTATTATATATTTTAATTGGTATTGAGCTGACGCTCCGGTAGCAAATCCCCTAGTCATCTAATTACCCCCTTTTTATTTATTTTTTTCTTGCGGATAAGCCCATTAGGACTACGTAAAGTACTCAGAAGCGTTTTTTCGCTTTCCTTTGTGCCCATATTTCCTTCATACGGTTGCTGTGGGCTTCTTTTCTCTCATCTGACCATGTTGTTCCAGGTCTTTTCTTTAATCTTACCTCCCGGTCAATTTGCCACTTATGAATTTTGGATTTAAATATGTCTCTGTTTTCGATATCTTCTAGAACAATTCCTGCTAACTTGAGGTCTTACTTGATTTCTCCAACCCATTTCATTGTATCCGATATTAATTTACTTCGGTTTTCATTAAATTCAACTATTCGCCTTGTCAGTCTGTTAGGGTTAATTCTTTTGATGTGTCCAAAAAATTTTAGTCGGCGTTTTTTTAATATGTTTGCGTATTGTAAAATTTCCTGATTACTTTTGAGTCTGTACTGGTCTCCTATGAGTCTTAGGCCCAAAATTTTCCTTATAATTTTGAGTTATTTTTCTCAATGTTTTCTATTTCTTTTTTCCTGTTCAAAATAAGTGTTTCTGATCCATAAAGACATTCTAGTTTAATTACTATATTGTAATGTCTGAGTTTGGTGTGCTTGGAGATGTATTTTTGTTGTAGACGTTTTGTGTTAGGCGATAAGCTGTTACCATCTTTTGGTAACTAATTTCATTAACTTTTGCTTCAGTTCCATTCGCTTGGATTGTTTTGCCGAGATACTTGAAGTTTGAGACTCGTTTGATTTCTCTATATTTTGTCTCCATGTATTTTGGTGTTTCTTTATTGCAGGTCAAAAATTCTGTTTTCTCGAATGAAACCTGTAGACCCACTTTCTCCGTCACTTCTTTCAAGAGTTCGGTCTTTTTTGGGGCTATTGCAATGTCACGAGTTAAGATTGCTAAGACGTCTGCAAATGCTAGGCAATCTATCTTCAATTTTCCTCTGCCTAATATAATTGGCTGGTCAATTCCAAGGATTGTTTTTTTGTTTCCGCCATTCCTGTAACACTTTCTCAAGGATGCAGTTGAACAATAAAGGAGAAAGTCCCCTTTTTATATTATTTTTAAATTTTAAGCTTAACTGGGCAGGAAACAAATTTGTTTCTGGAAATTATAGCAGAACACAACCAGTAACAGATATGATAAAAGAACTGGAATGGGTTTCATAGGAAGACAGGAGGTGGGTGAAGAGGGTCATGGGAGTGTGCAAGACTATATTGGCGATGAATCATGGAAATATATTGGTGTAAGAATTAAAAGTAATACATGGAAGGGAAAAGGTGACCATGACCACAAGCTGGCACTCGATTTCAAGCACAAGGGTGTAGGAAGATTCTCTTTTTTAGGTAAGGGTGTCAGGGATTGGAATAAGTTATCAATAGAAATGATGAATAAATTACGAAAACGTTGAAAGAATTTAAAATTAAAACTTGTAGACGCCAAATGTAGGTGGGTGCAGGAAAGGGAGGAGATGAGTGTGTAGGGAAATTGCGACTAGAACGTGCGCTCCTTTGCAATTTTAATTAAATATTAATATTTTTCCGATTTGAGAATTTTAATTTTAAATTCCTTAAGCGTTTTTGGTAAATTATTCATCACTTCACTTGGTAATTTGTTACAATGCTGACACCCTTACCAACAAAAGAAAATTTTTCCACTCCCTTATGCATGAAATCGAGCACCAGCTTGGGGATATGGTCGTCTTACCCCTTCCATGCACTATTCCTTATTCTTTGACGAATATCCCTCCAAGCTCCATCACCAACAAATACCCTGTACATTCCCTGTAGTTATAATTATCCTTTAGTTTTTAATATCCGTGTACCTAATAAATAGACTCTTCTTGACATTTATCTTCATTCTATGCTGATCTATCCATTTAGATACTCTATCAAGGTCACCCTCCAGCTGTTCACAATCTTCACCTGTTTTGATCCTGTTGTATACCATTATATCGTCTGCAAAAATCCTAAATTCTGACCGTAACCCATCAAAACAGTCATTCATTAGAATAATGAACAGCAACTGTCTAAATACACTACCCTGTGTCACTCCCATTTTTACTTCCACCTCTTTTGGTAATGTATTTCCTACTCTAACATTTTGCTTTCTGGCTTTTAAGAATTTCTCAAGCAACCAAGTAACTTTTTCATCCATTGCAATAGATCTCAGTTCATTTAAAGTCATTTTATGGCTCACTCTGTCAAATGCCTTAGAAAGATCTAGTGCCGCTCTATCAACTTGGCCTCCCTTCTCCCGTTCATCTGAAATATCTTACATATAGCCCACCCACCGAGAGCCACATGAATACCCTTGCCTAAAGCCGTGTTGTCGATCTGAAAACCAGTTTCTTTCCTCACAGAAATTTCTGATATAGTTACATATCAATCTCTCCATCATTTTTCCTATAACAGATCAAACTAATTGGCCTGTAATTTTCAACCCTAGATGTAACCACTCAGTTATTAACTGGTACCATCCTTGTTCCTTCCTCCACGACTGGTACCACTATCGCTCTTTTCCATCACTGAGTTAAGCAGGTAGACTCCAGACTCATTTTAAATAAAATTTCAAGTTACGGTACAATATTGTATCCAACAATCTTTAATAACTCTGCAGTAATATTATCTACACCAGCCCCTTTGCGTTTTTTAGCTTTCTGAGTTCCTTCATAATTTTCTGAGAATCTATTTCAAATTTTGTAGTTTCCTCATTTATACTTTTAGGGAGACTCTCCTCTGATTCATTCCCTCCCATCCCTAGTTGTCTCACTAATCCAGTCACTCAATATCTCTGCAATTTTGAAATCCTCAGTAATTTAATAGCGATGGGTTTGATGCCCCGGTAGCAATTTCACTACTTTCTTACGTTCGTATTTCATGAATGTTATCTTAAATGCGTTCACTGCCTCAGGTACATTGTTCAATATTTATTCCACTCCCTTACTTCCTTACATACAAAAGAAAATGTCTGAAATCAAGTGCTAGTTTGTAAAGAAGGACAAATATGGTTGATAGCTACCAAACGATTAGTTATCTATATTCATAAAAGTAATGGGGTGCTACTTATGTCCTAAGCCATAAACAAGAGAAGCAACCTACGTTTCTTTGGCCGCGTTTCTGCTTGTCTGTTTGGATTCGCGGACTTTGTTGGGGCTTTGAATAACCGAGAAGTAAAGTAGGGTATTTTTAATTTGATGTGAAGTTGGAATGCTCAGAAATTTAAGATAACAGTGTTCTCAAATTAGTATCCTTTTTCCAACGTATGCTATTCATGCAAAGTTACTATTTGGATTTTGATACGCTTTAGCATAATGTACAGAACCCGCGGCAGATTAGTTACTATATCCTTTTGTTGTGAAGTCGGAAGGCTAAAAACTTTTTTCCTAAATTATTACATATTTTCCGTTCTATGTGATTCAAATAAAAACTACTGGTTGGATTTAGTTACTTCGGCAGTCACAATGTTAATCGTGATTTTACCGTACGAACATCGTCGTATTAGGTTTACGTTTTTCCTTTCTGGCGATATGTTGCTGTTTAAAAGAAAGGTTTGTACTGTTACACTCCACGTGAACGAAATAATGCAAATAACTGCGATGCAACACATATTCAGTTGGCAATTTATCTCAACACCTAATTCTGCATTTCACGAATTATTAATTTAAATACTTTATCAATGGTTGAGGTGAATTGTTTAGCATATCTCTCAGTAATTTATTCCAAAACTGACTCCCTTACCTACAACAGTTAATTTTTCGTTCCCTTATGTTTCAAAACAAGTATTAAATTATAGTTTTGATCACCTCGGGAAAGTTTCAGCTAATCGATGGATGGCAGAAGTACACAACCTAGGGATGACGATCTGAGACCGATTAATCGAAGAATCGATTTTTCGAACCAAAAAATCGATTTATACTGAATCGATCAAGTGGATCAATATTTCACCCTTGAAAATCGAAATTCGCCACCTAACCCTCGACATTCACCACCTCTAGATGACATCGATGACTTGATTATGTCATCAAAATTCATTTCTATTTCATCAACCATTTTTCCCGTAACTTACCTTCCGTCCACACCAGAAAATTTGTCACCACACAGTCACTCCTACTCCTTTTTTATTTTATTTTTATATTTAATTTAATTGCAGTGGAGCACACGCTCCGGTAGCAATTTCCCTACACCCCCATCCTCCCCCTATCCTGCACCCACTTACATTTGCCCTCTACAAATTTTCACTATAAATTCTTTTAATGTTTTCGGTAAGTTATTCATTATTTCACTTGGTAACTCATTCCAATCCCTGAAACCCTTGCCTAAAAAAGAGAATCTTCCCACACCCCTGTGCCTGAAATCGAGTTCCAGCTTGTGGTCATGGTCATCTGTTTCCTTCCATGCCCTACTTTCCATACATACTCCAATATCTTTCCATGCCTCATAGCCAGTATACGCACTGTACACTCCCATAACCCTCCTCCTCCTCCTACTGTCTTGCAATGAATCCCATTCCAGCTCCTTTATCATATCAGACACTGATTGCATTCTGCGATAATTTCCAGAAACAAATCTAGCAGCCCTTTTTTGCACTCTCTCCAACTCCTGTATTTGATACTCAAAATGTGGGTCCCATACTACACCACCATATTCGAGCAATGGTCTGACCAAAATATTGTAACCCAATTACTTCTCTCGTACATCCCCTCATCACTCTCTCCAACAAGTACAGAATTTTGATACCTTTTCCTACCACCTGTCCAATGTGTTCTGCCCAGTTAAGCTTATTTTCAAATATAATGCATAGTTATTTACATTTCAGGTCTTCAGCAAGCAATTCTTTCCCCACTTTATATTCATAATTAACCTTTTGTTTTTTATTTGTGTATCTAATAAGCTGACTCTTCTTTGCATTTATCTTCATCCCATGTTTACCAACCCAACTAGATATCCTGTCCAGATCATCCTGCAACTGTTTACAGTCCCCAATTGTTTTGATCCATTTATATAGCATTATGTCATCTGCAAACAATATAATTTCAGATAGTAAACAACCAACACAATTATTCATTAGAATAATGAATAGCATTGCTCCCAATACGCTACCCTGCGGCACTCCCATTTTTCTTCCACTTTTATTGATACTGCATTTCCTACACTAACTTTCTGTTTTCTACCTTTTAAAAATTATTCTACCCAGCAAATCACTTTCTCATCCACTCCAATAGTTTTTACCTTATTTACTACCATTGTATGGCTCACTCTGTCAAACGCCTTTTACAGATCTAGTGCTACACTATCAATTTGGCCTTCCTTGTCCATTTCATCCGAAATATCTTGCATATATCCCACTAACTGAGATTCGCATGAATATTCTTGCCTGAACCCATGTTGCCTACTTGTAAACCACTTACGTTCCTCACATATATTTCTGATGTGGTTGCATATCAATCTTTCCATTAATTTACCTACCACTGATGTATAACTGATTGGCCTGTAATTTTTGACTGTATTTCACCCCTCTCCCCCCGCCTTCATGTAACGGTATTACTATCACACTTTTCCAGTTCTGTGGTAAGCAGCAAGTATCCAGACTCAGTTTAATTAATATTTCAGGATAAGGTACAACGTCACATCCGGCTATCTTTAAGATATCTGTAGTAATATTATCTACATCAGCCCCTTTATGTTTTTTAGCTTTCTTATTTCTACCTCACGATAAATTTCAAATTTTTTAGTATCTTCATTTCTAATTGTGTCTAATTGTGTTTGAAGTTTGAAGATCTCTCGGGCGTGCAGCCGGGTCATTGTGTTGTTTAACTCGTTCTCCGAATTAGACCCTTCCGTTTCTGATTCATTGTCCCTAATGCTGTCACTAAACCAGTTACATAAAATCTCTGCTTTTTTCAAATCCTCAGTAACTGCTTCCCCATCCTTATCTACAAGCGTCTGTACTCCCTCCCTTCCCTCAGTTTCCTGATATAGCCATAGAAATTTCTGCATGCATCAGTCAATGGTCCTCCTGCACTGACAATACTCCTTATGAACCCATCTTTAGCCACTTTATTTGCTATTATTAAGTCGTTGTTTAGTTGTTTTAAATTTTCCCTACTACCCTGCTGTCTCTTAACTGTGTTATGTTCTCTTCTTACCAACCTCTTTAACCTCCACATCAACACATCCCTGATAGATTCATCCAAACAGTTTTAACTATTCTGGCGACCGCGGACCTAATCATTATCAAACTAAATAACCATTTTAGTGTATAAATGAGGATAAAACTTGGCCAAGCCTAGGTAAGCTTAATGTTACAGTCATGGACACTATACGTTCAGGGCCTGATTAAATCAGCACGGGGTCCTTGGTTTTCGCCGTACGGGGCAGTAGTAGGGCTAAAATAACCCAACAAACTAACAAAAAAACATATTTGGCCTGGATGGGGTGCTCCAGAGAATGCTAGGCTCGGCGGGGTCCCCCTAGAAGACGTGGGGTTCCCCAGAAGGGCGCGGGACCCGTAGCATTTGCTAATTCCTGGTACGTGGTTAATCCGGTACTGTATACGTTAGAAGACAACAGGCAGCTTACATTTCTTATTCCGTGACAGCACTCAAGTCAACGATTCAATCTGTTAGTTAAATTAAGTTCCATTATTCTTCAACCTAATGAATTATTTCATTGTGTAGTAAGAAGGACAGCAGTAATCATCATCCTGAGCAATTAATCAGCTCACATGGCTTAGTCTACAGAAATCTTTAAAGAATCTCTGTACAGCAGCTTGTAACGATGCAATCGAACCGACGCGATTCGAGAATAGTGTCTGCGAGAGATTATCTTTGGACAGTAAGAGCAAGATGGCTGAGGAGTATAGTTTGCGGCGGGAACGCGGAAAGCGAATGTTGAAAGTGGTCGACGGTTAAGAACGATGCTGTGAGAACGAATATTATAAAAAGTGCTTATAACTATTCCCTTAACTTGTACGGTGATTTGAAGAAGCATTTGGAGTGTCGGTGTATGAGGACAAGAACAGTGTTCCGGATAAACTATTGTGATAGTGGCACCACATGCTACTTGTACCTGCTCGGTTCGAATCTTGCACGCTTTGGTAAAGAAGTTCCGATAGCACGAGTCTTTGTAACTGGTGGTTACTTCGGCGACGTATTTCTTCTGCTTATTCAGACAATAAATGTGTGTTCTGAATGTAAACTTTTATGTGATTTATGTGTTTGCAAATTCCCGCTAACTGTTACTGCTAACTATTTACGTGATTGATTTTGTGAGTGACTATGAATTATTAGTATTAGTTGTGGAATCCCCACTGGCGACCTGACGGTATCAAACCTGTAATCTTACGAACATTTAATTAAGACTGAAATCACGTCGTGTTGAGTAGTACCACCAGGACATAATTTATCACTAAATCAACCAACGTTCTTACATGGCTTTCCCGTGACAGGACGGCATAAGTGAAAACGGAGGTAGTAAATGACATTAGTCAACACCGAAGTGGATTTTATGCTGTAAAAACCGAGTAGGAAATGTGAGTAGTTTGAATAACAACAATCGGCGATAATGGACTGATTTCAACGAGACGTGAGCGCGGCATTATAGTAACGACGGAACCGAGCATACACGACGATAGCCGAGCGGCGCAGACGCTGAACGAGCAACTACAACAACTCGACAACACGGCGGCGCGGTCTTAGCGCGGCGGTAGTGGAACGTCGCAGACAACACGGCAGCGCGGCACGCAGCGGTCGGCAGAATAGCAGACGGCAGCTGTGAAAGTCGACGAAAGGGAAGTGCAAGATTCACAAACTGACAGGAGTAGTTTTTCGTTTTCAAACAGAATTTGTTAATGTCATGTGAACAGGTCGAATAAATTTCTTTCGACCTTTATTCAATTTTAAATAGTTAAATGAGTGGGAAAATCCCCAAGCAATTTGTTTAAAATAGAAGCTTGTCAGTTTGAACCAGTAGTTAGTTTTCGTGGTAACGGGATTTTTTTATAATTTTTCTGTGGACTCACGGGAGTAATTTTTTGTTTCTTTCGACTTCTCTTAAATTTCAAGGAAACACATGAGTGGAAAATTTAATTTTAATGAGACTGGAGTCAACGAATTATTTTAGTAATGCTTTGGTTATAAAGTGTTAACTAGTTCCGAGTGTTTTAATTTTTTTTGAGCAAAGTAATTTCTGGAACTTTGATGCTAAAGCTAAGAGGGGAGTATTAGTGACTGAAGTATTTTTTGGTCCTAGTTTCTTTCAAGAACAACTTAGTAAATTGTAGTTAATGTTGAGTTGTGCCATGGCGTCTGAGAGTGATGCGGGTGATGGGGGGCTGGTGATGCCGGACTGCGAGCCTTTGAATGATACTTGTGATGGGCAAACCAATCGGTTGACATCCGCTTCTGTGGCACTCGAGCTGTCACTAGCTACTATGTTTGAGTACTTAAAGTCCATGGGAGCAAATATTAATTCTTTGAAATCAGATATTAATTCTGTGAAATCAGATATGGATTCAATTAATAATTCTTTGCAATCAAAGATGGATTCAAATACCAATGACCTGCGGTCTGATTTTCAAGGGGAGCTGCATAATTTGCGATCTGATTTGGGAGCCAAGATGGACTCAAATATTAGTTCTTTGCAATCAAATATTAATGACCTGCGGTCTGATGTTCATGACCAATTGCAGCTAAAGTTTGGGGAGCTTAAGAAAATGACGTCAGATAATCTCAGTGTTGTAACTGGATTGCATCCAGATAAGCTTGAGTCTCAGAATAACTTGAAATTAGGTAACCTTGATCTTCAGAATAATTTGCAATCCTCTGATGATTCACAAATGGAACTTCTAGTACCAGTAACCGATAAGAACATTGGTTTGGCCCAGGAAACAATTCCTGTTTCGCATGATATCTTGTCTGTTAACTCCTATCCTGGTGCTCAAGTTAAGCACGATAGTGTTCAATTAATTTCAGAAGTTCATTGCCCCGACACAGGTGTTCATGTAGGTAATATTACTACAATTTCTAGTGCGAAAAGCAAACTGCCTATGGCCAAAGCTATCTTTGAACATCGTAAACTCACTTTGGTCACTAAGTTGGTAAATCACATACATAATTTGATGTTCCCTTGTGGGACAGACCTCATTTTCTCTTCACACCACATTACTAAAGCAGGGGGAAATGAAGTTACCATTGGTGGAAAGCAATTTGTACATGTTGAACAGTTCTTTAGTGCGAACACAGATGGTCATACTACAATGTTTTCAAATATTCTAATGGAAGATTTTATTCTCCAACATTCACTTGAGCCTTTTGGAAAGTGTAATGCCACAATGAGAAGAAGGAAACGTAGAAAGAAAAGGAAGGTTAGGAGGGAAGAACCGGGAGTGTGTGTTAAGAAAAAAGAAATAATCTCATTCTGGTCCAAAAGTAGACTGGACCTGTTTCACGAGGGTCTCAACATCCTGAAATTCAAATACAAACATTCTTATTTTAGCATTAGGGATTTATGTTATTATGCACTACATTTTTTTAGTTTTTTCTTGTAAATCATTTATGTTGGGGAAAAAAATAATTGATTTTCATAGATTTTAAGTTTGGAGCACACTTTCAATATAAATGTTTAGTACAAACCTTGAATTCTTTCTTAAAAGTCTTGTACCTTATAAGTTTGCTTAGTTTAGTATTTCTCGCTAGGTGTTTTCCTTTGGTTGAGATAGATCACGACGATACTTGGTATAAGTTAAGCAATAAATGTTTTGAGTTATATTATGAAGGGATGTCTAGAATAAGTGTCACTAGATCAGATAGGTGTAGGGATTTTGTGTGGGGTAGTATCGGTAGTTAATGCTTTGATGGTGTGTGTTCTTGCGAATAGTTGGTTACGAGTGCGGAGACACAAGGTGGTGGGGGGAGTCAAACAATAGAGTAAAAGGGCTCGCCTCTTGGTACCACCATGCTTCCCGCATTTGCACATTTTCGGATTGGTGTTGTCTATGCGGCATGACTTAGTTTGATTTCATTTAACTTACTTCTTTCTCAAAATAAAGAAGGGTTCACCAAAGGGTAATGTAAGCATGGGGAGGATTTTCCTACTGATTTGACTGGCTTCGAGTGAAAGAATGATTTCAGTACTGTTAGTTTGTGAATCATAGGAGTGTGGCCCCGAGGCAGGGAATTGTAATCAATGTATCCTGTGGTTTGTGAGAAAGAAAGGGACTGCACGGTGTTTACGGAGGAAACTGAATGACTATAATTTTCAAGTTTGTTTTCATTTGTGTTTATTGTCATATATTCAGATTGTGTATACTCAAAGAGACTGATGTGTTTTGGTGTGGTTTAACTTTTGTATTTGATGTTTTCTTCGATGTTGTATTTGGTCCGATGTTTTGTTCTAATGATGTACTCATTTTGTAAATGAATTAGTCGAGTACCACCAGATTTGGTTAGGGTTTGAAAAATTCTCAAATGTCAGTAAGGTTGGGTCCGGCGAAAGGATACGCGTTTGTCAACCGTATCTTACGCCTTAAAGCCAACGAGGGGGGTGTAACGATGCAATCGAACCGACGCGATTCGAGAATAGTGTCTGCGAGAGATTATCTTTGGACAGTAAGAGCAAGATGGCAGGAGTATAGTTTGCGGCGGGAACGCGGAAAGCGAATGTTGAAAGTGGTCGACGGTTAAGAACGATGCTGTGAGAACGAATATTATAAAAAGTGCTTATAACTATTCCCTTAACTTGTACGGTGATTTGAAGAAGCATTTGGAGTGTCGGTGTATGAGGACAAGAACAGTGTTCCGGATAAACTATTGTGATAGTGGCACCACATGCTACTTGTACCTGCTCGGTTCGAATCTTGCACGCTTTGGTAAAGAAGTTCCGATAGCACGAGTCTTTGTAACTGGTGGTTACTTCGGCGACGTATTTCTTCTGCTTATTCAGACAATAAATGTGTGTTCTGAATGTAAACTTTTATGTGATTTATGTGTTGGCAATTCCCGCTAACTGTTACTGCTAACTATTTACGTGATTGATTTTGTGAGTGACTATGAATTATTAGTATTAGTTGTGGAATCCCCACTGGCGACCTGACGGTATCAAACCTGTAATCTTACGAACATTTAATTAAGACTGAAATTCACGTCGTGTTGAGTAGTACCACCAGGACAATAATAATTATCACAAATCAACCAACGTTCTTACAAGCTGAAGAATTATCTGGCTAACTTACATCCGAAGTGTCTCAGTTTAGGTTCTGACAAGTTCAGCAAATTCTCCTAAAAGCAAAAATTTTGTTTAATGTTTCAGGTGCGCCATCATGGCGCCTTTAACAGGGTTCAAGCGTGATTCCACAATGAAGGAAGAACTGCCAAGTCTTTTGGGACCAGACACTAAAAAAAGTGAGTATTTCTTTTACAAACGATGATTTCTCTCTTTGGCTATGATATTCGGCGATGAGATGCAGCCTTGATGCAATTTAATTTAAATGCGATGGAGCGCATTCTCCAGTAACAATTTACCTACAGACCTAATTACTCCAGTCTAGCACCAGCTTATGGTTATGACCATCTCTTCTGTTCCATTAGCTCTTAATTCTCCTGTTAATATTCACCAAAGCCTCATCATCGGTATTCACCTCGTACATTAGTATCACTACTTTCACCCTCCTCCTGTTTTCCAATGAATCCCAGTCCAGCTTACTTATCATAACAGTAGCTGATTGCTTTCTGCGATAATTTCCACAAACAGATCTGTGTGTCCTACTTTACTAAATAGATGCTATGATGAAGGGAAACAACGGGAAAGGAATACAGATTCCCTGAACTTGGTACTGTGGAGGACCCAAATTTTGGCGTAAGTTACGTTACTTCGCACCCTCTGCAGAAATAATTTTTCTCATTATTTTGATACATTGTGGCAAATTTAAGGTGTTTGCCATGAGTATATGTCAGTGATGTATTATCTGATTCGCGGAAAACTAACCAAATTTGAAAGTAGAACCAACAGAGACGTAGTCTAACGTTAAGCATTAAAAAAAAAAAAAAAAAAAAATAAGCACTACGAAAAATTCACAGATTATTCACTCAACTAGTCACACATACAGTGGCGTAGCTAGGTCAACAAGGGACCCCGTGAAAAAAAATTATTTTAGGCCCTCAGGGCAGATGAGCGACGTGTTACTGGTAGGGGCCCCGTGATCTGAGCCTGGGGGCCCCTGAGTTGTGCGCCCTGAGCGTAGGGGCCCCGGTGCACAGCACCGCCTAGCTCCATAGTAGCTACGCCCCTGCACACCTAATTATGTTACTAGCTTCAAAGACCGTAAAAAATGATGGGCTGGGCAGAGTTTTGTGACTTGGCAGTTGTTAATTGGAATTGTTATAAATATAATGTAATGTTGTACAGATTTCAGTTGTAGTTTAAATTGCAATACAATTGGAATTACATATTTCCGAAATAATTATATCAGTAAATTGGCGTCTATGAAAACACCTTTCACGGGTTCTTCCATCTTTCTTTTTCATTACCCAAGATTGAGATCCATAAAACTAGATACATCCCTTTCAAGTAATGACTTCATTAACATAGTACGAGTGAAAACAAAGCAAATTAAAAATACATCTTAACAACTTTCATTATGCAGCGTAATTAATGTTAGGGGTAATTTTGGTTCAGGCCACAATATGGCATGACGTAATGATTTCGGTTACATGGTGCTCACGAATGAATTTTAGATCGCGTAAAAACATTTAAATTATTCATTCCTTCTTATGTAATGACATTCTAGCATAGGCTAAATGTCGATTTAACCTATACCTCCATTAATATTGCTGTTCAAAAATGAAACATTTTATCTTCAGTATTTATGGACTCAGAATATTACGAAAACATCTACAATAAATTAATATAAATAAAGAAAAAGAAACTGGTAATTAATATATTGCTTTAAATTAATAAATACTTTTATTTTAATATTCTGGCAATTTATTTCTTGCTTAAAACTGAATAGAAATGTTTGTAAACAACCTCATAACCTCGTTCTGTAGAAACATCTCTGGTCGTTGTTACTCCGACAACGAGGTCGGGCGCGTGACGTCATAGCTTGACAGACATCGTGACGAAAGTTACCTTTTCGCCTTCTTCTTTTGGTTATTCCCAACTGAAGAGCGTGATTCAACTTATTTAGCAGATGTATTTTTCTTTTTCCCTAAAAACCTTTTTGTCCTCTCGCTAATGAGCTCAGGCAGAGGCGTGTGATAAATTATGAATAAAAACTTAACTTAGTCCACAACCCGAAGGTTGGTTGGATCCTCCAGAAGGAGGCATACTAAGCCATTGTGTCAGAGGTAGGACGGTCAGTTCCTTTCCTCTGGGACCTACAGTTTAACGTGGAATCCGAACCACGGAGAGTCCTGGCATAGCTCATATGATTAAACACAACTCTCAAAATTACTGCTCCTGCCGGGATTCGTGCCGGGGCAGGAGCAGCGAAAGTTTTGAAAGCAAGGGCTTAGGCACTGAGCTACCAGGACGCTCTAAAAATTATGAATAGTATACGTAAAAATCGGAAGAGCATAGACCATTATAGGAAAGGGTTGCATATAGATTTTTAATGACTGAATGCCTTAAATTGTGTTTTGATTTGACTGCGTGTGCCGCTCCGTAATTGTGGTTTCTCACAGCCCGTGGCTTTGTAGGTCGCGCCATGCAGCCGAATTGTAAGGATCAGCAAGTGCCACAGAGATATCCCTCGCAACCTGACAGCCATCTCCCCACCACGTTGACTAGTGTCGTTTCGGCTAGCCGGGCATTTGATGTTTACCGACTGTGGGGCGGATAGACGGCCACCAGAGGCAACTCCCTTCCCACAGCCCGTTGTTGATAGCTGGACCTGCGCGGCCGGCAAATACACGGGCCGTGGGAAGTCACCTTTACGATGCATGCTCTGCACATAACACCGCACGGCCCTGCCTGTAGGTAACTAAACTTACCGCCAATGTGCTTGACAGAGTCGTGGGCAGCGAGGCTGGTGGCGACCGCCGAGTTTCGTGGAGGGCTGGCGCTACTGGTACTGGCAGTGGCGCTGCCGCTGGTTGTCTTCTGGTCGCTCTCTGAAGCAGTCGACATCGGGCCGTCCGACGTCGTCGGCACGTGCAGCATCAGTGACGCATACAGGTCAGCTACCTGGCTTTCTGCACTGACTCTGTGTAACTGTGCCCACATTTTTTGCAGAAATTAACATTGCTTTGTCACTGAAGCTCCATTGTTCTTTTATTCTTTCAAGGTTTTCCAAAGTCTTGATATGGCCTATTAATTATTTGAGACAATAACATTGATTTCTATTTTCTGGCTTGTTCTTTACAAACCGGGAACAGAGTAGCTCTGGCCTCGCATTCGGTAGGTCGCCTGTTCGAATCCCCGTTTGGGCATCCAGATTTGGGTTTTCCATGGTTTCCTCAAATTACTCCAGGCGAATGCCGGGATGCTTCCTTCATAAGGTCATTGCCGAATTTCATCCCGTTCCTTGTCCCCAGTCCAACTCCGCCTCTAATGACTTCGACGTCGACGAGGCGTAAAGCCATAAAAAAAAAAGAGAGAACAGAGGCGAGTGGAAGCGTATTATACATCCAGTGCAGATGTTGGGCAGCCAAACAAGACAAACCAAGGCGAAATTACTACGGGACATCAACAGATTGAGAAAAATGCAGCCGCCCTGAAATTTTGTTCAAATTCCACACATTCCAGGGCCTAAAGCACTGAACGGCGTCGCAGTTAGTGGCGAAAATCAGTGTTGGAGGAGTCATAAAACAGAAGCATTCATAGGCACGGGTAAGTCTTGCAGCTGCAACGAACGGGCGAGTTGGTTTTGATAACAGTTTACGTCACTTACACTGATTTTCTACCCGCAGACCGATCGCGGTGGGTGAGTGGTAATACTCTGGCCTCGCATTCGGGAGCACGTGGATTCGAATTCCCTAAGGCCTTCCAGGTGTGAGTTTTCCATGGTTTCCCCAAACCACTCCAGCCAAACGCCGGGATGCTTCCTGCTAAGGCCATGTTAACGTTTCAATAACAAATTATTGGGTAGCTTTCGACTTTTTTAAATTTATAGCGGAATCATATGGTCGCCCTATAGTTACACTGGAGGAACTTAAAAACTCAACATGCATCCAGGAATATTATAATTTTAGAAAACTTTGAAGAAATATCCAGCGGCATACCCAGAAGATATGATAACAAATGGAAATGGCTCAAGCTAAGATACAGTTGCCAGTGAGATATGCACCCACCTTGAGCACCAATACATTCCTGGATCAATAAGTGTTCGGATGTCTTCTTGGGGTATATCTCTCTACGCCTAATGTCTTTTGCAGTCAGTTGTTGCACAGTTTGTGCTGGGTGACCATATAATCTAATGTGTCTACTCCTGGAAGCCCAGACATGCTCTATTGGGGACAGATCTGGCAACCGTGCTGTCCAAATTGTGATCGTAAGCCCTAGCAAGGCTTATGTTGTGATGGACACAGTATGAAGACGGGAATCGTCTTGTTGGAAGACGCGATTTGGATGGTGAACATGTAGGGTATGCAGCACCACGTCCACATAGTGGTGGGCTGTCATTGTGCCTTCAATAGCAGCCAACTCAGTCATGCTGTCGAAACTGATTGCCGCCAAAATATGACACCAGTGGATGCTCTTGTGTGAAATCACAGCAGGTAAGCCGTTTCTCTGCTACGCCTGCGAATATGTCGTCGATGATCACTTTGCCACAGACCAAATCGAGACTCGTCTCTAAACACAAATGTATGCCATTCACCTGTTCATTTGCGTTTTGCATTACACCAGGTTAAACAATGCTGGCAATGAAATCAGATTAATAGGACACATTGCATAGGGGTCAGAGACAATAATCAATAGGGTTCGGATCTTTACAACAAAAAAATAGAGAAATATGCAGGCAAATATGACCTTAAAAATGGGTAAATATGAACTAAAAAGACAAAATATGATCAAACATTTAAATTTACTATACTGCACAATTATATATCATTTATTTTATCTAGTAGTGTCGCTTTCATTTAGGCGCCATAATTTGCTTCCGTGCACTCACTGCACCATTGGGAAATTAAATTTTAAATCGTTTTGTTGAAGTCACTTTAATTTCAAATAATTTACAGAATAGAACTCTTGCATCTGTACTAAAATACTCCTTTCTAAATTCCCTTACGTAACTTCACACTTTCAGAAAATTTTATCTTCTGCATGGCGGTAGGTCTACTCACTGATACAATGCAGATTTAACGATGACTGAGGTTATTTCATTGAAATTTTGATTGACGCTGATCGATACAGGCATGCTTCTGCTGCATTGTCGATAATAAAAGGCGGGTGGAATATTACGTTTAGAGAGTGACAATAATGTATAACTTTAATTCTCGAGTGTTGAATTCTGACTACAGTGAAAATAAGTACCCCCCCTCCCCCCCAATCTGTATAGCAGAAGTACAGTTCTGTGAATAATTATCTTAATTTCTTCTCATCTATATTTAGTAAATTCCCAGTACTATTAAAAATACATTGCAAGACAGGAGGTGGATGAGGAGGATCACGGGAGTGTACAGGGCGTATACTGGCGATGAGGAATGGAAAGATATTGGAATAGGTATGAAAAGTAGTGCATGGAAGGGAAAAGATGACCATGACCACAAGCTGGCGCTCGATTTCAGGCACAAGGGTGTGGGAAGATTCTCTTTTTTAGGTAAGGGTGTCAGGAATTGAAATGAGTTGCCAAGGGAAATGATAAATAACTTACCGAAAACGTCAAAAGAATTTAAATTTAAAATTTGTAGAGGGAAAATTTAGGTGGGCGCAGGATAGGGAGAAGATGGGTGTGTAGGGAAATTGCCACCGGAGCCTGTACTCCATTTCAATTAAATTAACTTAAACTACCAGATTTTTCATCAAAACATGATCATAAATATTATGTAAATATGACCAAACCTAGGAAAATGGTCTGAATATGCATTTGTATCTTTATATATGAAGACGAATGTACGTTTTTTGTTTGTTTGTTTGTTCTTCATACACATCCACAGTTTTCGTCCGATCTCGATGAAACTTTGCACACTTATCCTTTGAAACAAGGAGAAAAATACTGTCTACATTTGGTTGAATACGTATCTGTATAAATAACTCATAACTTCGAAATACGGCAATAGACAGACACGTTGGATATGGACGTCTCCGTGCCGTGTTTCCGTGTAGTGGACTGACTGGAAGCTCAGTAATTAAAGCGCTTGCTTACGAACGTCGTGGTCGCAGGTTCAAATCTCCGTGGAGGCTAAGATTTCTAAAAATTGTTTTTCATCGTAAGAGTCTGCCCTGGGCCGTAGGTTATTCGGATTGAATGTTAAACTGTAGATATTAGAAAGTTAGGGGTGCAATGCGAGGCAAATCGTAGGTAGTCTTGCAATGTTGTAGGTGTACACTTTTTTACGTTATAATGATCCCTCAGGTGTTGTTCGCAGTCAGTGTGTGAGTGTGAACCACAATAATAGTATTATGAATACGGAAGTAAGTCTCCGTCTTTTTGTTACGTTTTGACGACTAAATGGCTATATCTTTGTGATGGAATTTTATAAGGAAATCTGTATGAAGGGCACAGGATAATTTTTCCAGTATGATTAACAGTTGTAGTCACGAAATTTTGAGACCTTATCGAACGGTGACAGAAATATGTTGGAAATTGATTCTCTTCAAGAGACAGGTTCGACGGTACAATGATATAGTGTTAGCTTTCCTGTCATATTATTCCGACTCGATATTGTTTGGGACCAATCCTTCGTTACCAACAACATTCTATATTTAATTCTGGCAAAAAATTCTTAATCCACGCGTACGAAGTCGCGGGGACGAGCTAGTGCTATATAAAATACATTTAAATACTATCAGAAACGTTGAATTAGTGTTTAACTCAGAATTTCAGCTCAAAAAGAAAACAGGAAAAAATTTGACTTGTCCTTAAGATCCGAACCCTAGTAATCAAGCGTCAAGTAGATGGTTTTCAATCGTCCACGGGGTGACTCTCACAGTAACCACTGCTTGGATCTGGCCTGCAGCCACCCGTCTGGCGGTCTTCACGTGCTGTTGTCCAGCTGTGTGGACCTGGGTCTGCTCTTGGAACATTAGAGGTTTCTTTTATCACTGTGTAACAAGTCTGTATGCTGACATTGCACTATACTACGGCCAAACCTTCGGAATATTTCACGATATGAAGCACCCTTTTAAAACACGCCAATTCTCCGACTTCTCTCACAGTTGGACATTTGGGTGTAGAGGGTTGTTACTCTTCGCTTTAGCATACTTGGCCACAGGAACTTGTGGACAACAAAGTGTCATGTTACACCACACTGTGCGCCATTTAAACGCTTTTTTTCTGATACTATTACATATAAAACTTTCAATTTTTAATCATTTAATACTCTTCACGTGGGGATACTTGGTGCCAAATTTCATTCATTTATTGCAACACCGTCTGGGTGTTGGGATTTTAATTAGCGCCAGTTTATGTATCAGTTGCCAAGTATAACGGACGAGTTGCGCTTAGCCAATACTTACCTGTATCGTCACCGCAACGACAGGCGGCCGAGTGACGGCTCGCCCCCTCGCGTCCGCACTATTCCATAGCTCACCCGTGTTCCAACCCCGTCTTTACTCTCCTAGGTGGTTGTTTGAGGGGAATCAGTGTTGGTGGAGATGACAGGTAGGTTTGTCATCCTAGTTTGTAGAGTACTGTACTTTATTTTGCACAGTTTTGGTACAAAAGTACATTAAAATACTTTTTATCTGATTCACTTTATCACCTAAATGGTTGATCTTTTATGTACAAAAATAATATCCCAACGCAGTATTAACAAATCATCACCACACTGTACGGGAATGAAAGATTCTCGCGTCTTTAAACGCAAATCATAATGAAATGTCAATCACTTCGCACTTGAGGTGTTTGTTTTGTTTGAGGTTATTTTTAATTCATTCAATATTTTTTGTTAGTAAAGAACGAGATTATAACACATTTTAATTTAAAGTATAGATCGTAAAGATTTTGCATAATAAAAATAATAATTTCATGTCTCAAAGTACTAGTCACATAATTTCTTATTGGGAAAATCTCTGTGCGCCTACATCGTAGTCACCTAACTTGAAAAGGAGACCAGCAGATTAACGTTAAATTCGAACCACGGAGCGTCCTAGAATAACAGATAAAAGCTTTGCCAGAGGTAAATGTCAATTTTAATACTCGCAAAAATTACAGTTGAGGCCGGGATTTGAACCAGAGCCTTCAGTGCCCAAATCGCACGCATTAACCATTTGAGTCACCAGACCTGATGTAGGTTAGTGAAAAATAAGTTTTCAAACATGATAAAAATTAACATACTCTTTTTCCATACCATCTATTGTGCTATCCAAAAACACGAATCTACTTTAATGCGTTTTAATATATATTTTCCAGTACTTCTAGATTAGTCTGTTGACTGAAATGGTTACGGCGTACGATGCGGGTGTGGGGTGGTCCCCGTTACAAATGCGGATCTCGGCTACAGTTTTTTTGGGTCTTAAAATTGATCTTCAACTCTGGCAAAGCTTTGATTTTTTTTAAATTGCGAAGATGCTAGGACTCTTCCTACATTTTACAAACATCTGATAAACATGAAAAAGAGGTTGATGAAAAAAAAGACACTTATTTAAACAATAACATTAAAACTACATTTGGTCGTAAGGGAAGGGAATTTTCCTAAATATCTTTATGCGTTTCTCCACATCCAATAGGTCGACACTGGCCCTCACCGTCAAAACATAAACCAACCCAATGCGGCCGGGTGTCGGACGACACGCCGTGTCCTTTGGACAAACTTCGATCGAGTGAGCGCCAACTGTAAGAAACGTGACGATGCGGAGCAGTATCGGGCAAGTGGGGCCCGATCTTCAAAGGAGTTAAAATTATTCTAAAACCACGACGAGGCTAATTAGTTGTTACGGAGTTGGGGCCCATGCATTGAGCAAATTGGATTATATATATGTATAGCTTATTGAAACCCAGAAGGATCTTGCAGAAGTTAGCCTAGACCCACTGACATCTACACGCAGTATATATAGACAATTAATCAGGTCACATACCCTAAGATCCCAACAGCTAAAAATTAGAAACTCAGAAATGCATGGACACCAGAGAGACGTCAAACCCACTGGGAAAGGATGAGGAGGTTTTGGGAAGATAAGAAGAACAGCAAGAGGAATAAGGACAATGAAAATTAATTGTTCCACGCTCTCCCTAGTGGGCCAAACGATAAAATAAAATAAATATATATATATATAGCTCTAGGTTTTCTGTTCTGTTTCAAACCATGTATCTCTTCAAATAAATTGACACATTTTGCACACTTGTTCACTAGTTTCAATTTTATTCTTCTTGAAACTCAATTGTTGCGTTGCTAACAAGTGTATATTCCTCCCTCCAGAAGAAGGCAACATTCAAGAGTTCAAGTTTCTCGTTAAACATGGAGAAATGATATGGCGTGCAACACGAATAACCAAACGTGGAACAGTATTTCTAACTTTATTTCTGTATTTTATACCTTTTTGCTGAGTTGTTGGCAAGGTATCCGTTCATTTTCTATTTCAATTTCTTTAAATATGTAAATCATTCAGATGTGAATGTGCAATGTGACAAGTAGCAACAGTAGCTGAATTTTCTTGGCTTGAGCCGGTTCTTAGATCCTACCCTAGAACTCAATATCTGACGTAATTTTTTTTTTTTTTAATGAATATGCCTTCCATAATTATACACAAATTTTTCAAGTTACAGTAAACGTGTATTGATTTGTGACATAGATAGGAAATATAGGTGGATGATTTGGGAGCAGCATTTCTAAGAGAAGAGAGAGCCATGATAAACTAACAATTAATTTCAGGTAGAAGGGAGAAGGAACGTTTTAATTAGTAGGTGGGAGAGTGAGGGACGGGAACAAATTACCTAAGGAGGTACTGAACAATGTGCCTAAGACTGCGATAAATTATAATGCAAAAATTTGCACTGTATGAATCGTAAATACGTACACAGGTTCCAAAAAGTAATAAATTATTTCTAAGATAATAAGCACTAGACGTACCACAAAACCGTTCGTAGAAAGGGTGAAATAACAATGCTTAAATCGTATTACAATCCTATACGCAGCAAAAATGTGGACGATGATGGAGAACGACAGTAGCAGAGTAGGAGGTGGAGAAATGAGATTTCTAAGAAGTCTCACGGTGAAACAAGAATAGATAGATTGTAAGGAACTAACAATAGGCAGTTTGAGGGAGATGATCTTATAGAATAATCAATCAAGTGAGGGGAATGGCATGAAACAGACTTTCAACGCAGTAACACAATTGGAACAGTTACAGGATTTAGGAAAACATTGAGTAAGACTACATGATGGAATGATGGTTTTAGGAGTAAGATTAAAAGTAGAGGGCAACAGCTAGGAGGAGTTAGTGAAAGGGAAACTTTGGATAGACAGAAAAAAATGGAGACGACTTGTCAACTAGCCAGATCCGGTGAACTGGGGCCCTATCAGATTTGAAGCTGTAAGTTAGTATATAAAAAAAAGGGGTAAATGGATGACGGGGGAATTGCCACCGGAGTGTTAGCTCCATCGCAATTAAATGAAAAAATTAGTTACATGTCTCTTCCATGCATGTTTCGTATTGGTTGGCTTGTTATCGCAGAGTCTCTTGCTTGCCGGGCCGCACCAATGCGACGTCGTCCGAGTGTGTGTCTGCGGGCTGCTGCTTCTCCTCGGGCGAGTGCTTCCACTCGCTGCCCACCTCACACAACTACAACGCCGCGCAGTGGTCGAGTCGCGAAGCTGCGCTCGCCGCCGCCGAGTCCGAGTCGGGCCTGAGGCTGCAGCCGACTCGCGTCAGCACGCCTCTTGGCGCCACTGCCCTCTCCTTCAACGTATTCGTCAGGGCCATCGACGCCAAGTCGCTTTCCATACTGCTTACTACCAGTCAGGAGACGGTAAAGATTGAAAATCGTTATAATCTGCTATTAAGAGAGGGAGGCTTTGTCAGTAGTGTTCAACAAGTAGCTGAGTAGTTTATCTGATTCAGTGAAAGAATTTAAAGTAAAAATTTCATGTAATGGAAAAGTAATTATGCAGGGAAATTGCCACTGGGGATAATATAAGCTTCATAGCAATTAATAACAAATTATTTTGGTGACTTCTGTGATAACGGGAAAATATAACACTATAAATCACTTCAACTTTCAGAATAAAACACCTATGAAGAACTCCCATGTATTTCTTCAATCACACTTAAATGACCCTTCAGATTAGTTTCGTAACATGCACCAGTTCTTCACGAAGAAGTCTTTTTATCAAGCCAAGTTATCCTACGAATTTCGAAGGATATATCTTCAGGCCTTTGCAGATTCAACAGGCTCTGAAGGATATTGAAACGTGGGTGACAGAAAAAACTAGTGACGCCGCAGAAAAACCCGTAAAGTATTCATACCAACATAATATGACGACTGTGAAAGTCTTACGTAATTTTATTAATCTACAAATCCTTTAATGGATCCGAGATGATTCGATGATGTTAATGTGAAGGCAGCCCAACACAATATCTGCAGCCTTTGGTAATTTCGGATGCTACCGGTTTTGAAGTTGTAATTAGTCTTCTTTCTTCAAATCATTCCTTCGTAATAGTGATTGGCTGAGTCCTTCATTACTGAATTATACAGAACGATGTAGGTCTGTATACATGTAATGATGATCCGAAACAATGACACCATTGCCCACCGCGAAATGTATACTTGTATGTCATGTGATAAGGAAAGTGTATAAGAGAGGCAGGGGTGCATGGAGAATTATACCAGCGACGTACCTGTGGAAGATCAGGAAATCCACAGACATAAGTGATTTTGACAAAGGGTAGATTGTTATGACACAGCGCTTAGGAAAAAGACTTAGGAAATGGCGAGGCTGGTCGGCTGTTTGCGTGTTACTGTAGTTAGCATCTATGAAAAGTGGCTGAAGGACGCTGAAACCACCAGTAGCAGGGGACAAGGAGGTGGCAAAATCAGGTTTTTGGCTGCTCACCACAGTGGAAGAATGAAGATGGAGATGAGACTAGCGGAGAAATTAAATTCATACACAGATTTCAAAGGTGAGAATAGAATGGTCATTATTAGTGGGGATTTAAATTTACCAGGTGTAAAGTGGGTAGGGAACAGAGATTTGCAAATACCTTAATAGTGGAAGGAGGGTTTACACAAGTGGTAGAGCACAACACTAGGGAACAACATATTTTGTATATATTCCTAATAAAGTCCAATGAAAACCTTGTGGAATGTCAAGTAACTGAAGGAATAAGTGATTATGAAGCAGTTCTGATGAATATTAGAAGATCCACTGAAGGGGGGAAAAGGTACAACTGTAAAAATGCATTGATTTCGAACTTGAAGAAATATTTCAGAGAACGATTCAGCAAATGGAAGGAAGATACAAGCACAGTAGAGTCAAGGTGGGAAGAGTTTAAGGAGATAATAAGAAAGGGGAAAGAAAAATTAAAGATGTTGGTAAGAAGAGAATTAAATTAAATTAAAAGAACAGAGATAAGTGACAGCAGGGAATATTTAAAACAAGAAAAGTGTTATTGTCAGTGCAGGGGGGGCCATTGACTGATGGATTTAGAAATTTTTAAGACTATGCTAGAAAACTGAGGGGAAGGAAGGGTGTTGAGATGCTTATAGATAAGGATGGAGAAGAAGTTATTGAGGATTTGAAAAAAGGCAGAGATTTTAAGAAATCGGTTTAGTGAGAGCATTAGGGATGGGAGGGTCTAAATCGGAGAACGAGCTAAACAACACAATTAGAAATGAACAGAGTAAAAAAATTTGTAATGGTTCCTGAGGTTATCATGAAGAAACTAAGAGATCTGAAAAAACATAAAGGGGCTGGTGTAGACAATATTACTACAGATATCTTAAAGATAGCCGGATGTGACATTGTACCTTATCTTGAATTATTATATAAATTGAGTGTGGCTACTTGCTGCTTACTAGTGTGGTTAAGTGTGCCAGTACATAATGGAGGGATGAGAAATAGAGTAAAAAATTATAGGCCAATTAGTTTGATTTCAGTGGTAGGTAAATTATTGGAGAGATTGATGTGCAACCACATCAGAAATACTATATGTGAGGAGCGTAAGTAGTTTTCAAGTAGGCAACATGGCTTTAGGCGAGGATATTCATGTGAATCTCAGTTGGTGGGATATATGCAAGATATTTCTGATGAAATGGACAAGGGAGGCCAAATCGATAGTGTAGCACTAGATCTTTCAAAGGCTATTGACAGAGCCAGTAATAAAATAGTATAAATATGGTAAAAACTATTGGAGTGGATGAGAAAGTGATTTGCTGGGTAGAAGAATTTTTAAAAGGTAGAAAACAAAAAGTAAAAAAACTAAATGTCATCTTCAAACTATTTAATTTCTGACTGCAATTCATTAACACGATCATTCATAAATTGGTCCTAAAACACTACTCTGTGCTGCACCCATTTTCATTCCATCACTTTTGACCCTATAGTCCCTACCCTTACTCTATCCCAAGCAAGTTATTTTTCATTGACTGATGTGCTTTTTTTTATCTTATTCAACATCATTTTATGGCTCACTCTGACAAATGTCTAAGAAAGACCTAGTGCTACACTATCAACTTCAACTCCCTTATCCATTTCATCTGAAATACTTTGCGTATGCACCAACAGAGAGTCATACGATTACCCTTGTGTGACAGAACAGAAATATTTGCATAAGAAAATTATATTTTTGATCTCTGAGAGTAGATAAAAAACTAATAATATATATACTCTTAGAGAGAAAAAGCAATGAGTTGTAAGATGCTATGGAGATTAGGACTTGTGAGATGATAGTTATCAGAATAGACTAATAGATTGAATGCTCGAGAAAAACATTGCCTAAAAACGAACCTGCATCTTCTGAGAATAACCAATTACATTGTAATTCCTAGTAGATCTGAAGATATAAAATAAACGATATATTTTGGATCTAAAGAATTGAGTTATTCATAATTATAATTACAATCAAATCAACGACAAGAGACGCTAAAGTGTTACACTTGCCCTACACCTTCTTGCCAATTTGCAAACTAGTTTCTTTCCGCAGACATGTTGTATATAAATTCCTCCATCAATTTCCTATCACTGATGTCACACTATTCAACCTGTAATTTTCAACCCATCCTTTACGATCAATCATACTAATGCAATTTTCCAGTCATATGGTAGGCAGCAAGTCTCCACACATAATCTAAATAACATTTCAAAGTACAACGTTATGTTCTGCTATCTTTAATATATCAGTAGTAATTATCTAAACAAGCCCTTTTATGCTATAGTTTTTAGTTTCATCATAAAGATGTATTTCAAATTTTTGCCTGTGTATTTGTACTTGTGAGATCAAGCTCTTCCTCTAATATACACTCTCTCATTCCTGTAATGGTTTCATCAAACAAGTTTCTTAATGCTTGTCTTTGTCAATTATTCAGTAACTTTACCATCATTATCTGTAATTGTCTGAATAAATTCCCTTTCCCTCACTTTTCTAACATAGTGAATGAAATTTCTAGATGTATCATTCTGTGCTCCCACTACACCCGAAACATTCTCCGTAAACCCACCTTTAGCTTCCCTCTTTGCTGGTATTAATTCCTTGTTTGGTTTTTTTCAAATGTTACCTACTGCCTTGAGGTCTCTAACTCTGTCGTGTTCTTTTCTTACCAGGTTGCAGAATCCACAGTTGAACCCAGAAATTTCACTTCCTACAAAATTCTACCCTTATAACTTATGAAATGCTTTCATTTAATCAGCAACTTATTTCCCATTGCACCATGAATAACAATCTGATATTCCTTGCAGTTTTTTCATTTAAGAAATATAAGCTTTAGCATCCATTTATTCTCTCCCTGAAAAATATTTCATAGGCATTGCTGAGAAATTTAATTTTTGTCTTGTACAACATCAATTGTCTATAATAGTGAATATTGGTTGAATCAGAATAGAAGTACCAGTACTGCTAGAAAACTTAGCATTATAAGTTTATTTATCTGTAAGTTTGAAAATTTGAATCTGGCTGGCTGATATTTTCCATTGTGTCATCTACCGAGGAATATAGCACATTGAAGCTGAGCCTTCTGCATTAAACTACATATTGTGCCATTTTAATTAATACAATCTAATATTTTAGGTTAAAATATTCCTAGACTGCCCGTAATAAAGATATCCATTGAAGCCAAATTCAAGTCTATCAGGAGGTGCATCAATAAAAATTAGCCCATGATATACCAAAATGACCATGTATACAACGTTATTTAGATTCTAAGTTTCACTTTTAACAGTTTGCCTACGTGTGTGAAAGCTTGAAAAGGTACATTAGGCACCAGTTCTATTCCACAAATATGTGTAGTGAATGATCTGAATACTCTTTTAGGGGTCTGAATGAAGTCAACTTGGTGTATTTTAATAAGATTCCAACTGTCTGTGATGGAAGAGCATATTTCACAAACAGAATAAGCCAACACAATTGAGAATTAGCTCAGATTGTTTTTCAGAGAATTATCAGTGATATATGAATGGTTGGTATGGTGCCACAGACAAACAGTAAATTAAATAAACAAACACCTCTAAGATTTTTTTATTTATTATTCTTCTTCCATAGATCCCTGATGATGAAGGGCCTATAGAGTGTAAGTAATGTAAACATATTTTACTCAGCCTTTGATTCTCTATCAGAAAGTTTAGTGCTAATAAGAACAAATAAATAATAGACTAACTTGAACATTTTTCTCTTTCACTGACAGATTGCAACATCAACATTTCCTCTGACTGATTGTAGCCTGGGAGTAGAGATAGAAGGGCCACAGTTTTCATTTGCAGTTTTTCGTCGTGAGGACAATTCTACCATCTTCCTGTCCACTGAGATGCCCATTATCTTCAGCGAAACATACCGTGAGGTTAGCTACACAACTAGAGTATTAAATGTTTCAAATTAATTACATATTTTAAAAAAATATTTGTAAGTGTATTTGCAGATTAAGCCCATGGATATCTAGTTATATTTAGGATGCTAGCAAAATATATATTCTTCCAGCATTAGAAAATCCTGAAAATATATGCCCATAACACTAACAATAAATTTAAAATGACGAAGTATAGGGAAAATATTCCATCACTTACCTCAAATGGAGGTGGGAGGGCTAGAAAAATACAAAAACAATTTACAGTAGTTCAGTGAAATAAGCTTACTGTTCCATTGCTTTCTTACAAAACTTTGATATTATAGAGAGTAGTGACACTGGTCTGTAGTTATTTACATCCACTTTGTCAACTTTTTTAATATGGTTATAATTTTAGAAATATTTGAAAAGCTTGGAAATATCTACTTGTAAAAGAATGATTCAATATGTGTACTAAGGGTTCAACAAATAAATCATCTTCTTAATTTGTATAAACAGATGGAATTCTTTACAACAATTTAAGTTTCACTTCTGCCAGTTTAATAGTTCTGCAAATATGATTGGTTGCAATATCTCTCCAAGAGGAGTTACCGCCAAAATATCCCTGGTTTCTATGTATTTGCTTAGATAACAGTAATTAAATTTGGTTCAATGCTGCAATATGGCACCTTTGTTTGCACAAGTGAAAGCAATGCTGTTATTCATTATTTCATGCTGGATTTTGCGTTCATTCTTTTTTTTTTTTTTAATTGGTGAGAAAAACATTTTTATCATTGTTAATTTCAAACTGTGTATAAGTGTGATGATTCCCACTTGAGACATAAAGGAATGGAACAGATTAATCACAAACATTTTAAGACCTTGCTGGTGAGCTCATATTTGTGTTGCGGAATATGTTTTATAAAATGAGTAGTAGATAAACAGTTTCAGATTATCAAAAATATTCCTTAATATTGTTTGCAGATATCACTGTCTACAAGGAATGGGATGAAATTTGCTGGAGGCTCACTACTTCCTTCTAATGGTGAAACAACAAGATATCTGTATGCAGGACCTGGAAGGCCACTTGCACTACCTTCCCTCTGGCTGCTTGATGACAATGGACAAGCATCTGTTATGTCTATCCAGAATCAAGACTCTCCCATAGAGGTATATAGTGTGTCTTGCATGTCTGCTAAACAAATCAGCTATTTTTAACATTTTATGTAGATGTGATTTTTTCTTGTTAAATTCAAATAGTTTCATGGAATTAAATCCTTAAAATCAATAATTTCTAAATGTGTAAGATAATTGAGGAAATATTATTCAGTATAATTTTAATTTAATTTAATTTAATTGTGATGGAGTGATGTTCTGATGTTAATTCCCCTACAACCCCATTTTTTCCCTTTCTTGTACCAACCTACTTTTTCCCAATTTTCAACTTTAAATTCTTTCCACCTACTGATAAATTATTCATCTCTCTTGGTAATCTATTCTGTTCAACATATTGTTCCAATCATCTTTTCTTCTTGTTTTTTTATCTCCTCCTGCTATTAAATGTAATCATAAAAACTGTATGAGTGACCTCTTTTTTTAGGAATTAAAAAAGTTTTAACTTTTGGATTTTTCATCTCAGATACAAGGGAAAAATTATAGAAATTTTGAAACAGAAAAAAGGAATTTTGTATCAAATTTCACTTGCCTAACTGAGCACTTCAGAATCAAAATGTTTAGCCATAGAGTATGCATACATATACGAGGCGCGTCCAGAAAGTAAGTTCCGTTTGGTAATAAAATGAAACTGTACACAGATACAGAAGAAATTTTTATTGCACAAAATTCTACAACTCTTAAACTACTTTTCCATATAACTGCCGGAATTTTGCAGGCATTTGTCTTAGCGTGGCACCAGGTTTTGTATACCTTCTTCATAGAAATCTGTCGCCTGTGTCTTCAACCAGTTGGAAACAGTTTCTTTCAGCTCGTCGTCATTGGTGAAGTGATGACCGCCAAGGAAAGACTTGAGATGTAAGAACAGATGAAAGTCACTAGGAGCGAGGTCAGGGCTGTACGAAGGATGGTGAAACACGTCCCAGCAAAATCCCTGTACGAGGTTTTTCGTCACGTTTGCAGTGTGTGGTCATGCGTTGTCGTGAAGCAAAACAACACCTTTTGACAGCAGTCCCCGGCGCTTATTCTGAATTGCACGGCGCAATTTCCAAAGTGTCTCGCAATAAGCATCTGCTTTGATTGTTTGACCACGTGGTAAGAAGTCAATGAGTAGGATGCCTTTCCAGTCCCAGAACACTGTGCACATCATTTTCTGAGGTGTCATGATTTGCTTCGGCTTAATCTTTGGTGGGGATGAAGTGTGCCTCCATTCCATTGATTGCCGCTTACTCTCAGGGGTGTCGTAAGAAACCCACCTTTCATCTCCTGTGACTATACGTCTAAGAAATTCTTCGCCGCTTTCAGCATAACGGGTCAAAAACTCAAGTGCACTACCCATCCGTTGTGTTTTGCGTTGCTCAGTGAGAATCTTTGGTACCCAACGTGAGCAAAGTTTACAGAATTTCAGTTGTTTGGTAACAATTTCATGCATCAGTGATCGTGAAATTTGGGGGAAGTCCATAGCGAGAGCACTAATTGTAAACCTACGGTTTTCCTGGATCTTGTCATCAATCGCGTGAACCAGTTCTTCTGTAACCAAAGGTGGACGCCCACTTCATTCTTCATCGTGCAAATCACTTCGCCCGCCATTGAACTGTCAGACCCATCTTCTCACCATCGAATCACCCATCAAATTTGCCGATAAATTTCACTTGGTTTCACTTTCCTCGCATTCAGAAACTGAATCACAGACCTGATTTCACAGGCGGCGGGATTTTCAATCAACGCCGACATTTCAAGCAAGCACAACAAAGCGTACGTAACTGACAGCGATCTCCAAATGACGCACGTTCTTCCTCTTGATACACATCGTCTACAGTGCATGTGCGGAACTGCAATCGCAGCGCTGCAGCGGAGATAAATTGAAAGAGAACTTACTTTCTGGACGCACCTCGTATTAATAGGAACAGTATGAAATAGGTTATAAGATGAGATTTATAATTTTATTGCCAATGTATTTTTGATTACAAGTTTCATCATCTAAGGCAGCTTCCAACCACTGGCTGGGTCTGATGGGAACAAAAGCCTCGCCAGCACTTACCATCTAACCACCAGCTCTCTTCTTCCACTGTCGCCAAATATCCTCCTCTTTCTTCCACATATTCCTCAACACCTTTAATCCATCTGTCACTCAGTCTTCCTCTGGGTCTCTTCCCTTTCAGCTCCATGTCCAGCATCTTCCTTGGTAACTTCTCCTCTCCCATTCTCTTTACATGCCCATACCACTGTAATCTAGATTTTCCATTCTCTGTTGTGGCGGTTCTTCCTTTATCATCTCTCTGATTCTCTCATTCCTTATTCTGTCCCTTCTAGTTACTCGTATTCTACTTCTCTGAAATTTCTTTTCCACATATTGTTCTCTTCCTTTATTCCTCTCCTTCATCATCCAGGTTTCCAATCCATAGGTTAAAACTGGCACAAAGTACATTTTATAGAAGTGGGTTGTATTACCACATGTATGATGGTGGCCCAGAAACTAATGCACCACATTTTTTTCTTCAACAATTATTTATTGAACAAAATGAAACTTATTGTGAACACAAGAAAGAATGGTGTTTCTTCTACACTCCCTATTTTTCCACATAATCTCCTTCCCGTTCTATGGCCTTCCTTCAGCGAGACATAAGAGCGTGTATGCCCTGGCAATACCACTCCTTGTTCTGTTCACGAAGCCATTGATTCACTGTGCGAATCACCTATTCATCATCTTCAAAATGACTCCCATGAATGGCATTCTTCAATGCCCCAAACAAGTGAAAGCCTGAGAGAGCTAGTTCAGGGCTATAGGGTGAATGGGGTAACAATGTCCAACCCTGTTTGGTGATTTGTTCCAATGTCCTCAAACTTGTGTGAGGGCATGTGTTATCGTGTTGAAGCAAACAAACACCTGGGCTGTTATGCTGTCAAAGTCACTGGCATTGCTTTTTGAGTTTGGTTAATGTGTACACATATGCCTCAGAATTAATGGCGGTGCCTCTCGGCATCAAATCAATGAGTATGACACTGTCACAGTCTGAAAACACAGGGATCATAACCTTACCAGTGGAAGCAGTTGCTTTGAATTTGCTTGAGAGTTAGGATGGCGCCATTCCATCAACTGCCATTTTGTTTTGGGCTCAAAATGGTGAAACCCAGGTTTCAACACCTGTAACAATCTGGGACAAGAAGGCTTCCCTCTCAGCTTCAAAATGTTGCAGCAACTCAGAAGAAATATTTTTTCTGAGAGTTTTGTGTTCCTCCATAAGATGGTGCAGAACCCATCATAACACATTTTTTGCATAATAAAGAGCACTGACAATTACATCCACACTTCCTTTGCTGATTGACAGCTCCTGCGTCAACTGCCAAGTTGTTAGGTGTCGGTCCCTGGGAATGAGCATATCAGCACACAGCATCTTGTCAGGTGTTACAGCCATGGGTGGAGATCTGCAGAACCACTTTCAGATGGCCTCACCCGCTGTGCCCAGTGACTAACTGTATTTCTGTTGACTGCTGATGTTCCATAAACTGCACATAAACGTTTGTGAATGTTTCTGCAGTGAGAAATTCAATGATGGCATGATACTTATAACGTACATCACTCACAGATGCCATGTTGAACCATTGCTGCAAGTACAATATCTGTTGGAAGAAACAGAAACTTTGTGCGCGCACTCTGAAAACTTCAAAGAATTCATTTCTAAAGTTTTGCATTCGTACCATTGTTGGGAGCTTAGAAAAAATGTGGTGCATTAATTTCTGAGCCACCCTCATATATATATATATATATATATATATATATATATATATATATATATAATTGTTAGGAAACAAAGGTGCTATTAACTGGGCAAATCTTTGACTTATATTCCTTCTTCAAAATAATAAAAAAATAATAATAATAATAAATAAATAAAAAAAGGAGAGAGAGAGAGAAGGAAGATGCATTATGGAGGCTGGCAGCAGCTATTTCAGTTAGTAACATAAGCCAAAACATTAAACACTATGTGTGTGTGTGTCCATCTGTGTTTCAATGCTGTGGAAACCAACTTTGGTAAGCAATTGTTATTCTCCTATCCAAATGTTTAATACATATATATTGAAAATACAGTAAGAATATTTTCCTGTCTAAACATTTCTTTATGTGATTTATTCCTACCCAGCTAGTATATTATTCTAATATACGTTTCATGCAGCAGTAACAGTCAATTAATATACAGATGGCAACAGGTTCTCCAAACTTCTGTACCATACAAAATAAGTGGAAAAATTATTCCACACTGTACAATTTTAAAAACATTACAGAATTTTAGATAACTTACTGATTAGAAAAATTCTCCTACTCAGTTTTTTACAAATAAAATACATTTACATTTACCTTTCAAGTTAGGAACTTATCAGCATGTAATCCTAGGAATAAAATATTTCATGAATTTTTCCTTCATTTCTCCTTAACCTGACTTAAATAATATTACTACAGATGTATTAAAGATTATGGGATGTGATATTGCACCTTACCATGAACTTTTATTTAAAATGAGACTGGAGTCTGTAAGCACCTTAGAATTTTGGCAAATTCTAGTATTGCTTAGGCGGGACTTAGAAATTTCGAGAAGAGTAGTTATTAACTTTAAGGAATTTTCCCTGTAATCTTCCACGTAGTTACAATCCACCATAAAATCATTTTAAAGTATATTTATCATATCGGGAAATGTTTGGTTTAAGAGATATTCCCGTTTGTTCAAGTTTTGAAATACGCGATCATAAAAGTGAAATTCTAAGATTTGTAATATCTTTAAATCGCGTAAAGCTACAACCGAACTTTTATCACCATCTATAGTCAGCACCGTCCCCGATATTTTGGTAATAAAATTAAGTAATTTGGTAAAGTCTAATTAGTGATTTTAATTAAGAGAAAAAATAAGCTTTTTATTAAAAGAGATATTAAATTAAAAATTACATCAGCAGATAGCCCTAATTAAGAAGATTTCATACATATAGTGGTTTCCATAAAAAGTTTTAGCATTCGTCCAGTAATTAAGTTTTTGAAAGATGGATTGTCGCGGATTGTTGGTGACGCGCGTAAAATTCCAGAACACTTAGGGATTTTCCCCAAATTAGAATGTGTCACTACGCGGAGTTTTAAACAGCTAAAACTTTAAAAATAATTACTCTAAATTTCTCACGGGACTGCCGTTGGACTTCTAGTAGATAAGTCCAGATACTGTCAAAGTTTAAACATTTTTAATAGTCGAGATCGTCAAATAAATTACACACACTTTTAGCTACGCGGAAGCAAAAAGATGTGATACAGTTGCTGACGCCACTGGTTCTAATGGTTTCTATAAAAGGACGCCGCCGCCATTATGGTTTGTCTGTTCCTGCCTGTGGTCTGTTCCTGCCTGTCGTTTGTTCCGGTCTGTCTTTCGTCTCGGTTGGTTGTAACTCGCCATACTGGCTAGTTCGACCATGTTGAAACTTTGGTGTCAGGTTATATAGCAACTCCAATTCTTAATATGAACTTTTAATATAAACTTAAAAAAGGGGTTCGGTCGGTTAAATTTCTCTCCAAACTTGCAACTTTTGGAAAAGAGTGTTCGATTTGCCAACTCAACTATTAAGTGCATATTTAAAATCTTTGAACTTGTGACTTTGAAATAAAACGTGGAATTTTTGGAAAGTGAACTTTTATCATTTCATAGTTATCTTGCAATCTTTTCTCTATTTGTGGTGTAACAAATATTGTGGCGACCTCAAGCATTTAGGTTGAGTTAACCTGGCTACATGGTCAAGTCTAAATTATTTCGTAAATCTTCCATAGAACTTTGAATCAACATCAAGAGTAAGTTGAGGCACTAAGGCTATACTTCAGCCCCAGTATCGGCCTTGGGTCTTACAAGTCTTGACCAGAGGATTGGAAAAGAGCAACAGTAGTAAGAGTTCATACAGATGGGGATACAAATAGGGTTGAAAATTATAGGCCAATTAGTTTGTTATCAGTGATAAGCAATATGATGGATGACATGCAACTATATCAGAAATGTCTGTGTGGAAACAAACTAATTTGCAGATTGGCAACATGGCTTTGGGCAAGGATATTATTTTAATATCAGATGGTGGGCTATATGCAAGATATTTCAGATGAATTGGACTAGGGAGGCCAAATTGATAGTGTGGCACTAGATCTTTCTAAGGCATTTGACATAGTGAGCCATAAACTGACTTTAAATGAACTAAAATCTATTGGATTGGATTAAAAAGTTATTTGATGGCCATAGGAATTCTTAAAAGCCAGAAAGCAAAGTGTTAGAGTAGGAAAGAGGTGAAAGTAAATATGGGTGTGCACAGGATAGTGTATTGGGAACTTTGAGTTTCATTATTCTAATCAATGACTATGTTGATGGGTTATGGTCAGAATCTAGGTTTTTTGCTGATGATATAATGATAAATAATAGGATAACAACAAGTGAAGACTGTGAACAGCTGCAGGGTGACCTGGATAGAGTATCTAAATTGGTAGGTCAGCGTGGAATGAAGATAAATGTCAAGAAGATTCAGCTTATTAGGTACACAGATAAAAACTAAAGGTTAATTATGATTGTAGGGTGGAGTCAGAATTGCTTGTTGCTGTCTTGAAGGGTAAATATCTTGGCATAACATTTGATAACAAACTCAACTGGGCAGAGCACAGGTGGTACGGAAAGGATACAAAATCCTTCATTTACTGGAGAGGGTGATGAGAGGATGTACTAGAGAAGTTAGGGAATTGGGTTACAAAATGTTGGTTAGACCATTGGTTGAATATGGTGGTGTAGTATGGGACCCAAATTTTTTGTTATCAAATACAGGAGTTGGAGGGTGTGCAAAAAAGAGCAGCTAGATTTGTTTGTGGAAATTATCGCAGGACCCAGTCATTAACTTATATGATAAAGGAGCCAGATTGGGAGTCATTGGAGGAAAGGAGGGGGGTAAAAAGAGTGCTGGGAATGTACAGGGCATATGTTGATGTTGGGCTTGGAGAGATATTGGTAAAAAAAAAATTAGAAATAGTGCATATGAGGGGAAAGGCGACCATGACCACAAGCTGGCGCTCAAGTTCATGCATAAGGGAGAGGAAAAATTTTCTTTTGTTGGTAAAGGTGTCAGGGATTGGAACAAATTACCAAGTGAAGTGATGAATAATTTATCAAAAATGCTTAAGGAATCTAACACTGCAATTATAAAAGACATTTAAAAAAAAATATATATATATAAAAAGGGCTAATTAGATGAGTGGAGGAAATTGCCACTGGAGTTTTAGCTCCAAAAGAATTAAAATTAATAATTATTTATTATCTGTTTCATGATTTTTCAATTCACATTTTATTACACATTTTGTTGCAAATTAATTGTTTCATATCAAAATAAATAGATAACTGAAATCGTAGCAGTAGTTTTACTTTAGCCAATATGTGGCATTATTTAAATATTCATTATAGTTAATTCTGTTTTTTTGTATTGGAGTCTCCGATCTAACATTTATGTTAAGGCTATATAGCAATATAATTTGCTATAATCTGGAAAATGTTACTATAGGTATCCTATGTGCATGGGTCTTCGGTCCTAACTGTTCGTGGTCTAGCCCCTGGCAGCTGGAATTTACGCGTCTTCTCTGGTCCCACACCATCTGAGGCTGCTACGCAGCTCTATTTATCTAATGTCGCTTCAGTGCCAGCGGTTCCACCACTCTGGGCCTTGGCCTTCACATCTGTCCTCATCACGATAATCTGGAATCTGCAAGAAACATGCTTACATCGTTACAGGTATATAACAACTGTAAGAATCACAGAGATGATTCTACAGTTATACGAGAGCAATCAATTTGTGCCATTTGTTAAATCTACAAATGTAAAATGTTTCACATAAATTAAATATTTCTAAAACATTTTTAAACATATCAATACTAAAAAAATATTTCTTACCAAAGTTTGTTATAGGAACATGAATATGTTTGCTAAGTTGGAATAAAAATTGCTCTTTTTATTTTTATTTGCTGATTCCCACTCAGTGAGATAAAACATCATGTGGTTTGTGCTACAAAGAGTTGAGTGGTATCTTGTGTTTCTTAATCATAAATACTCTTTTCATTTTTGGCTTAGGTATTATATTTGAAAATTTTTATTCTGTACTTTTCTGTTGTTTCCCTCAGTTAATAAAGTTATTTTTTCTGCTTTAAGGTTAGTGAATAAACAATTGATTGTTGTAACAGCAAGATTAGCAGTCTGGTTAAGTGTGTTAAAAGAGTTTCACTACTACTGTAACTTAACATTCCAAATAAGCATTGAATCATCTTATGATGTTATTGAGACAAATGCAGACTAAGTCACTGACAAAAGGCTTGGAAGTTTGACTCAGAGCTTTAAGTCACCAACAAACCGTATTCTCTTAAATCAGGAAGTAAAACTGGCATGAGTTCAGGCAGTTTTTAACTTTATCCAGGAGGATGGTCCTCGATTTTTAACCTTGTAAACATAATAACACAACAAATATTAATGCTGTTTCCAGATATGTTACTACATTAACTTCTTAAGCTGTTATCGACAGGATCTAAACACCTTGAGAGAGTGAGACTACAGATACAAATCTATAATGTTAGCAAAATTTTTCTACTTTTATTGTAAACAAAAAAGTTCCATCAGCATTAAATTATTTTAAAGGTTAAATAACTTACACTTAAAGCAACCCATCCAAATTTATTGCTGAGTAAAAGACAGAAAGCAAAAATTTAGGGTAAGAAATGGAGTATCAAAAGAAGTGGAACTTGTCATGGATGAATAGGCTTTCCAAAACTGATACAGGGGGCTAATTCAAAGCCACTAACATAGTAAGTTGATAATATGAATATAATCTGCATAATAAAGTACTTTCCAATCTAGAATGAAACCAATATTGAAATAAAATGTTGAAAATAAAAGTCATAATACTAAAGAATTCAGAAATGACCACATTCATTTTCACTAAGAGTACTGATGAAAACAATCATGTTTAGGTAAGGTTTATATAGTATAAGAATTTTACTAAAGATGGTAAAGCAATTTTAAAATGTGGTCACCCTTTATCCAATTTTGAACAGAGCAGCAGTTTTGGTAAAATAAATTCTAATAGATTTTGGCAATTATGGAGATACTGCACAGTTTCAGTTTACATGAATTTCGGCCAAAGTACAAAGTTTTCAGTTGAGTGACATATTTCAAAATATTAAGAAAATTTTAAGTAATTTGACACTAGAATCACCACATGGGATTAAAAACTATGTTAGGTAACCTAAAACTTTGTTACTTCATAACAAAATTTGTTTAGAGAACATGGTGTTCACCTCAATAACATTGCAGATCAAGTTTAAAGGCATTTGCTTAGATAATTCAAGTCATATTTCAGAGTAAACAGTTATATAAAATCAGAACATAGTATTAACATTTTCATATAATGGGATTCAGTCTATTTCAGAAAAGAAAACGTTACTTTCTTTTTCAGAGCTATTTCAGACACTAACAAGTAAAACGAGATTTGTAACTACACAGCTAAGAATTGTTTCTGAAGGAATTTCAGTATTTTAATGTCAAATTTGTATGAAATGAAAATGACACAATACCATATTTAAAATTCTAGAAGTCTCAATTTTGAAGAATTGAGAAACAGTTTACAGCTTAAAAGTAGAGTAATTTGTGATTACATATTATATTAAATTTTTGGAGAGGTAGCTAAAAGTTAAGTTTTTGAAAGTTCTAATTAAAATAATAGTTACATGAGGGAGGAGAAATAGTTAAAATTAGAGGAGAAATACATTCAAAAGGGGTTTTATTTTAAATGAAAGAGGAATTTTTTTCTAGGCATGAAAATGCAATTGGTTTTTTGAATTTATGCAATAGCTAGGCAGATATCTGAAAAAGTAAATAAATAAAATTCATCCCACGATGGTGGTTTCCACCAGAAGTTTTGTAAGAATTCAAATTTCAAGCCAGATACCTAAAAAAGAAATAATTAAAATTCATCCCACTATGGCAGTTCCCACTAGAAGTTTTGGAAGAATTCAAATTTCAAACTATTGAGGGGAGGGGGTGAAATTGTAAATTGATGAAATAGCTATTAAAGAACTGTTATTACAGTTAGAGAGTGATGATTCCTTATAGAAAATGGTATGTAGAATTGTTCAAAGCATGTTTCGGAGTTGTAAGTTCAAAAAATATTAATTTTCAAAATCAAACGTCATATGACAATTTTATTCACTTAATTTAAAAGTAGTAACATAGTGGATCTTGGTATCAAATGAAAGAGTAGCAAAATTGAAGCAAGTTAAATGTTATTTTAGCTTCATGGCTCTAAAATTTTGGGAGTTGTAAACATTTTTAGGATTGCAAAGAAAATAATTTTTTGCGGCTAAACTAGGACAACTACAGACATTTATATTAGGATACATTTTAACATTTAGCATCATGGCTACCTACAGTAAAAATTTCAGTTTGTAGGAATTTATTTAGTGACTGAATACTTTCAATGTCACAATGAGAATAGGGAAGTAGCGTCTTTATCACGATCCGGGAGGCCATGCTTATAAATACGAGCCACAGGATTTCCTCGAGGCGGTTTGTGAAAATCAGTTGGGCAGTCACCATGCACCTCTTTGGCATGTCTGTGCACACTTGGCTAAGCGAGCAGTAGCAAACGATACCAGTGACCATCTGAACTTTTTCAGTGCATGTGGGAAATAGATACTAAGCCTCATGTGACTGTAAACAGTTAAGGGGTTAATGAGGTTGGCCTGTCTTGATTCAGTTTGTAGTGCTTCCAGTGGTTTATTTTGAAAAAGGAGTTCAATGCCTAAGTTTGTGACTTTGTAAAGTTTTTGAAGAATACAGTGGTGATTTAATTTTCCTATGGCTACAGTGACTTTAATTTCAACTTACCTTCCCTGATTAAGGTTATCCAATCAGATGGCAAACAGTTATCGTATTTTATTTAATACCTGTCATCTTTTCTATATGATACATTTATAGTATTTTCTATGATTGTATTCCTTTTTAATACTTCATTTTTATACTCTTCCTTTTGTGTTGTAGCTAGGATACAAGATCATTTTTAACTCATGAGTGAGTGAACTTTCATCTTATTAGATTCTTCTCTCATACTTCAAATAAATACTAAACTTATATTACTTAATTCCCTTTTATTAACATGTTATAAAATCCTTAAATATCTGAATATTTACAAGTTCTTTGTTAGCGAACACACCAACGGTTTTCATCAAGCTTGTCCGATCTTATATCTATCCACTCTTTTTTATAAACATTATCCTAGCCACCAATTTTCTTTCACAGAGTAATTATTATTGTTACTCTTTTCTTTAGGTAGCCTGTTATACCATACAGCCTTCAAGCACAAACGAACTATCCAAAGGCAACACAGCACGGTCAAAGTTTCTGACATAAAATGTTTATTGCTAATCCCATATTCAGTTTAGCCATTACAACTATAAAGTGTAATTCAACATTTTATGATTTGAAACTTTATAATTTTATAACTTTTACATGAAGCAATTTTGGCCATGATGGAACAAAATGATCAGATAAATAGGGACTACAAGACTTAAAAGTTTCAGGGAGCAAGTTAATAATAGATAAAATTGAGATGGAGCACCCGCTCCGGTGGCAATCTCCCTACACCCCACCCCCCTTTTTTCCCATTCCAACCTACTTTTGCCCTCTACTAATTTTTGCTTTAATTTCTTTCAGAGTTTTAGGTAAGTTACTCAACACTTCTCTTGGATATTTATTCCAGTCCCTAACTCCCTTTCTTATGAAAGAAAATTTTCCCACACCCTTATGCCTGAAATAAGGTGCCAGCTTGTGGTCGTGGTAAACCTTACCCTTCCAAGCACCTCTCTTAATTTTCCCACCAATATCTTTCCATGCTTCGTCACCAGTATAGGCTTTGTACAGTCCCATGACTCTCTTCACCCTCCTTCTATCCTCCAATGAATCCCACTCCAGCTCCTTGATCATATTAGTTACCGACTGTGTTCTGCAGTAATTTACAGAGACAAACCTTGCAGCCCTCCTCTGCACCCCCTCCAACTCCTGTACCAACATCCCCTCATCACTCTTTCTAACAGGTGAAGGATTCTGAACCCTTTCCCTACTACCTGTCCAATGTGTTCTACCCAGTTAAGTCTGCTATCAAATGTAATGCCAAGGTACTTACATTTCGAGTCTTACAAAGAAGGAAAGTCTGTTGGTCAACTTGGGTGATCTCTATATAAAGGACCTGATTTTCTTGTCAAACAAAGCAGTTTTTACCAGGAAGTCAAGGTGAGAGGATGCACGTGTTAGGAGCTCCATGATAGGCAAAATTGAGCTATGTAGGTTGTGGATAGTTAAAAAAATTGAATGATAGGAATACTTCAGGAACTTAGAAACCTCAAAATGTGACCAGCATTCAAATAATAGTGAGGATAGTGGACTTTGTTTCTGATCCACGATGCATTAAAGCCTCTTTCATATTTTGGGGTTGCTTATGAAACATTTGCCAGCAGTGAATGATAGTGCGTAATGTCTACTAGCAGTCTAAAATTAATGGCTACAAGAGCTTCGTGCCTTACCTTAGTTAACAAACTGGTGCCAAAGTTTATATAGAACTTATTTCAAGAATATAAACTTTTGTATCTGAGTGAACTGTTTACTTTTCAGCTACCTTTTAACTTTTGAGGGGATATTAGGATAGTTTGGTGGCTATCTTATCAAACTATAGCAATCATCACAATCAAGTTTACGAGTAATGTTTGAACCCCCAGCAAGCATTTATTTGTGACAATGTGCTTTATCACAATTAACTTAATTAAAAATAAATATATTAACAAGTCCAGTGAAATGTCACCTCAGTGTTAGTAATATTTTGTTTTTTATTTTAAATTTATATACTTGTACAAATAATGTAGAATATATTTTATAGTTTAGTAATTCAAATTATGTTTTGATGTTGCAGGACTTTCCTTGGGATTCAACATGCCTCTGGGATTCAGTTTTAGGCCTGTCATTAGGTAACTCATCCATCCGTCCTTTAGAAAATATTTCATCTGTTTTCAATTCAAGTCTTCTGAGTGGTAGGCAAGTGGTTGTATCAGTGCCTCCTGCTGCATGCCTCACCTGTGGAGTTCCAGAAGCAGGACTTGTACTCTCAGAAAATGGTTCGAATGTCTACACGGGAACATACCTAGGTGAAACAGTTGTCTATCCAGACTGGATGAACACTGATGCTCTGCAGTGGTTTAGGTGAGATCAAATAAACCAAAAGTAGTGGCAATTTAGGTACTAAATCTGAATTAAAAAAAAAATGTTTGCTCTCTACCATTTAAACATGGAAGTACAGCTTAAAAAGAGCAATACATTGAACTAATATAAAAATGTGAATAAGTAGTTATGGCAGTTTTAAAAAGAAAATGGGACAATTAACATCAAATAGCAATGATTAAACACAACAGTCCATAATAAACTGGTGAGATAATATATCAATGTTTGGTAAGAAGAGGCAGGAAGATGGCATGATTTTAGCTAAATTGTCACTGCAAAAAATGTATAGATTTAATTCCATGTAACGGACATTTTATTAATAAATTAATAATGAAAAATTTATTTAATAACCAAGTAACAAAAGGCTACTCTGAAGTCATCATATAAAGTCAAAAAATAATTCATTATTCCTAGTACTGTGGTGAAACTCCAGAATAAATTACAATAAGACAAAGAAACGAGCTTGTGTTAATTAAATGAGAATATTCCAGACACCTTGAAATAAATACTTAAGAGGCTTTGTTAAAGAATGCTAAATGTTATTTGATCTAGTGTGTATGTTACTCCCCAGTTTGAAATCAGTGTCAGAAATCAACAATGCTGATATCACTAGTGGTTTTAAGTTCATTTCGGTTTTTTTTTCTTTCTTTTTTTTTTAAGCCATTCAAGTTTTACCTCTAACGAATGATTAAAAAAAATAGGCATTGATGGTCAGGTTAATTTTGAAAATAGTATTAGTAACTTGCAAAATGTACAGACAGAGCCTGGTGATGAGAAGTAATCATTTAGACCTGGCATTCAGCAGGACTTATGCTCAATCCCGGTCCTGCCATCCAGATTTTGGTTTTCAAGTGTTCTCAATTTCAAAAAAGGTAAAAACTCATAAAATACCAAAGTAGATGAGTAGAGGAATTGTAACCAGGACAAAAGCTTCTTTGCAATGAAATTAAAAATAATTTGATCATTTAGGCAAGGGAAGTAAACTGGCAGTCACGAAGTAACTGCATTTTAACAGTGTGTGCAGGACCATTGGAAAACACAATTCTGCACAGGGAGAAGGTCACAGTATGACAGCCAAAACATTGTCCTTTTTCACAATGATCAAGCATCATCTGGACAGCCAAGAGACCATTGACTGTGACTGCAGAAGCCTGCAATTACATCTGAATAATTTCTGTGGAGAATATATTTATCATCTAAAATGAACATTTTCTAAACTGTGTGTGACATGAGAAATAATGCAAGCTGGCGTTTCTACTGCAGGGATTAAGATTTGTTATGATCCTTTCTTAAAATCTATGTTATGTCAACATAAGAGCTGTTTCCCAAATTCTGTAAAAGACAGATTTTCTGTTGTTTTGATAGAGGACACAATAGATCAGAAGTGATCTTGCCCACAAGAAATGCAAGCTTGAAACTCGTTGGTATAATTTCCTTCACCAACTGGACAATTCTAGAAGGACTCTCTGCATAATTTGCTTGTCAGGTCCAGTATGAAACAAAAACAAGATACATGTGCCAGTTGAAGATTCTCAGAATTCTACAAAACTTGTCAGCAACTATGATGGTGACAAAAAATACAGTCATGAACTTAAGTGGAGAAGAATCCTACTTCCAAGACTTTGCTCGCAAACTGACTAAACTCCACTCCAGTAGCCACTAAGCTGCTGACCCAAGATATCGCTACAGGTGTAGAGAGTGCCAACAGGAGCTTAAATCCTACACAAGCTGAGCAAGTCTGCCATAAACATGTTGGAACTTCAGTCAAGCAAAACTTCCACCAATTAATTTACCATGGAAAGGAAGATTACACCAGCGCATCACTATTTGATGGTGGCAACAGGAAATAGTTATGCAACTATATCAATTAAACCTGAAGACTATCACATGCAAGATGTATGCTACATTAGACAGAAACCCTCAAAGCAAGCTATGATTGGAAGTAGAACACTTGTATATACTCTGTATATACTAGGGGTTCAGTGCATGTGTAAGCTACGACCGTTACTGTAGCCTAATGGTTCATTTAGTTGCCAATCCCCTGTAATACCCCAGGAGATGGAAGATAGGTTCTTAAATAACTGAATGTACTTCTCCAAAATTATTGATTGCAGATTTAAACCATGAGAAAAGCAGCAAGAAACTCCCAATGACCCGTAAATTAAACAAAATTCAATTTCATCGTGAACTAGCATCACTTCCATTAGATGTTGAAGCTGGCCTAACAATGGCGGACCCCGCTACCTTACTTCCTGTTCACTTTTTCTACCTAACAAAACTGCTCCACGCAGACACAACCTCACGCTACCAAAGCTTCTGAATGACTGCCTGCAGCCTGGCCACCCTCATATCTTTTATATAAACCTGGTTATGTGATGCAATTTTCCTGGAAATTGTGCAAGGCTAAACCATATTTTCTCTCTGATCTTCTTGAAGATTTTATGGATGGTAGCTCTGAGTCTAAATTTTAAATCAATTTGTTTTAAATTTTACCTAAATATAACAGTTTGTCTATTAAAAATTCCTAAAGTTTCAAAACCTAAAATTTCCATTCATTTGAAAAGTCTTTTAGCTAAAGACTTAATTCTTTCTTTACCATCATCTAAAACTCCTCCTCTAACTTTTTATATATAATAGAGCTTGATTAGAATTGTATTTCCTAGTTGAAAACTGCTATTGCAACTTTGCTAAAACCTTCAATATTCTTTATCTCCAAAAGTATTGGTGCTACAGAGCTTAAATGCTTGCCAAATGTTACAGAATCAAATTTTCTGCATGACAGTGATATTTTCTATCTGCTGCTTACTTTCCTTAATATTGTTTTCTTTCTTGTCTTCAGAATTCATGATATCGTTTTGTGACGTCATTCCGCCAATTTCTCATTTAAATTTAAAATCTTCTTTTCCTCTACCTGGCAAAAATACTATCTAAATCTTTACAAAAATCGCTCAGTGCATAAAAAAAACCTACTTTGTTTTAAACACACTCTCAAGTCTGTATCTAGCTAACAAATCATATACTTTTTACAAAATCACCATTTACTTCCAAAAAGGTTACATATGCTTTACCTAATAATTATAAATTTTGATGTGATATGGTTCGAAATTTTCTGCATCTTTTGTGCTGTGAAGCTTTCCTGTAACTTAAAAACTTGGAGCTGTGGAATTAAAAAAACTATTTTGGCATTTTTTCTGACCACGTGGTTCGACTCACCTTAATTCTCAAGTACCTCTTTAGTACTATTTTCAGGGCCAGCTTAAGGAATTTCGGGGTCCCCTATGAAGTTTGATTTTGGGGCTCCTTACTTCTTTTCTAGATGTTCTTTTGCCTCCACTTTTGATAATTTTTGTGACTTTACACACACACACACACACACACACCTCGTATATATATATATATAAAAGGAAAGAAATGCCGCGAGGCAATATTTATATGGAAAGACAGATTAAATACACCCAACACTCGCCTAAGTTGAAGAGAGGAGGGCAGCAGCAACACAAAACAACACAAAAACAAATAAAATACAATATTTTGAGCAAAACCCTTCTTCAAGTTAACATATATAAGTGGCTGGGCTTGCGCAAGACTTAATACTTGCGTTTGACGCAGCCTCTCATAGAATATATGTGGTATATATATATAATAACCTGGAAATAATAGGAGCTTAGTAGCGAATGGATTTACAAAAAATAAAAAAAGATAGAGAAATGAACCACCACTTACCTTAGATGATGGTTTTGTGGGGTGAACACATAAAAAAAAACACAAGAACAGGAAAACAATGAATATTTTGGGACTTGGCCCTTCATCAACAGCAGAACATCACAGAGGGAGGGTGGTGCAGGATACGGCCTCACTTCTCGATGAACTAGAGACTTGAAATTTTGACCATAGCTCAGAACTGGATGACAATGCACGAAAATATGGAAAATTGGAAAATTTGTCTGCAAAATTTGAAAATTCGGGAACACTTAAAGTAATCTTTTCTATGAACTGATTTGGCTATTTTTTTAAAAAATGTTTGTAATAGTCCGAATAAGGTTTTATTTAATGAAAAATTGGAAAAGTTGGCCGGAAAATTTGAACATTTGGAGCAAACTGTGAAGACTTTTTTTCTGTGTTCCGATCTGGCTATTTTTAAAAAATGTTCATAATAGTCTGAATAAGGTTTTCAGTTAATGAAAAATTAGAAAAGTTGCCCAGAAAATTTGGATAAAACTGAAAGCATTTTTTTTTTTTTTTTTTTTTTTTTTGTGTTCCAATTCGGCTAACTTTTTTTTAAATGTTCATAATAGTCCGAATAAGGTTTTTAAAGAAAGTTGCCTGGAAAATTTGGGAAAACTGAAAGTACTTTTTTTCTATGGACCAATTTAGCCTTTTTTTTTTTTTTTTTTTTTTTAAAAAGTGGCTTTAATAGTCAGAATAAGGTTTTCAGAGAAAGAAAAGTGGTAAAGTTGCCTAGAAAATATGAAAATTTGGAAACAACTGAAAGTACATTTTCTAGGGACCGATTAGGCTCTTTTTAAAAATGTTTGTAGTAGTGTGAATAATATTCTAATGGAAAGAAAAATTGGAAATGCTGCCTGAAGAATGCTGGAAGAACTAAAAGTGCTTTTTTTCTATTGGATTTTGGTTTTAATTCAAGACCATTACTTATGATTCAGATGATGGATATGCACTTCTGCACTTGTTGGAGAGAGTGATGAGTGATGAGGGGATGCACGAGAGAAGTAAAGGAATTGGGTTACAAAACTTTGGTAAGACCATTGCTCGAATATGGTAGTGTAGTATGGGACCCACATTTTGAGTATCAAATACAGGAGTTGGGGAAGGTGCAAAGAAGGGCTGCTAGATTTGTTTCTGGAAATTATCGCAGAATACAATCAGTGACAGATATGATAAAGGAGCTGGAATGGGATTCATTGCAAGACAGGAGGAGGATGAGGAGGGTAATGGGAGTGTACAGGGCGTATACTGGCGATGAGGCACGGAAAGATATTGCAGTAGGTATGAAAAGTAGTTCATGGCAGGGAAAAGATGACCATGACCACAAGCTGGCACTCGATTTCAGGCACAAGGGTGTGGGAAGATTTTATTTTTTAGGTAAGGGTGTCAGGGATTGGAATGAGTTACCTAGGGGAATGATGAATAACCTACCGAAAACGTTAAAAGAATTTAAAGTTAAAATTTGTAGAGGGCAAATGTAGGTGAGTGTAGGATAGGGGAAATTGGGTGTGTAGGGAAATTGCCACCGGAGTGTGTGCTCCATTGCAATTAAATTAAATCAAATTAAATGCATAATTCTTTTTTTTTTTCGTTCTTTATTTCCCCGGGATTGAAATAATTCAATTAAATGTTTTCTATTAAAAAAAACTGGAATTTGTAGCTTGTCTCTGTGATTATGTCATCAAAGTATTTAAAATCAATTACAAATTTTCACTCACATTACCCTAAAAGCAGAAAATAATAATTAAATAATTTTTTTAATGTACCATGTTTTTATAATGGACTAAAAAGTATAAAATAATTTCTATAATCCTTATGAAGAATAAAAAACCACATACAGATTTCTAACTTCTTCTAAATTGTCCTGAAAATTTATACTTGGAAATTTTTGATAGCTATTAAAATGCTTGTAAGATTGGTGACAAAAAACATTGGGTGCATGGGATACATAACTATAAGAAGTGTAGAGAGTAGCTATCAGTGAAAGAACTTACCTATCAGTTCACATTATTTGTGGTGCAATAAAATTGTTAGTAGAGTTATTAATGCATCAATTATCTATTGCATGTGCCCAATGTTTTTCGTCATCAATGTTACAAGTATTTTAATAGCTATCAAAAATTTCCAAGTATAAATTTTCAGGACAATTCAGAAGAAGTAAAAAATCTGTATGTGGTTTTACCCTTCATAAGGATTAGAGACTATTTTATACTTTTTAGTCCATTATAAAAACAAGGTACATTAAAAAGTTTTTTATTTAATTATTATTTCTGGCTAAGCCCTGCTGTCCATTGTGTCAAATGAAATTTTTTTTATTCAATTTTATAGTTGTTATATTTATAATAGGGCCACACTTTTTGTATGCAACATTTCTTTTCCTGCCTCTTTTTGCTAGTACATATAGGTTTTTGGGGCTGGAGACACCTAAGCAGGCATACACATTTTAATTCAATAACTTTTTATATGTAAAGTCAAAAGATGAATGACTTTATTTGAATGAAATTTCATAAATTGCTGAAACAGGTTCAGAACAATACATGCCTTTAAACATATAGGCCTATTGTAATTACATCAGATATGACTTTCTCAAAACTGAATCTGATGAAGGTTAAACAAAACTGTGAAAATCCTACTGAATTAAAAAAAAAAATAACGTTAAAAATTACTCGCCTAAATCATCACTTTTATTGCTTCCTGAGCACCATCTTCTCCATGTCGAGCTTTTTTTTTTTTTTTTCTAAAAAAACTGCTTTACGTCTCTTTTTAACATCGAGGTCTTTTAGAAACGGGAAAGGATGGGGGGGCAAGGATGGGGGCAAGGAATGGGAAGGAATTCGGCCATGGCCTTTTTGAAGGAAGCATCCCGGCATTTGCCTGGAGTGATTTGGGGAAACCATGGAAAACCCAAATCTGGATGCCCGGACGGGGATTCGAACCGCCGTCCTCCCGAATGCGAGGCGAGAACACTAACCGTTACACCGCCCCACATGGTTCCATGTCGAGGGAATGCGCAGTTTGCCTTTCTACTACTATTATGACAAGACATCTTAGCCACTCATTGCTCATTGAAGATCTGAGATAGTTTTTAATTATCTTTAACTTGGAGAAGCTACGTTCTGCAGAGGCAACAGACACTGACATGCACAAAAAAATTCTTAACGCAATGAATACATTTGGGAAATTTTTTTGCAAGTTGTTTTCAAAGATGTACTGAAGTACTATTAAACATGTGTTGGTTACTTCTGGAAGCATAGGTGACAACAGTTTCAATTCATTTTCAAGAGTCTACGAATTTAGATCTTCTGACTGCATTTTAGCATCTCTCGAAGCATCTACAAGTTTCTACATCCTGTGTTGAGATTGTATTTATTTGTTGACAAGTTCTTAATGTCTAAAGTAACACAGAACACATCACAGCAGTTACCGAGCTGCAGAAATTTTTCCTTCAAAGATATAACAGCGGTGTCTACGACATAGAAGAAGTTTGCTCTTAAGTGGTTCCTTTCTCCTTGAATGGATTTATCCTTACTTTCATAAAAAAACTGCATTTTAACAGTTGCAAATCAGGATTCTGTTAATTAAGGATGGTATGCCATATCACAGCACACAAAGAAAACTTAAATTTTGTGATTTCTTTAAGAAGACTAGATACTTCACTGAAACAAATTGCATCATTTTTGCATGTGTTCTTTAACTCTGCTAAGGCAAGTCTTACGTTAGTAAGCTCACTTTTCACAAGCCATAGACTTTCAATCCTAGCCTCCTATCTTGTATCAAACAGTGGCTTCAGAGTTAAGTTCACATGGTTCTTCAGTGCTTCCCCGAGGCAGAAAATAATGTAAACAGTCTTTGAATTATACCAAAAAAATGTAGTACAGTTACAGGTGATTTAACTGCAACACTAAGAACTAATTTCAAACTATGAGCACAGCAAGGGATGTAATGAGCCCTTGGATTTTCTTAAATAATACCATTCTTCTTGCCCTTCATATTGCTTCCATTGTCATAAGATTGACTGTGACAATCTACAAGTGGTATACAAAGGTTATAGAGTATCAGAAGAAGCAATTCTGTTAGATCCTTTCCTGTAGTGTCATTCACTTAAAAAAATCCAAAAAAATATTCTTCAATTTCAACTGGTTTGGAAAATACATCTACCACTCTTAAAACCATGCTTAATTGTTCCTACTTTTTCTTTGTGACTTAAATCTGGTGTACAGTCCAATATTATTGAATACTATTTATTTTTAAGTATGGTATCCTTCATGATACTATGTCATAAGAAGTTAAGGTAATTTCTTTTTGTATGTCCTTACTTAGGTAAGTAATCAATCTTCCAGATTTAGCTACATTATTTATGTGTTCATTTAATACAGGATTGAATAATACTTTACTGTTTAATCCTATTTATTACCTGAAAACTACAAGAAAATGATTTTAAATATATTTTACTATTGAATTTTTAGGAGCTTGCAACTCTTTCAACTAATATTGATATTCTATTAGTAAAATTAAGGTTATATGACTAGATCAAGAGATGACTAAAGAGGAACATTTGTTGTGTAAAAGTGTGCAAATGAAGCATCAGTAGTAGTGATTCACACTATATTATTGGTCTACAGGATAGTGGGTAAAGGGCACATTTGACTGAATTTTACCTTAGATTTTTGTTATTCAATACAAGGTGAAGTTTTATTACCAGGTTGAAGGAGCTCACTACTTTCACCAATAACAGCCTGTAAGCACCTTAGAATTTTGGCAAATTCTAGTTTTGCTTAGGCGGGACTTAGAAATTTCGAGAAGTGTAGTTTTCAACTTAAAGGAATTTGCCTGTAATCTTCCCTACAGTTACAATTCACCATGAAAACAATTTTATAGTGTATTTATCATATCGGGAAACGTTTAGTTTAAGAGATATTCCCGTTTGTTCAAGTTTTGAAACACGCGATCATAAAAGTAGAAATTCTAAGATTTGCAATATCTTTAAATTGAGTAAAGCTACAACCGAACTTTTATCACCAGCTGTAGTCAGCACTATCCCCGATATTTTGGTAATAAAATTAAGTAATTTGGTAAAGATTAATTAGTGATTTTAATTAAAAGAAAAAATAAGCTTTTTTATTAAAAGATATATTAATTTAAAAATTACATCAGTAGATAGCCCTAATTGAGACGATTTCGTACATATATGGGTTTCCATGAAAAGTTTAAGCATTTGTCCGGTAATTAAGTTTTTGAAAATGGATTATTGCTGATTGCCGGGTGGAAGTTTCGGGAAAGTCCACAAAGTCCGCCAAGATTGGTCACGTGATGAATTCAGTTTTAAGACGATAGAAACCTTTTGGAATGATTAATTAAATTAAAATAGATAGAACAGGATGATAGAAAGTCCCTGTAAAAATCTCAAATTAAACTATCATATACTTTTGAAGATATTAATTAAAGAAAGATTTGCCAAGGTCATAGGTGCACGCAGGGCTATAATAGTTCGTGCGGTAAGCACACGTTGTCTCATTCTTACACCGGGAAGTGATTGAGCAACTCCGCGAATGACTTTATAGGAACTTAGCAAAATGTAGTCTGTCTTTTCTTACTTTCGGTTTCGTCTGGCCTGAACTTCGGGAAAAGTATGTGAAGGAATATTACATCGGTTTTGTCGCGGGTTGTAACTTGCTATGCTGGTCAGTGAACAGTTTTCGACCATGTGGGGTGTCGGGTTATATAGCAACTCCAATTCTTAATATGAACTTTTAAATTTACTAAAGGGGTTCGGTCGTTTAAAATTTCTCTCCACAACCTGCAACTGTTGGAAAAGAGTGTTCGATTTGCCAACTCAACTGTAAAATGCTATTTTGAACTTGTGATTTTCTTTGAAATAAACTTGGAATTTTCGGAAAGTGAACTTTTGTCATTCAGTAGATAGCTTTCAAACCTTTTCTCTATTTGTGGTTTAACAAATATTGTGGCGACCTCAAGCAGTTAGGTTGAGTTATCCGGCTACATGGTCAAGTCTAAATTATTTTCGTAAATTTTCCATAGAACTTTGAGTCAGCATCAAGAGTAAGTTGAGGCACTAAGGCGATACTACAGCCCCGGTATCAGCCTTTGTCCTTACAAGCCGTTACCTTCATGAAGACACTGAAGATGAAAATGTTGGGTAATACACCCCTAAAACTTTGGATGACGCTTCAGGGCTGAACTTTTCTATTTTACCATCACAGCATGTCTGCCATTAACATTAAGTGATTATTTTATTCTCCATCCTTTTCATACTGATTTTCAAAAAAGTTCATAATGTTTCTTTAGAAATAAAAATAATTAAATTCTCATATTAAAGAACTAGTAGGCTTCTTTAATGAAGAGCCTAATAACCAAATAGTGTAACATAAAATTTATGATATTACCTGTAAATCTAGAGAGTACTGACAACAAACATTTCTCATAACAGGACATCACTGCTAGAGCAATTGCAGCCACTAAGTGATAGAGAGATCCTAGGTGGAGTTGTTCTGCGACGTAATTGGCCACTGGATGAGACAATTCACCCAAGTGAGAATGTTGATTATTTGCCCAGTGGAGAGCCACTCTCATCAGGTACACTTTGGTGGCAGGCCAAGCATTCAGCTGGGCAAGTACCCCATTACCAGGTCCATGGATCCCTTCAAGGTAAATTAAATTGGCTGCAGTTATGTCTTATGATTCTTCTTCCACTGATAACAATGTGAATTGACTATTTCCATGTGACTGTAGTGTTTCAGGCAGAGTTTTTGAAGGAAAGTGTGCCACTGGTATTAAGTGATGCTGCAGTTCCCGGTATTCTTGGCGCGACACTGCCATATGAGTCAGATTCACAGTCAGCTACCTGGAATGATCTGTATTTGGCAATTGAAGATGCACAGCTTGCTGGCTTAGGTGGTGTTCCTCTCGCAAACCCTACATTATGTGCTGGTACAGCTCAGCTTCCAGATGAAGATCTCTGTTTAAGATGGATTCAGGCTGCTTCACTAATGCCTGTTGTTTCAGTCAGTAGGTGAGCAAAGGATTTTTATAAATTTATTTCAAGTATGATAACAGGCACTGATGAGGCACTTACCAGTTAGGTATTTATTGTATAAGGCTCGTTTAAAAAGTAATGAGCCGGAGGCCTAGGAACAGAAACCAGCACCTGTATTGACCCTGGCTGCTGAGGCACTTGTCCCACTGTGACACAAGGTGGTGAATGGCTGTCTCGTAAAATTCATGGGACTGTAATGTGAACCATTTCTGCAAATACTGCTTGATGTCATTGTCCGAGGGGAATCGTTTGCCCCTCAGAACCTATTTTAGGGGACCAAAAGTAGCGTAATCACAGGGTTAGAAGTCTGGACTGACTAAGACCTTCCACTCGAATTTATGGATGAGTGCCTTGATTATGTTGACCGTATGAGGCCTTGCATTGTCATGGAGCAGAATGACCTCACGGGTGATCTTGCATGGTCATTTTGATTTGATCACTCAGTGTGAAGGGTGGACAAGCTTTGTGATTAACACTGGGCACTCACTGTTGTCCCATGCTGCAGGAAGTCTATCAGAAGGTGGTGTCTTGGTCAAAGAAGAACGTCAACATAACCCTTTCTGTACTTGTGTGGATGGCCTTGGATTTTGTTGGTAGTCATAACCCTTAGTCATGACCCTCGATGCTTCCACTGGAGACTTTGTTGTTTCGATTCTGGTTCAAAGTGATGACACCAAGACTCATCTGCAGCCACCACTCATACCAGGAACTCATTCCCTTCCCTGGCATAGTGCTGCAGATGATGAAGACAGTGGGCCATTAAACATGCTTCCTGCTGCAGTTGACGACTGTGGGGCATGCATTAGGTACACACTTTGTACCAGTTTGGTCTTTCCATCATGATGGTGTGAACACTTTCGATGCTCAATCTGACCTCGGCGGCTATGGCTTTCAGTGTAACTCAGTGGTCCTGGGTAACGAGTCGATCAGCCAGCTGGATGATGTAATAGGTAATGTGGTGTGGTGTTCCATCATCGGCTAATGACACCTGTCCTTCCCTAAAGCGCTTGTGCCATGCCTTGACCCTTATAAGGGGCTTGCAGTGTTCACTGTACACTTGTGACATTCTTCGTTGAATGTCTGTTCCCCTTGCTGCTACCACTGTCAGAAAACAAACAACACCTCTTTGCTTTTCTTTTGATGCCTACACTTCACTGCTTACAATATGAATTAGTGCTGGACAACTGATACATGCTTCTACCAGCTTTGTAGTCACATGACTTTTTGCACTTGTGATCCCATAGTGGCGGGCATGTGGACTTCCGCACTCTTGTTGGAAATCCACTTCGTTACTGACACAATGATATTACCATTCTGTCACCGTTTGCACATTCCAGACTCTTTTATATATATAAAACATGAGGTACTGTATAAATCAAATTTATTTTTCTTTAGAAGTTATTCTATCAATGTTTCTACATTGTAGGTTGCACTACGACAAATGTGATTATTAAATTCAAAATTAAAACTCTTTATTTTTTATTCATGCATTTAAATGTGATTTTCACTTTACTTACTGAAATTTTATGCTCTTTCTTTAATTAGTAGCCCATTTTCGAAATATCTGTTGTTAAGATCACTTATAATCTTTCTAGGGTGCATCATCTAAAGTTAATCTTTTCCTTGTTTAATGTATTTCTATTTATTTATCTAATATTATTTTATTGTTTTTATGTCAAATTCCCATGCCCGAGTTTATTTTACTTAATATTTTTGTTACAAACTCTTATATTTTCTTTTATTAATTATCTTTCATTAAAGTGGATCTTTTGGCCTGAAATTTCTTCTTAAACTCTATTTAGGTGCTGGGAGCACATTAACTTGGTCAAATTTATTTTATTTATTAAATAAAGGTTGTTCTATTGCATGCTCTAAAATCCCTTTGTTTGCCTCCTATTGTCCTGACTTGAGTTCATCAGCAGCTGCTATACTTCATGCATTCAAACTTTAAAAAACTGAATTATGGCTTCAAATAAATTTTTCCACCAATATAAAACTTATATCAAAATGTCTTTATTTTTAGAACTGAGGTTAATGTTCATGGTTTTTTGAGATTAAACTTTTGGTGTTCCTGCATCGGCCGATAATGATCTGAATTTGCCTTAAAAATTCATCAATACCAAACTCAATTTTATGCAAGTTAACTGTGATGTTAAAAGTTATACTCACTCATTCACCCAAGTGGTAGAAGGCTTTGACTATGTTCAATTACAAGATCTCTGTCATCCGGTCATTGATAATTGAATCATCAGACAATTTAATGTTATTGTCTAAATCTTCTTTTCTTGTGAATGTTGTAAGGCATTAATCATCTCAACCCAATGCTGGTCCTCTTCTATCTATTTTTAAAACACTTCAGTAATACTGTAGCCACAGTGGTTTCAGCAAGCTTTAGTTGGAATGATTTATTATTTTTGGTAATGGCCACAATATTTCATTGCTTGCTCATTAACATGAATAAAGAAATGGTTGGTGCCACAGAGATGAATTACATGCATCATTCACACTGAGTTTTCAACAATCAAAATAGAAGAAATGAGACAGCAGACAATTGTCAAAAATGTAATTTTGGTGCTATGAAAAATTACAGTCCAATTGGTATGAATGGGCACAAAGGATTTTGGAAGAGAGATGCTCTATATTATAGCAAATAAGAAAGAATGCATCAGAATTATCTGAATGAAAGATAGCTTAAGTCCTGTTATTTTTATTTATTACTCCCTGCGAGGGAGGTCCTTTAGAATGTGAAATACATCTTGGGTAATATACATAAATACAAGATCAATAATAATCTTTATGATAAATTATTATATATTTAAAAATAATAAACCATTAAAATTTACAAATTAATTTTGTAAAATTCATATTAGATACAATTAATGCTTTTGAACAAATTCCTGTAAGGAGTTACTGATGTGACCAACTCTCACTTTTACTTTAAATACATCTTTAGTATTTGCTAACTGTTTCATACTTTTAGTGATTTCATTGAAGAGTTATGTCCCTCTTCTTTCTACTAATGATAGAAACTTTGTGTTTTATATATGTTTTCTATCTGTAAACCTACTTTTGGTGAATAGTGACTATGACCACAATCTCAAAGTTATGAAATATAAAGGAGCTGGATTGGGAGTCACTGGAAGGCAGGAGGAGGGTGAAGAGAGTACTGGGAGTGTACAATGCATATGTTGGAAAGACATTGGTCAAAGCATTAGGAATAATGCTGGAAGTAAAAGGATGACCATGGGCACAAGGTGGCACTCAATTTTATGCATAAGGGAGTAGGAAAATTTTCTTTTGCGGTAAGGTTGCCAGAGATTAGAAATAGATTCCAAGGGTAGTGATGAATAACTTAACAAAAATGCTGAAGGAATTTCAAATTAAAATTCTTAAATTGCATTAGTAGATGGGGGAGGAATTTAGCACTGAAAGTATTATTTATTTATTTCATATATAAGAAATACAAAAACAGTAACTACATTAAATTACAATAAATATAACTACTACTACAGACTGATGTCCCAATGATTGCAGCCATTCAATTACTTCTGTGGTTGCTTCATAAATATAAAGCATTGTCCCACTGACTCTAATAAGAGGGCATTCCATGGTGATGGGGTGAATGGTTTGCTCATAGTTACCACAGTCACAAGAAGTATTCCCTATCATTCCCCACTTGTACATCCAGGTAGTTGCATCTACCGTGGCCTGTTCTCACTCAATTCAGTGCTGTCCAGGTTTTCCTAGGAAGGTTGAATCCAGGAGGCTGTCGTGTAGGGTCTTGGATTAGCGCATGTTTGTCGGGGTTGGAATTTGTCCACTCAGCGCACCATGCTTCGCCTATGTTGGAATTATTTTGGACCAGCTCTTGACCAAACTTCCATGTTGAATATCTAGATTTTGGTCTATTTGGAGCTTTGTGTGTGCAGTTCTGATGAATTGGAAGGTGTGATATCTTAAGCATTTCTGCCATTCCTTTTTTAAAGCCACTTGTCTTCGGAGACTTGGTGGATCGATGTTAGAGAGTGTAGATTTAGCAGTTCCAGACATTGTTCTCATTGTGTCATTTAGTTGAACGTCGATCCTTTTTGTGTGATTGCTGTTTAGCCATATTGGACTGCAGTATTCAGCTGTTGAGTATACTAGAGCAAGAGCTGATATCCTGAGAGCTGCAGCATGTGCTCCCCAACCCGTTCCTGAAAGTTTGTGTAGGATGTTATTTCGAGTTTTTACTTTTGCCACTGTTTTATGGATATGCTCCTTATATGTCAATGACCAGTCAAGAACCACACCTAGATATTTTGGATGAGAACTGTACTTTAGTTCTTGGTCTCTGAATTTTATTTGAGGTTTATAGTGGGATTTTCTATTGCTTAGATCATATATGGGCAACCTCCGGCCCCTGGGCCGGATCCGGCCCTCCACTGGCTTCAATCCGGCCCGCGAGAGATTCAGAATTTTCAAATAACGCGCAAAAAAAGAGAATCTGTACTTATTGAAGTCATAAATACTAAAATCTATAAATAATATTATTAAGCTTACGCAGTCGAAAACCACAGGTCGAGTCGTAAATAAAAAAAATGTGTGAATTGTTATCGCCTTTTTATTCACTACTACCTACTTATTTCTTACCTAAGGCCCGCGACCTGATTATGTCCCGAAATTACACCCTCAGTTAAGCAAAGGTTGCCCATACCTGGCTTAGATGAAAAGAGCTGACCTCTGTCTTATTTACATTCAATTTCAGATGCCAAGTGTTGAAGTACTCATTCAGTTTGTGAAGGTCAGTTGCGAGAAATTCTTCAGATGTTTTGAAGTTCTAGATTGTGGTGTCATGGCTACGTAATCAGTGTATATAAACTTCCTAGAAGTAGTGGATGGCAAGTCTGCAGTGCAAAAGTAGACTAGCCTCCTCGTGGTGCACCCTGGGCAACATGGCAAAGCCACGGCTGAATAGTCTACATCTCAATAGGCTGCTAGCTAGAACTTTAGATTAAGGATATCCCAGCAATTAGAGGATACAGAACAATGTCATCAACTTCAAATGGCTCTTCTCAGAGCACAGTAACTATTACCGCAATGAAAGAGTTTCAACACGCACTCCAAATTTTACAACTAATTATTGAAGGAATAAGCATGTTGAAAAGAGACCACTTGTTAAAGTTACTTGGAAACAAGATAGATGTTCTTCTCCTTCAAGAAACCCACTGCAAAGATAATCACCATCTACAACCTAAATAGCATTTACCAGCATATACACTGAAAGTAGATAAGATAATAATAATAACAAAATACTAAGAACCATGTAATTAGATGGTTAGGGAAATTGCCACCAGAGCATGAACTCCATCACAATTTAATTTAGTTCAGTTATTTTTCTTTCATGTATTGATATTTGATGTAAGTATATAAAACTGTTCTATGACAAAACATATGAGGAAAAAAATGGGAAGGCACATGAGAAAATATATATGCTAAGCATTCATTGTAAGAATATTGAGCTTTTTAAAGGTTCTTGGGTTAACACAACACAGCATCCTAATACCTCTTTTCTGTGCTTTGAAAACTTCTTTTACTTTCTCAAGAGTTACCCTCCTCCCTACCCCCCCCCCACCCCCAAAAAAAAAATTGTCATGCCAGATGACTGAATGAAAATAATTGCAGATCTGCTGTGGAGAAAATATTCTTACTTTTTCATTAGTAATGCAATACGTTCTTGCCAATTGAGGCTCTCATTTATTTGATTGGCAAGGAATTTTATACTCTTTCTTTCATATCTTGTGTTATTTTTTATAATTTGCGTATAAATATTGCTGCACATAATATTTGGTTTAAAATCTATTGTAATGAGTTTTTTAATTTAATTTCAATGAGATTGTCTTAAACCAGTTTGATAGTTCCCACAGTATTTCATTTGCATTTAATTTCAGATTTACAGTCAGTTTAGTGTTGTCTACAAGTAAAATACTCTTAGTCTTGAAAGATAATTTTCCAGGAAGATCATTGATGCGTAACAAAAACAGAAGGCGTTCTGGGACAAAGCCTTGTGGAATGCCATGTTTTATTTTCTGCCAGGCTGATGAAGCGTCCTCACTGTTTTCATAATCAAAAAGGAAGTCTTCTTGCACTTGGTTTTCTAAGCAGGAATTAAATAATTTACCTGCAGTTCCATATATACCATAGTATTCCATTATTTTTTCATTTGTAATTCATGGTTAATGCAGTCAAATGCTTCTTCAAGAAAGATCACAAGAAAAAAAATAAAAAATCACATTTCACTATTCAGTTCTTCAGATGTGTGTGTGTGCTTTTTAATATATAATCTGACCCTTAAATCCAAACTTTGAAATAGTGAGAATCGTCGTCGTCGTCGGCCATACTCGTTTCCGAGTTTATGTTGCTCTCTTGCGTGTTTATTTGTGTGTGCGCTGGTGGCTGATCAGGCCGATTCTTGCATAGAACAGTCGTCCGCACACACTGCACCCAAATGTGGGTGGCTGGTGTGGTAGGGTTTGTCGGGCTTTCCGCCTTAAACGGGATTCAGCTGCCAGACTTCGCCGCTCCTCTTCGAAACGTGCCACTGCTGCGGAGGTAGTTTTGCGCCATAGAACGCGGTCTTTTGTGAGGCTGTCCCAGGTAGTAAGGTCTATATTAGTTTTCTTCAGGGTCTTCTGGAACTGATCTTTGTAGCGTTTCTTAGGGGCACCGCGAGGTCTGCTGCCAGTGCTGAGCTCACCGTATAAAAGTTGGCGAGGGAGTCTACTGTTGCTCATACGTTGAACGTGTCCAACCCATCTAAGTTGGTGGCTGATGATGAGGGCTTCAATGCTATACATTTGAGCTCTTTCCAAGACTCTAATGTTGGACACATAGTCGTCCCATTTAATGTTCATTATAGAGCGAAGTTTTAGCTGGTGAAATCGCTCCATTTTCTTAATATCTCGCCGATAGAGTGTCCATGTCTCACACCCATACAGCAACGTGGAGACAACTACAGCTTGGTAGACCATCAGCTTGGTGCTTAAATTAAGATCTTTGTTTGGGAACACTCGCCGAGTAAGTCGTCCAAAGGCTATGTGTGCTGCACGAATTCTGTTTTCTACATCCTTCTCTGCTGTGCACTGTGTAGAGAGAATGCTTCCAAGGTAGGAGAAGCTATCTACTTGCTCAAGGGCTGTGCCGGAGATGGTAACATCAAAGTCTGGGAGTGTAGCTCCAGGGGCAGGTTGTGCTAGCACTTTAGTTTTTCGGGTGTTGATGGTCAGGCCAAAACGGTCATATGCGTCCTTGAAGTAGTTTACGGACTGTTGTATCTGCTGAGGAGTATGTGCTGCAGAGGTGTTGTCATCTGCATACTGCAGTTCTGTTACCTGGGTGAGGAAAGTTAATCTTGATGAGCGGAGTCTTGCTGGATTGAATAGTCCTCCGTCAAACCGGTATCTGATCTCCACGCCTGTGTTGGGGGTAGATGACGTTTCGTAGAGCATTGCTGCCAAATATAGGGCAAAAAGTGTTGGTGCAAGTACACAACCTTGTTTCAGACCATTTGTGATAGGGAACTTTTCAGAGGCGTCGTTCTGATAAAGGACTTGACCAACCATACCATTGTGGAGTGCTCTAATCAATCCCAGAAAATGTTCAGAGCATCCAAATCACCTTAATACCATCCACATTGCAGATCTAGGCACGGTGTCAAAAGCTTTCTCTAGATCATAGAATATATGAGAATATTATAGTGAAAATTAAATATTTTTATACGATAATAACCTCCACTTACCAAGGTTGAAGGCTGAAGCAGTGTCCATGTTTTGATTCCACTTCTACCTTCAACTAAGGTAAGCAGTGGTTGTTCTCTTATACAAAAGTATAATATAATGTCTCTGTTTCCTAACAATGAATATTATTATATGTTACTTGCCTTATTACTCTATGATAGATGTCTTTTCAAAAATATTTGAGAGTTCTGGAAGTAAAGAAATGGTAGTTATGTATTTTGTCTTTTTAAATTATGGTATTTAGCCTATTTTGAAATACTAGTTCATCTGGAATTCATCACAAATGTGGGCAAGTAAGTGATTTATTCAAACTGAACATTAATAGAAATCTTGTCATAGTAATAATGATTTTTATGTTATAATTGTTTCATGACTGAACTGTGACTGGTCCCACAAATCTAATTCGGAAAACAGTCTAGTTAGGGCATACATGGGGATTCTTTTTCAATAGTTAATTTCTTTACAACTGAAGTAATTTTTCTTGAATATTTTACAAAGTTCCGCTACATCACTAAGCACAAAATCATTTTGTTTTATTTCTATGCCTTTTAAGTGATTAAAAGATTTTCCTGATTAATATCTTTCTTTTCCTCATTTACTGATTAGTTTGTTGACAAATATAACACTTACTGATTTAATTGCTTCTAAAATATTACGATAATAACTTGTTAGTAACAAATATAAATTAAGTATTGCTTTATACTTATTAATTACAGACAGATGATTGAGCAGTACAGCTTTATTCTACTATTAAGTAAAAAATAATAACAAGTTTATTTAGAGTACGGTACTCTATCAATTAATTTTAAGGTTATGGAGTGTTGTTTTTAACATTGTTGTGTTTAAATGATTCTAGAAGTATTTGGAAAAAATCATGCCTGGAAAGTGTGGTGCCTATTGCAGATTTGTAGTGAATAGAGTCTGTTGCAGTGAGCGTAAGATATGTACGGGAAAGGGAACATAGGAAATAATGAGGCTCTTCCCTTGCTTTGCCCACTTTGTATTACAGATAGAAAAGTTGCAATGCTTGATCTGCCTTTGGATGTGACTCATCTATACAAACTGGACATCAGGAAGATTCCATAGTCACTCAGATTTTCCTGCGCTCTTTTCACTTTTCTTTAACCCCTACCCTACCTTTTTTTTCTTATAGGTTTATCCTTCATTGATGCCCAGGTTATCAGTGGTGGGAAAGGACTGGGGGGCTAGAAATGAGGAGTTTAACCATGACCTTTTTGAAGCAACCATCCTGGCATTCACCTGGAGTGATTTGGGGAAACTACGGAAAACCCAAATCTGGATAGCCAGACCACGATTTAAGCCCACTTCATCCCAAATGCGAAGCCAAAGGTTACTGTTCACCCACCATACATCCTGAATATTCTACTAAACCCACAGTTTATCTCTTCTCCCTCAATTCCTATAGCTGAAATTCGTTGTATTATCAACAATACTTCAGTATTCGGCTTTTATTTTGAGTTCACTCTCTTCTGTAATAAACACCTTTATCCTATCCTTGTCTCTCACTTTTTTTAATATTTTGAATTTCACCTCATCACTAACCATCCACACAAATACAACACTATATTGTTACTTTACAATTCTCATTAAATGTACTCATGTTGCTATGTCGATGGATAACAACAGTTTTTATCATCTCTGCCTTTATTTTAATATATTGTTATTTATTTATGTTAAACATTTTAGTGTTAGGAAAGAATAATAATATACTTTTTACAGAAAGGAAAAATCATGCTGATAAATACAGTCGGTAGCATTCTGAACTGTATGGAGAGAAAACTAATATTACTTTAACATTCCTCGTTCAATGCAGGGACTTGTTCAATGCTTCAATGAATAGCAGTTCAGCTCTTTCATATATGAGAAGTGCACTGGAATTTCGATACCGTCTTATGCCATATCTTTACTCTTGCCTGGCAGAGTCCGTGGAAAGTGGCATTCCTATGGTACGACCAGCTTGGTTTCATGATCCTACAGAAGAAATTTTGCAGGCCAGTATTATTTTATGTATTACAGATGTGAGTCAGTGCTGTTTAGTGGTTAGTATTATTTCTGTCAGCAGTTTGCTGTCTGAGTTTATGAGAGCTTAGACTGGTTATAAAATATTTAAAAGATATAAGAATCTATTAGAAATTTGTCATTTCAATATGTACATTTAAATTTCTGTAATAGTTGATATTCACGAAACAGTGTTTCTGTTGCCTCTTTGTTGTTATTTTCCATTGATCTACCCTTCCTGTCTCAGTCAGAATAAGAAAGAAGTCATTTAATTTTAATTAAAAAACATGTATTGAGGGAAATTTTTGCACAGATAATGAACATACATATTAACTAAAAAAAAATATTTTGTGATTAGTAAAAATCAGTTTATTAGGTCTCCAAAATGGAAGGAAATTAAAAGGCAAGTTATAAATGCTAAAAAGTATGCAAGTCACAAACTTGTTCATTCTCCAGTAACACATAGGCACATTTTAATCAATCTTATCTGAATTTTTCTCCTTAGCTGTTAAATCTGCAACTGAGCATCAAAAATTTTAGTGTTTTGTAATGATAGATCTAATCAAGCAAGTTTCAGAAATTAACTTTAATTTTTATATTGTTCATAGAATTCTAATCAAATGTTAAAGACTAATGTAAATATGGTTGTTAAAGAAGTTTAAATACTGTTTTAAGATGATTGAGCTTTGATGCTTACCAAACTAAATAAAAAATACTTCTGTCAAAAGCAATCAGCATTTGTCCCTAAGGATAAAAAAAATCAGAAAAAGATGATTAGACAAAATTACCATTGTGTGAAGAAAGTAATGAGTTGGTGCTTAGTGAAAACTTCCATTTACTGATAATCATATGTTTATTCTCTTCCTGCAATACAGATTTTGTCTCAGTATTTGAATGTCTGTCATCTTTTTCCTTAAAGGCAATGTTTAAACATTCCCTAAAAAATTACTCTTGAAATTGCAGGATTCTGGTCGCACTGACCAATTTTGGGTTGGCTCTTCCCTCTTGGTTGCACCTGTTGTTCTGCCGGCTTCCTATTTTGTGTCAGTTCGCCTTCCTCGTGCCAATTTCTTTCACCTGATGGGGATGGGAGAAAATGTCACTGGTTATGGAGAAGCCATCACAATGCAGAGTCTAAGAGGAGAATTGCTTATACTTCTCAGAGAAGGACATATTGTGCCAATCCAGGTATGAATCTGAACTGACTGTAAAAGTCCAAAACTGAATCCTTGTAAAGCCACCATTCTTCAAATTAATGTGGTCGTGGACAAAAAATCTATTTGAATGTTGTACATCCTTGATATATTTGTACAGCATTTTGGATGTGTCTCGAACAATCTTCATAAAAGTTCCAGTATCAGACTACTTTGGAATTCTGATACCAGAAGCTCAATCAGTCTCGTTTGACAATAAACTCAGTGAAACAATATTTTGTGGTGGGCTTTCATTTTATTGACTACCTTTTGATACTGATGCTCCTTTGCAATTCAAAATTTAACTATTAAAATAGAGCTGGTGACCGATTTAGTAAAAAAAACTCTGCACTTTGGTAACATTTTAGAGAGACTGACCATAACTGCTATTAATTATAAACATCTATCTCTATACCAAGATAGATCATGGCATTAGAAAGCAGCAAAAATATATCAGTAAACAAAAGATTCTAGCACACAGTTAGACAAAAACAAATTTTCTTATTACTGAGTGGGAATTATGCAGTAATTTCTCTTCTGCTTATCTATTTCACCACTGCACCACAACAGTTAACGCAGGTGACTCTTCATAAAGGCTCCTAGTTTTGTTTTTTCTTTATTTTCTTGGGGAGGGGAATTTCTAACAAATGAAATTGTGCACAGCCAACAAAATAAATCATGGAATGTAATGTAAAATAATTATTGAAACATACAACACATGTAGCTCAGGTAGATGTAATGTGCACTGAAGTAACAAAAGTAATTTAATTTCTCATATCAATATGTTGGACTTTCTTTTCCCTGCCAATGTGTAGCAACCCAACGTGGCATTGTCTCAACAAGTCATCAGAATATTCAGTCAGATATTGTGCATGAACTAACCTCCAGATTATGTCCCAGATATGTTCAATTAGATTCGTGTCTGGTGAACTAACAGGCCAAACTGTTCACTGGAACTGTCCAGAATGTTCCTCAAACCAATCGTAAACAATTTTGACCTAGTTACATAGCACACTGTCACCCTACAAAGGCTTTCGTAGTTTGGGAACATTAAGGTCATGAATGGCTGAAAATTGTCTCCAAGTAGTTGAATGTAACCATTCCAGTCAATGGTCAGTTCAGTTTGACCAGAGGTCTGACTCCATGCTAAGTAAACACCACCATCAGCTTGTACCAGTGCATTCCTGACAACCTGTGCCCATGGCCTCATCTGTTTTGCATCACACTCAAACTCTACCATCACCTCTTACCAATTGGAATCATCTCACTTGACCACGCAACCTTCTTCCAGTGTCCAACTTATATGTTCATGAGCACAGGGGAGGTGCTGCATATTTGTCCATGGCAGGAGGTAATGCCAGAATTTACATATTCACAGCACACTCTTGACACTGTGGATTGAGGAATGTTGAATCCACAATTTCCAAAATTTCCCTCACATTTAATGCCAACCACTATTCCACGTTCAAAGTCTGATAATCCATGTTGCGCAAATCATAATCACATCAGAAAACCTTTCACAAGAGTACAAATGAAAGCCCCCAACACTACACATTAATACATTTCTTACGTAGTGTTACTGCCATCTGGAACTTCCTAACCCATGACTTTTGGCTCTTCAGTGTAATGTGAAAGTGTAAAAAGGAGTAACACATTCCACATGGAAATATTAACTACCAGATTAAGAAATTATTCCTAGTAAGATTTTCAAAATCGTAGTTCTATCTTCAGTAAAAGATTTAATGATTGTTTTTCTGAATTTCAGGAATCAGGGAGTAATGCAGTTGAAACAAGGACAACGAATCTGACCTTGGTGGCAGCCGTCTCATGCAGTAATGATTCGGTTTGGAACTGTTCAGCAGAGGGGAAAATAAGAGTTTCAAATGCTTCTCTTCCTGACCCGTGGCTTTATATTTCGGTATCACACCCTTTTGTATTTATTTCTAGAGTATATATTATATTTATTATTATTATTCCGAATAACCCATTTGGAGGGTACGATAAATCAACTTTGGCTATGTTTCTTTGTATTTAATTTTCTTTGAGAGTGTTGTTCCTTTTGTTCCTGGGTCCATTTCCTTCCCTTTATGTATTTCTGTCTCTCCTGAAAACCTGCCTTGTGAATTACTTCTCTAAAAAGTGTTCTGTTGTCTATTATATCTGCTTTCACTCCAGCATTTTTCATGTCCTTTTCAGTTTCAGTGAACCATGTGGGTTTGGATTTGTATTTGTTCAGTAGGGTGAAGATCTGTTTTGTTAGTCTATTACTATCCATTCTGTATATGTGCCCGTAAAATTTCAGTTTTCGTTTCCTCATTATAACTGTTAATTTTTCTATTTTTGAATGTAGTTCTCAGTTTGGTCTTAATTTGTATTCAGCATTACTATTAGGTTTGGGTCCCAGTATTTTTCTCAAGATTCTTCTTTCTACTTTTTCCAGTTTTTCAAGATCCCCATATCTTGTTAGCTTAAGCGGTTCTGCCGAATACAGCGTTTATATTATATTATATTTATTATTTAAAATAACATTACATTAATGGTAATTAATGGAAAAAATACAACTCTCAGTGGAACAATTTTAAAAAAATTACCTGTAGTCCAACCTTCAGAGAATTTGACAGTTCCCCAGTGTTTCTCAGAACTACAATCCACAATTATGTTAACAATTACTAACTAATTTACTGTCTTTACACACAATTCTGAAAGCCGTGATCAACAGTCACATTCTTTCTGGAGCTAATGCATCTCTTTTCAAGACAATCACAATATAATTATCACAAGAGTTTCTTAAAATTAAGACCCATACATGCATTTCCATTACATTAGCCTGTGACAAAGCTGGTTGGTAGTGAGGCCTATGTTCAAGCGACAGCAGTCAAGGCAGTTGCTATGAGTTTCATTGTGGTACAATTAGCATGTCCAATGATGGGAAATGTTTCCTCTCTGGTCAAACTGGTATAGGCGATAGCAGCTGGATGCATGAATCAAGTTTTACAGTGAGGACTGTTGCATGGTAAAAATCGATGTGGTGGTTTTGGAGAACTCATAGGGGAATATTTTTGAACCGAGATGTTCTTGAGAGTGGGTGGTCTGCTGATATATGTGCAGGGGGAAGAGGGTAGAATTTTGGGGGAAAGGGTGTATATTTTAGGGAAGGGGCATAGGAAGTTGAGCTTAAGTCACAGGAATTGACTAATGGAATCGACACAAGAAGGGAATATGGTGATGAATACAGGGCTATGATTGATTTTTAGAGATGCAGAGCAAGAGTAGTTACGCGAAGAGTGAGTGACAGCATGAGATTTGCTTTTGTACAAGATTTGCAGGATAGCAGTGGGGAATGAGCACTTGTGATAGGTTTTGGGAATCAGAAGAGGGGTTCTTTATTAGGACAGATGTATTTGCAATGGACGGCAAGGCTGTAAGGATATAAATGGATGGCAATTGTCGAAGGATAGATATTATTGTGAACTGTACACACACATCATGTTCCTCAATGAGTATGTTGCTCTACTACAGGATGTACTTCACACATCTGTCCATATCAAGCCCACTATTAATTAATACTGAGCTTTCATAATTTATTACAAAGACTTTATCAGTAAGGACATTGGAAGTGGGCTCCTATAAATGAATCTGGGTCAGAAATAGTATACTTAGATGCCCAAAGGAGCAGAGAAATCATATTAAAAATAGTAAAAGTCTGAATTATAAGAACTTTGCACATCACATTACTCATTTCCTCTACATAACAGTTTATCATGACATCCTATCTACTGTACTGGCAAATGTATTCAGCAATTAGTAAAAGAATCTGTGCCTCCCTCTCTCCATTTTTTCATCAGTCTCACTTTTCACCTATCATCTAATTATCAAAACAGGCTAGCTCCCATAACTTGTTATGCGGATCTTTGAGCCTTTGCACATATTCTAAAAATAATATCAGGCCTAAGGCTCCAAAACAGCACTCCCTCATAGATTATTAATCAATAGATGCTTAGCCCTCTATCTCTCAACTTCCAATGTCAGGAGAAACTTTTTTTTTTTTAAACAGTTTAACGTCCCTTTTTAACAACATGGTCTTTAGAGACGGGAAAGGATGGGGGCAAGGAATGGGAAGGAATTCGGCCATGGCCTTTTGAAGGAAGCATCCCGGCATTCACCTGGAGTGATTTGGGGAAACCATGGAAAACCCAAATCTGGATGCCCGGACGGGGATTCGAACCGCCGTCCTCCCGAATGCGAGGCCAGAACGCTATCCGTTACACCACTTCGCTCGGTCCAGGAGAAACAATCCATTAATTTTGTTTCCCTCAAACAACCAACACTTTATGTTCAACATCCATATCTCCAGAAAAGTTTCCAACTAGAAACAGATGACAAATGATAGACATTTGTTACGCTATTAATTTTCACATCAAATTTCGTTTTGAGATTGGTATAACAGTTCATAATAATAACAATAAGTACACAAATGATCAAAATTGCATCTTAAACATTTCAGTTAATATAGTAAAAGTGCTACAGGCATGGAACAGTTTTGATATTTAATTCCTTTTAAAACCCATAGATATAATAATGTTAATAAATCATTACTTTGTGACACACAGATCTAATATGAAATTCCTTATTTGTACTAGTTTCCATTCAAATATCTTTTAATTCACTGCAATATTAGTAATTTCAGAACTAGATTTTTAATCATATTTTGCTACAACCAAATTGTATTTCAGCATATTTCAAGTCTGTTCCTTTTATTACTTTAAACCCAAATTTAACAAAAAAAAAGGAACCAAGAATTCAGCTGTAGTAATTCAAGTTTGTATGTGTTTTAGGTATTTACAAGCAATGAAGAAGACAGCATAATAGTTGATTTAACACTCAGAAATCTCTTAGGAATACAGAGTCCTGATTGTGAACAAGATGTGCCAATAATTGATACTGTACGTGTACTAGGATTACCTGAACAAACAGGTCTTTTTATGACAACAGCATTAGGAATACAACGCTGCCAAGCATCAGCTGATATTCAAACATACACATTTAATGCAACAGATTCAATAACAAACATGATTGGTGTCCGACTTTCTTAGTGTGTACTGTGCTTCAAAGAAGTGTAAAACTTCAGCACACCAGTTTTCAGCTGTGGTGATAAGAGTAACAAATAAATATGATTGCATTAAAAATTTATTTTCATATATATAATACTCTATTTGTTGGCAAGTCTTAGGGCAGAGACTGTTCCTGACCCCTGTTGCAGATATTAATGCACGCAACTGGAAATAACAGCTCGCAACAATGCTAACTAAAACCTAATTTAAGGAATGGCTTCAATATTCCTATAATTAACTTATTTAATATTCATGATATTGTCCACCGTGAATTTAGTTTTTTTCTAAAAAAATTAAAAAAAAGGTAATTTTGAATTACAAACATCAATTTTAATTAAATGTGGATTACAATACTGTTACTACGTACACAGCATTTTGGAGACCCACTAAATAATGTGAGGAAATCTGCAATTAAGTATTTATAAACAAACAAAATATATAACTACTAACAGACAAAATGACTTGTACTGACATTCCTATGGTAAGAAAATTAAAACTTAGTGTTTAAGAAGAAACAAAGATGCTAATTGAAATTTGAATTGTTTTCACTATCCTCATTATTTGTGAATTTGTGCAACAATTCCTTTATTAAAGAATTCATTGCAACACAAATTTATAGTTTGTATAAATGTATACCGTTTACAATTTAAGGATTTTTTCTTTTTTATTTAAATATATACTTTATTTTATATCTCTTCATGTAAAATCATGTTTAAAAGCTCTAACATAAAATACATTTGTCAAACAACGCAAAATGTTACCAACATTATGAAATAAAACAGAGAACCCAAATTCCTTTGCTAATTACTCTTAATTTATGTTTGTTAAATATTACTAATAAATTGAGGCAGTGCTGTAAAGAAGTCAACAATCAACAGATATGTGTAAATAGGGTATCATAAATGTTGTGGCACAAAAGGGCTTGAGGGAAGATGACTGGAAGCTACATATGTAAATCAGCATTGACTTACTTCTAGATTTTCCAAAATCCATTAATTGATAAAGTAAACGTTTTAAAAAAATGTAACACCTTACTAAAATATTTAATGTCACAATGTGCTCATCATCTGTGATTTTAAACACAAACATCAGAAAGTATACCATGTATGAGTACATAAACAAATCTTTACAATCTTTTTTTTTTTTGGCTTATGGGTTATGCTTCATCAATGTCATTAGATGCGGGAAACGAATGAGGACAAGGAATGGGAAGGAATTTGGCAATGATCTCTTGAAGTAATCAGCCTGTCATTCACCTAGAGTGATTTGGGGAAACCACGGAAAATCCAAATTTGGATGGCCAGATGAGTATTCGAACCCGGATCGTCCAAGGAGAGGAACTACACCTGAACAGACTAAGAGGCTCTTACACCACACCTGTGAAACTGAAGGTGGATGAAGATGATGATCCTCCCATATATGAGGATGCAAGGCCTACCGTTACCACTCAACCGCCATCTGTTATCATGTTAGAAAATATATTACCTTTATAACCTCACTATCAGCAGTTATTCACACTTGGAACATGAGTTAGTTCTTTCCAGTTTGAGTAAGTATTAAAATATGCAACTGCATATCATAATAGCTAATTAGAACACCATTTCGTCATGGGTCTATAATGAAACTAAGTCAAAATCTCTTAAATCAGCGAAATGATGAAAACAGATTATCAATAAAAATTGGTGCAAAGTTAAATTATCCCTTTCAGGCCCTGCACGCACAATTGTGCGTGTCTGGTTTTTCGCGCTTTATTTCTTAGTGATTCACGCTAGGAAGTTCAGCCCACCACTGCACAATCGTGGTGGGACCATGGCAACATGTGCTATTTGTTTTAGTTCCATGTTTCATCATTGGATGGCACCAGCAGCCGGTAAACTTTCAGTTCAGCTACAATGGCAGCAAGGAAGCACGCGTACGAAGGTTTGTCTTTATTGTTGTAATACAAATTGGATTTAGAGCGTTTTAATGACATAGATCTATTGTAAATACATCATTTTAAGTAAATATCTCATAAATTGTCAGTTCTTTTAAAAATTATTTAAGATATAATCTGAAATATTAGCACATGCACAATTGTGCATGTTGGGTCTATAGACACGTTTTTATGATAGGGGCATGTTGACAAAGTGTTGATATCCCCATCTGTTTTGAAATATGTAGCCATCATTTCTGAAAGCCAGATGATGCTATATGATCTGTGATGTTGTTATATAATTCCTTTGAAAATATCTCACATTCTGTTATTTGTCATAAACCGAAAATTAAAAATTAATTCCTGGTGTAATTTCAGCACCTCTGAGTGATTCTGCGATCGCCGATTTGCTAAACTCGTCAGATATACAGGATTTGAGCAGTGATGATGATACCCTCGACTCCAATTGGCTCCCAGTTCCAAAGAGGAATGTTGAAAACTCGTGGGAAAGTTCGTCTACGACGTCCTCATCAGGTGAAGATTTTGAAGAAATGTCTACTTCAAAATACAATGAATATGACATGCAACAATACCAAAATAAATGCCTAGAGAATATAAACGATGACCAGCAACATAAACAACAATCAATAGAACAACAGGAACAAGATGAACATATTCTGGCTACAGCTGCATCAGCAAATGGTGAAAAATCTGGTTGTAGACATATTTGGAGAAAGAGACCTTTTCCATCTCAAAGGTCACCACCTTCTGAAGATCAGGTAGAGCAGTACATCTTGTTACTTATTTAGATTAAAACAGATATTAGTGTAGAATTTATTCCAAGAAAAGTTTGATTTTGTTTGTTTCAGGATGTTGCTGAAGTTTCAACACCAGCAACTTACTTCCTAAATTACTTCAATGAGCAATTCTTAGAAGAAGCTGCAGCATGTACAAACATGTACTATATGTCTAAAACAGGACAACAGCTTGCAACAACTTCACAGGAAATCAGAAAGTTGTTTGGTGTGCACATTATAATGGGATGTGTAAAATACCCTTGAGCAAGAATGTATTGGCAACGTGCTTTTCGCCTTCAATTTGTGGCTAATGCTCTTTCAAGAAATCGTTTTTTCACATTGCGAATGGATCTTCATGTTGTTGATATAAATAGTATTTCAGAAGAACAAAAGGAAAACAGACTCTGGAAAGTTCAACCTGCTATTGAAGCTGTGAGAGCCATGTGCCTCAAACTGCCAAGAAACTGCGGACAGAGATTTTCTATTGACGAGCAGATGATACCATTTTGTGGTCGTTGCTCCCTAAAATAATATGTCCCAAACAAGCCCAGACCAACAGGACTTAAAAATTTCGTTCTAGCCACAAGCAGTGGATTAGTTCTGGATTTCGGAATTTATCAAGGCAAGTCAACTCCTTTGCCACGAACAGATTTGGGTCTTGGGCCAGGAATTGTTCTGCGTTTATCAGAAACTCTTCCACAGGGAGCACACATTTATTTTGATCGGTTTTTCACAACATTGGCACTCCTGGATACGCTGAAATCAAAAGGACTGGAGGCGACAGGCACAATAATGAAGAACAGAGCAAGGGACGTACATTTATCAGAAGAGAAGGCACTGAAACGTGGTGACATGGAAGAGTTTTGTCGAGATGATGACAAAATTGTTGTAGTGCAGTGGAAGGACTCCAAAGCTGTTACTCTCGCTTCAACTGCAACAGTTCGAAACTGTTCGCAGATGGAGTAAAACAGAGCAGGAATATATCACGGTTCCATGCCCATCAGTTGTACGCAAGTACAATCAATCAATGGGAGGAGTTGATTTGTGTGATCAGCAGATGGAGGCATATCGTACACACATGAAAACTAAGAAATGGACACTGAAGGTTATTTTACATCTGATGGACATGGCCTGTGTGAATTCATGGCTTCAGTACAGGCATGACAGTAAAGCTAATGAAGTTCCACGAAAATACATACTCGATCTTCATGAATTCCGGATGGCAGTGGGGGAATACCTCGTCTCATCTCCAAGTGGAATGCCACACAGGGAAGATCATGACGAGAAAGAAGAAGACGAACATACAGTTGAAACAAAAAGGTATAAACCATCATGTTCACCATGCACAGACAAGAGGCTGGACAAATTTGTACACTGGCCTGTTGTTGATGACTTAAAATCTGCAAGATGTTGCCGCAGAAGTGATTGTAAACGGCGTACAAGAACAAGATGTGATAAATGTGATGTGTACTTGTGTTTGTCAAAAGATGCTAACTATTTTCTCTTGTATCACATAAAGAAATGAGGATGAAGACATGTAAAGGAGAAATTGCGCATATCGTAAAAAAATTGTAGTAATACCCAAACCGCACAATTGTGTGGGTCCAAAATTTTGGAAAATTTTTGAAAATAAATTTATTTTGATTTTTGTAATGAATTACTGTGCATTTTTTATATCCTAAACGCACCAATTTAAAATAATTTCATATAAACTACAACCTTGGGTCTGAAAGGGTTATTTACTCGCATTTTTTTTTTTTTTAATGTCAGTGCTGTAAACATCAACCTACAAATAACTAACTAACTTGAATACACATTTACTGTCTCTCTATGGAAAAAAAGGTATCTTAGATTCTTTTTAATACTATCCCTTTTTCCAACATAAAATTATTTTAGCACAATTAAGAAATGTATATGCTTATAAAAATTAATAAAAAAATATCAGAAATATGGGATTAATAGAAAAATAATTATTTAATTTAATGTTCTCAATGTAATAATGTGTGCCATGCTTCCTAATTAACTTCAGTTCAACTAGAAAAGAATACAGAAATGAGACTAATATTGCGTAATTCTAGAAGATCAACTGAGGAAAATTTATACTAGATCAGTGAAACAAATTAAGAAGTCAGGTTTTATTAAAATTTTCTGACATTGGAAGCACTTGCAGTATAATGCAATATACATATTTTTTTTTACATACTACATATTCTTAATAAACAGGTACAATTACAAAATAAGATATATATAATTGCATATATAGAAATTGTGGAATGTACTTTAGATGAAACAACAAAAGTTAGAACCTTCAGTAAATAATGAGTATGATTAACAACCAGTGGCGTAGCTAGGTCAACAAGGGCCCCGGTGCAAAAAAATTTATTTTGGGCCCTCAGGCCAGATGGGCGACCTTTTTTTTGCTTTTGTGTGCTGGTAGGGGCCCCCTGAACTGAGGATGAGGGCCCTTGAATTATTCTTTAGGGGCCCCTGAGCAGTGGTTGGGGCCCCCCTGAGCACAGCGAGCCCTTAGTGAGGGGCTCTTGTACTCTCAGGGGCCCCTTAGACGACGGTAGAGCTAAAAAAAAAAAGGTCGCCAGTTTGCCGTGAAGGCTCGTGGGCCCTCTAAACTGCGCTTGAGGGCCCCTAGAGGTATGATTGGGGGCCCCCTGAGTGTGAGGGCCCCAGTGCACTGCACCACCTAGCCCCATAGTAACTACGCCCCTGTTAACAACACTGGTCTCAACCATCTCAATCAAAACTGCTACAATAAAATCTAAATGGTTGGTGAAGTATATCAATACTCATGCTAAAGCTTTACCAACAAATCTGTATACTTTCTCTTACAAATAGTCCACTTATACTTAGCAGTCATATATATATGTTGTGCAAAGATAAAAAGCCATTTTAAATTGTTCCCAAAATGCTAGAGCTCACACAGCTCCAGATATCCAGGCACTTCTCCAAAGACACAAGTGGAAAGTGTTGACCCGTAGTTCCAATCATGTGGCTAGCATTTTCCACTTGTTTCTTTACCTGAAGAAAAATCTTGTGTGACAATTCCAAGTCGATGATGATATCAATGCTAAAGCTTTACCAACAAATCTGTATACTTTCTCTTACAAATAGTCCACTTATACTTAGCAGTCATATATATATGTTGTGCAAAGATAAAAAGCCATTTTAAATTGTTCCCAAAATGCTAGAGCTCACACAGCTCCAGATATCCAGGCACTTCTCCAAAGACACAAGTGGAAAGTGTTGACCCGTAGTTCCAATCATGTGGCTAGCATTTTCCACTTGTTTCTTTACCTGAAGAAACATCTTGTGTGACAATTCCAAGTCGATGATGATATCAAGACTGAATTGGAAACATCCCTGACTTATAAATGTATGGACAATGGCAGCAATTGTGACGATAGATAAAGAAAATTCCAGTGCATAATGTGCAGTGTATGATTTGTCAAATAAAAATGTTTTGAATGAATACTAACCATTCCAGACATGTCTCATATTTTACAACAATCATTGATTTCTCAATATCTTAACTTCATTAAAAAAAATACAAAAATATACTTCATTCACATACAAATGTTAATGACATAAAAATGGACGGATACATCAGTTAAATAGTCATTTTTTTTAACATTTCGTTATAGTTGATTCATGAGAAGTAAGTTATCAAAATATTTTCCTTCCAATACAACAATAAATTACAAAGAAAAGTATTTAATTTGAGTACAGAATTTTAGGTGCCAAAAGGAATTGCAAACATTATTAAAAATCCTGAGATTCAACTTATTAAAACACACTCAGTGTTTTTTACTATAAAACTATACTGGAATGCTTTCTTTACAGTGTAATATTCACAATATTATTATTAACATATACCATACAAACAGTTGAGCATACATAATACAAAATGTGATATAAATAACATTATCTTTGTGTTTGGTCTATGTGAGTAATTATTACAATATGGTTTTAAATAAAAAAAGCATATACATACACCTACAGAAAATTAAAAATACTTAACATAAGGAAAATCTGTACACTTGTACACAATTTCTTCAGTGTTTGCTTTGGTGTACTCAATATAATTTTTATCTGTGTTCAAATAGCAAAGCTAACTGAAAATCAACCTTTACAAGAATTGCACACCTTAATGGCTACATCATAATAACAGCCAAATATTATGCACATTTCTTTTAACAGAAAAATAGTAATTAAATCAAGGCACATGATATGTGACTACGACATGATCTACTTCTATTTTGATATAAATGGAAATATAAAAACAATGAAAATAAGACTCACAGTAGTGTAAAAGTATTTGATATAATAAAACTGGTTCAGTGTGATATTCCCTAGTAACTTCAGTTAAGGAAATAGAAACACTACACCACCAGATTAGAGGACGGATACTTCAAAATATTGTGGCTAACAAAGTCCATCATTAAAAAGTTACTTGGAATTACTGAGTCAACAGCAAAACAGCTATAACTAGTGACATCATCCCTAGACCTGAAGATTTCAATCCAGGGACTCCATTGCATCTGTTATCAAAATAACAAAAACACCACGTTGTCTCATCATAGTAATTCCTGAAAATCAAATAATTAGGCACAAATAGTTATAATTGAAAATAATTATGGTGCAATATAAAATAATAATTATTAAATGTTTGGTAATGAAAATTTGGATTTTCTATACTCTATCTGACCACTTTACTGCCACACTACTAAATATAACATCAACCTTGTCACTTTAATTCTCAGTCAAAATAACAAGTGTTTAATTAAAAAAAAAAAAAAATAACCACCACTACCACTATGCTAGAAAGACATGTTTCTCTGTAATATGTAAATTTTTCCTTAATCTAATTTACATTCAAGTTTATAATAAAAATCACAACATTACAAGCTCTTCATTTTATATATCATATTCCAATCCCAATAATCTTGTTTTACCAAGCTATTTTGACAAATTAATTTTAATATGCTCAGCCCCAAAAATGAACCAGTAGACTGAATTTATGTTGTTATCAGCTCAAAGCTACGAGGGTGAATCAAATATAAACAAGACTTTCGGCCGTTCGGGCGCAATAGTGGTGGGAGAACGTTCCCGCTTCGTTTGGCGATAGGTAGGTTTGTCAGGAGTGGGGGAAGACTGTTAGCCCCCCCCCCCTCGACTCACTCAGTGCCAACCGTCACGATGTCGGAGCAAGAGGTACACTCGTCGATTGCGCAACGTGTTATAATCAAGTTTCTCGCTGCAGAAGGCGTAAAACCGGCAGAAATCTTGAGGAGATTGACTGCCCAGTTCGGGAAAGAGACACTGTCGCGAGCCAGAGTGTTTGCATGGCATAAACAGTTTGTGGATGGTCGTCATCATGTTGAAAATGAGAGCCATAATCGCAGACCCCGCACCAGCATTACAGAGAACAACATCAGCTGTGTTAGACGGCTTATTGAAGATGACAAGCGTCTTACCACTTCTGAAATTGCAAGTAAGGTCGGAATAAGTTATGGGAGCACTTACTCCATACTCACAGAGGAGCTTGGGTACCGTAAGGTGTGTGCCAGGTGGGTTCCTCGCCTTCTCACAGCAGAACAGAAATTGAATCGACTTCAGGTGTGTGAGCGTCTTCTGGCACGATTTCGGGAAGAAGGGGACCCATTTCTGACTCACATCATCACCTGTGATGAAACGTGGGTGCACCACTACACCCCTGAGTCCAAACAAGCGAGTATGGAGTGGAGAAAAAAAGGAGAACCTGGACCAGTGAAAGCCAAGTCACGACTATCGGCTGGCAAGGTTTTGGCTACGGTTTTTTTTTGACCAGCGTGGTTTGCTGCACCTCGATTTTTTGCATGTGCGCAGGACAATCAATGCGGCCTACTACTGCGACATTTTGAGTGAGGTCCGACTTGCATATCGCCGCAAAAGACGAGACCTACCGATGAGGAAAGTGGTTATTCTCCATGACAATGCTCGCCCCCACACAGCAGCCTTAACCAGGGAAAAATTGGAGAAACTGGGGTGGGAGACACTGGACCACCCTCCTTACAGTCCAGACCTGTCACCCTGTGACTTTCATGTGTTTGGTCCTCTCAAGGAAGCTTTGGGAGGCCAAAAATTCAACAGTGATACTGAGGTGGAAGTCTACGTGCGCAATTGGCTGCAGACACGACCTGCATCTTTCTACATGGAAGGAATTGGGAAGCTGCCTATCCACTGGGAAAAATGTGTTTCTAAAGCAGGAGATTACGTAGAAAAATAAGATATGTACTTTTTTGCACTTAAAATAAAAATAATATTTTTAAAAATAAAGTCTTGTTTATATTTGATTCACCCTCGTATGTATGTTAAGAAGAACGAAACCATTAATTGCCATATCAGACAGCATGGAAAATACAACTTAACATGAGACACACAAAAAAAAAGGTACTGACAAATCTAATTCTGTTGTGATTGTAAGCTACCTTAGAATTTTGCAAATTCTAACAATGAAGTTCATATACAGTAGAACGACCTGATACCGCAGCCTTTGAGACATTTACGCAGCTAACTTAAGTCACTAAGTAAACTAAATAGTAAATAGAGACAATAAATCAACTTTAAATAGTAAAAATCACATTCAAAAGCTACCTAAACAGCAGTAGCAGAATATAATCCATCACAGTAGAAGCAATAGTTTATTATGAGGTAATTTCACTAAAAATTCAACACTTTTTTTCAATCTGAGAGTTTTCCATAATAATAAACAGTCTTTTGATAGTAAATTTTGTTATAAAGAAAACATAATAAAAAGTGTAAACTCATTAAAAGCCTAAAAAGCCGGTATGGTAATTTATCACATAAATAGGCACTATAAAATCCATGAAACCATGTGCTAGAAGTGATATTAGAAGTCAGCTAATAGCGTGAGACAAATGTAACTTCTTCCCGTACAACATACTTAAATTTTAGAAAGATCTACTCCATTTAAATGTTGTTTTTAATAAAATACGTCAAAGTCGACGTGTGCTAGTAGAAACTTTTAATTATACCAAGCCAGTCGCACAAATTCCACAGGAGAAATGATGTTCAGAATGCGAAACAGTGGATTTTACACCATATCTGGTAAACTTTTTGAGAAACATGGAGTATCTTAATTATAATTACAGAAAATAGTGATATTTTGCATATGGCTGACTTCGTATTGCAAAAGCGAACGAGATGCAAATTTCAGAAATTAATTATAACGCAGAGAAAGCAGCTAGAGGCGGGATTAAGAGCTTTTTAGGCATTTGAGAACCTGTAGAATCCATTCAAATATGTCTTAAAGGCATAAGCTTAGTATTTCCGCACTCGAAAATTCTGATATTACATCATTTATCATTTTTGGCTACAGATGAATAAACTTATTATATTTGGTATTAAATGAAATCTAATTTAATCAGAAGCTGTAAAAACTCTATTTGAACCTTCTAGTACCTAAACTGCTAAGTTTATTAACAGATTGCATCACACTACATAATCACTTTTTGCGGCAAACAGCTACAGAAATTTTTATAAGGATCTAAATTGTTAAATACCCTTAAATCTAGATACTAACAAAGTTTCAGAACATTAGAAGCTGTAGGAGCTGAGACTGAAGAATTATTTTGCGTAGTTGAACTTTGGACCCGCGGAGGGATTCCAAGCCTATAAATAAGGGCAACGCAGGCTTGCATCACCTTTTGCCGGTGGCCGCTCAGTGTGTAAAGGTCATACATAGGGCTGTGTCAGGAGTTGAGCTCTCTGCAGGTAGTAGAGTGCAGTAGACGTGTCTGGTTTGGCCTTGATGGAAATTTTGGTATCTCAAGTGAACTTTCGTAGCTAACATGTGATTTTTTAAATTTCAAAACGGGATTTGGTCTGGTCTGATCGCTTTTCATTTCTTGCAGTCTAAAAATTTGGTAAAGAATATCCGATTACCTTAGATTGCTGTTAACTTGTAAATTTATTCAAGAATATACCGAGCTTTGACTTTGAAACAATAGTAGTGACTTTCATTATGATGTTATCTTAACCTTTCCTTGCTTGGGGTTTAAATCAAGCTATGTGGCGGCCGAAGAAAGTTCAAGCAATTGATAATCCAGTGGCTTCATACTACACGGTTGGAGCTAAGGTGATAAACTACATCCTAACCCCGGTATAGGTTTTGTCCCTTACATGATCCATTAAATAGAACAGGAATCTACTTTTATTTCACATGTGTTCATTGATGTCCTCCTGCCTTCTTAATCTTGGGTAAGTTATCCTTCCTTAATTTCAATGCCTAAAAGCATTTTTATTTGAATTATTTTCTTAAATCAGAATAGATTGTACACTTCCTATGTTGCATTACCTTTCTTTTTTTGCAATTTAATTTGAGATGTAATTTTGAAATAACGTCAAACATATTAAATGTCTCAAGAATAAACAGAACTATTTTTCTTGCTTTCAAATAACAACGCTATTACGTAACTATCTTAAAATGCTATTAATGTAGTCTCCAAGAATGTTCATAAAAAATTAACATTCAGATTACTGGCAGTTTAATATACTTTAGTGACATACGGTGATCATTCAGTTAGGAAATGCTGAATCCATTCAAAAATATGTTCTTACACAGTTTATTCCTGGATTTTTATTAAAGAGATTACTGTTTCAATTGCAAGAAAATAGCATCAACTTGCAGTTTTCTACCAATAACTTTTATTTAGTCATTAGAAGATTGCATTAGTTCTCTTTCGTATAATCTATTATTGCTATATCCAATTTGGTTTTGAAATAAATATTTGTTTTTTCTGGGAAAAAAATATGTCAAAGGGTTTCACAGTTAGAGCTGTTAGATTTTTTTCTGAACACAACCACCCCTTCAGAACTCCGCAGATGGAAACTAGCCTACCAACATATCCTTGACACCAGAGACACCCCTGGCCTAAACCTGTCACTTACTATCTTTCATTTCATTTTACAGTCAGTTACTTACATATGTACATTCAAATTACACTTATATATATATATATATATATATATATATGAACATTAGGATAGGATAAAAAACCACCACTTACCAAAAAAGGGGATTCCAGCGGCGTTGGTACACGAAAAAAACACGAACACACAAAAAATAAAATTTTCGAGCATGGCTCTTCCTCAGTAGAAGTGAGATGGCTGCACGCAAGCGCTGCTGGCAGCCAACTGCGTTAGTCACAATGTTGCAGTTGGCTGCCAGCCGCTTGCGTGAAGCCATCTCACTTCTACTGAGGAAGAGCCATGCTCGAAAATTTTATTTTTTGTGTGTTCGTATTTTTTTTCGTGTACCAATGGTAAGCGGGGATTTTTTATCCTATCCTAATGTTCAATATATCCGCTTTTAGTGCCTTTGTTTCCTAACAATCTATTTATATACATAAAATTAAGGAAGGATAGGGAAATATGACCCAGCACTTACCACAGATGAAGGCGGCTGGGACGACGAACAAAAAACAAACACAAGAGAAGTGCAATATTTCGGCCTACAGCAGCCTTAAACGTGCAGAAGGTGAAGCCCCAGGCGGCGTCACATGTGTACACATAGACAGCCGACTGTGACGCCGCCTGGGGCTTCACCTTCTGCACGTTTAAGGCTGCTGTAGGCCGAAATATTGCACTTCTCTTGTGTTTGTTTTTTGTTCGTCGTCCCAGCCGCCTTCATCTGTGGTAAGTGCTGGGTCATATTTCCCTATTCTTCCTTAATTTTATTGCCTTAAAGCTTTTTCCTGCTCATTGTTATTTATATACATATATATATACTAGCCTCGTACCCGCGACTTCGTATGCATGGATTAAGATTTTTTTTTGCCAGAATTAAATATAGTAAGTTATTCGTAACGAAGGATTAGTCCCAAACAATATCGAGTCGGCATAATATGACAGGAAAGATATCACTATATCATTCTACCGTCGAACCTGCCTCTTGAAGAGAATTAATTTCCAACATATTTCTGTCACTATTCGATAAGATCTTAAAATTTCGTGACTACAACTGTTAATCATACTGGAAGAAATATCCTGTGCCCTTCATACACATTTCCTTATAAAATTACATCACAACGATATAGCCATTTAGTCGTCAAAACGTAACACAAAGACAGAGACTTACTTCCGTATTTATAATAATATTACTGTGGTTCACACTCACACACTGACTGTGAACAACACTTGAGGGATCATTATAACGTAAAAAAGTGTACACCTACAACATTGCAAGACTACCTACGATTTGCCTCGCATTGCGTCCCTAACTTTCTATTATCTACAGTTTAACATTCAATCCGAATAACCTACGACCCAGGCCTGACTCTTAAGATGAAAAACAATTTTTAAAAATCTTAGCCTCCACGGAAATTTCAACCGGAGACCACGACGTTCGTAAGCAAGCTCTTTAGCCACTGAGCTTCCAGCTCACTACATGGAAACACGGTCTGAAGACGTGCATATCCAACGTGTCTGTCTATCGCCGTATTTCCAAGTTATGAGAATCAATTGCCAACATATTTCTGTCACCATTCGATAAGGTCTCAAAATTTCGTGACTACAACTGTTAATCATACTGGAAAAAATATCCTGTGCCCTTCATACAGATTTCCTTATAAAATTCCATCACAATGATATAGTCATTTGGTCGTCATAACGTATCAAAAAGACAGAGACTTACATCCATAATAATAATAATATTACTGTGGTTCACACTTACACACTGACTGTGAACAAAACCTGAGGGATCATTATAACGTAAAAAAGTTTACACCTACAAAATTGCAAGAATACCTACGATTTGCCTCGCATTGCACCCCTAACTTTCTAATATCTACGGTTTAACATTCAATCCGAATAACCTACGGCCCAGGCCTGACTCTTACGATGAAAAACAATTTTTAAAAATCTTATCCCCGACGGAGATTTGAACCGGAGACCATGACGTTCGTAAGCCAGCACTTTAGCGACTCAGCTGCCAGGCCACTGCGAGGAAACTCGGTACGGAGTCTTCCACATCCAACGTGTCTGTCTACCGCCGTATTTCGAAATTATGAGACAAATGTGTTATTTATACAGATAATTTTTCAACCAGATGTAGACAGTATTTTTCTCCATGTTTCAAAGGATAAGTGTGCAAAGTTTCATCCAGAACGGATAAAAACTGTGGAATTGTATGAAGTACAAACAAAAGAACAAACGAACAAACCAACAAACAAACAAACATACATTCATCTTTATATATAAAGATTTCTACCTCAATTTATTTTCGCCAAAACTAATCTAAATAAAATTATAATAATAACTTTTTGAATTATGTTACACAAAGATTATTTTTTTCCACTTTTATCGCTGGTCAGCCTTATCCCCCCACCCCCTGCAAATACACCCCCACCCCGTGTTTCCGCCTTTGTTTCATTCATGTGGCGGGTCTGGATGTGACCACATCTTTCCCACTGCCACATGTCTCGCCTCTCACGTGATTAAGGCTCATGCCAAAATATTGTGCAATTTGTTTGTTTTTGTGTTTTCTAAGTGTTCTTCTTGCCCTCCTGCCTTCATCTGTGGTAAGTGACGGGTATTTTTTCCCTATCCTAAAGCATTACTTCAGGTATTAAGGAGAATTGATCAATAATTTACAAGGTTTATTTGACCTCTTTTCTCGAAAATTGGAGTTCTTTTTCCACTAAAGGTATTCAAATTATTTATAATATATGAAAATAAAGAAGGTTAGGGAAAGTAAGCTCATCAATCACCACAGATGGAGGACGGAAGGTCACAACAAACATGAACACACTTTACAATATTTCAGTGTATACCCTAATCATGAGCGCATATGTCAAAGGGGTCAGATACGTTCACACTGAAACTAAGCCAAAGATGAACCAGGTGGAAAGGGTAGGAAGTTGATCAACAATAATTACCCAAAAGTATTATCTGTATAATCTCTATAATGGTCAGTCAAAGTAAAATAAAATGAATTGATGTATTTTGTTTTAATAAAATAAAGAAAAAAATATTTTTGGATCTGCTAAATCAAAGAATAAATAAATAAAAAAGTAACTGAATATTTGAGATAGGTATCATAGTGGGGCATTAACGGAAGTTGAGTCCAGAGGAAAACTTCGTGTTAAGGATATGCTAGTAGGCTAGTTCCCATCAACAGAATTCCGAAGGGTAGTAGTATCAAGAAAAATTCTGATAGCTGTGATTGAAAACAGGTGTTGAGACTGCTATAGTTGTGTGGCATGGTCTAGGTTGACAAAATTATCAAGAGAAATAATAATTTACCAAACATGCTGAAAGAATTTAAAGTTGAAATTTGTAGAGGGCAAAAGTAGATAATAGGCACAGGAATGAGCAAAAATAGGTGTGTAGGAAAATTGCCACCAGAGCATGCAGTCCATCACAATTAAATTAAAACTGTCGACCTGTGGCTGTTTATCTTGATGGAAAGTTGTTTAGTGGTGAGGTCGATTTAAGAAGCTACTCAATGAAGGCAGATAAGTTGGTAAATGAGGTGTGTAATTGTGCAAGTGCCATGTAAAGGAAAAGCTTCCATTTGATTGAACTGGATAGTCAGTGGACACATGTTGCAAGTTTTGCAGCACAGAAAAATGCATGTGGTAATCTTCGAGATTCAGAAGGCAAATATTTGTGGACCAAGATTTTCTTGAGATTGGATGGATTGCAGACTCAAGTGTGTGGGACAGTGGGTAAGATTTTGAGTAGGAGAATGCACATTTCATGGAATGAACATAGAAAGTAATTCCCGTGGTAAATAATCTGGTTAATGGTTTTGACACCAGGAGAGAATTAGCTGACGATTATGGGGGTGCAGTCAGCTTTAGGCTTTGGAGAATTGGAGCTGTGGGAAAAGTGGGTTGTGACACAAGTGTTAAACAAATCACTGATGCCCAGCATAACTTGTTCAGCAGTCCTCTCAATTACCATTTAAATAAGTTTTTCCAACTCTCTTATGCCTGAAATCAAATGCTAGTTTATGGTCACAGTCATATATTACCTACTCCTTGTTCTTCTACCTATATATGAGGGAGGTCCGATAAGTACTTAGCCTACAAAAGAAAAAACGAAAATTTTGGAAAAGTGAAGATTTATTTCTCAACATAGTCTCCCTTTAACTCGATACACTTGACCCTGCTCAAACTTCTTTAACCCATCTGAAAAATACGTTTTCTGGAGATCTACAAAGTAGGCCTCCGTAGCAGCGATATCCTCCTCATGCGACTTAAATTTCTGCCCAATGAGTGTCTTCTTCAAGTTTGGAAACAAAAAGAAGTCACATGGGGCCAAATCTGGAGAATATGGTGGATGAGGCAGCAGTTCGTAGCCCAATTCGACCAATTTGGCTGTAGTGACGGTGGAGGTGTAAGCCGGTGCGTTGTCATGGTGGAAGAGCACTTTTTTCTGCGCCAAATGGGGCAGTTATTTTCTGCAATTCGGCATCGAATCGGCCCAATAATTCGGCATCACACCTTGTGAATCCCAGAAAACCTTTCTGGCCGACGGGACAGTCTTCGCCGTTTTCGGAGCATGTTCGCCCCATAGCACCGAAAGCTTTGTCATGCCCAAAATTTCATGCAAGATATGACCCACGCGGTGTTTTGAGATGCCTACTGTCACAGCAATCTCGCACACCTTAAATCGACGGTCTGCCAATACGAGATCGTGGATTTTTGTCACGTTATCCTCCATGGTAACCGTTTTTGGGGCACCTGGGCGTGGCTATCAAAAACTGACGTGCGACCACGTTGAAACTCATTAAACAAATTTTTGAGTCGCCATCGAAGGAGAAGAGTCACCATATACAAACCAAATCCAAGCGTTCTTTGATTTTGCTGGGTGATTTTCCTTCCAAAAACAAGAATCAAATCACCGACCGATATTGCTCTTTTTCCATTTTTCTAAAATCCGCGGACACACCCACTTTCATACGTGATCAAAACAAAACTATGAGTCCGATTTGGCTGAAATTTTAACAATAGCCATCTAAGATAAAGTACTACACTACAATAAATTTCTCTGGCGACAGTGGCACCATCGGGAAGAGAGGCTAAGTACTTATCGGACCTACCTCATACATCCACTCAAAAGGTGGATAGTGCTAAGCAAGCTTTTTATAAACTAAATTCACTGAAAATTGACAGATATATTATTAAAACTTGCCTTTTTATGTCCAACTCCTTTATGGAATTATTTACATAATTAGCAAGGCGCACATCGACCGTGGCAGGCCGACAACCTTCATAATGGTCAGCAGGAATATCAGTGCGGATGCTACGAAAAGAACTAAGGCAATCCCTAGTTATTATTCTTTCAACTGCAAAATTAAAAGATACATGATAAAAAAAATTGACTTTCAAAGAATAAAGTGCTTAAAAAATAATCTGATTTTTTAAAATAATTTCAATGCATAAAAAAATTTCTTACTGACCTCCTTTTCTTTCAATTAATTTTACACAGACATCATTCGGTTCTGGGCATATGTCACCCCAGTACCATAACCAATTAAATGGCTCCCCACATCCAGGATGGGTGGAAACACATCGATAGCAATATAATTTGAATGGATTCCAGCCTCCATTACCTACAAAATAATACACATATGAATTCAAGATTCTTAATCACACAGAATAGCTAAAAGAAGAAGAAAATACAAATGGAGGATAAAACACAAGTCAGTGTAATAGAGAATGATCTGAAGGGGCATGGAATAAATTGATTGACATGTAAGAACAAAAAGGACAAGAAATTTGTCAAGAAAGGAGAAGAGATGAAGGGCAAAACTAAGAATGAGGAGAACCAAGGAAGTGAAATTATTTATTGGGCAGAGACAATATGAAACAAAATAACAAATGAGGAAGAAAGGACAACAACACAAAGATGAGAGAATAAATAAGAAAGTACAAAGTATAGAACACAAAATGTGTTGTGAAAAGGCCACAACAGATGCGAGAACCAGGATTAGAAGTTTCAGATGTGTGTTAATACCAGAATCATTCGGAAAATCTAAAATGAGCTGGGAAACTAAGTAGGAACTGCTAAAGTAACTACAGAGTAGTGACTGAAAAAAGAAAGGGAGCAGCTGGAGTGCAATGGAAAAAGAATGGAAATGTGAGAATTGCAGAAATATTACAAAATGGAGAAGAAATGGGAACATTTGGGAAGGTGTATACAGATCTAACTGAAAAAAAAGCATTAAAGATTAGTAAAAAAGGGACTAACACAAACTGACAAGAAGATCAAAATGCTTTGTTTGTATGAGAATCTATACTGTCAAGTGCAAAGGAGGTATGAATTTGTTGAAAACAGGAGGTATGTATAATTGGATACTTAAGATAATATAATAATAATATTTAATTAAATTGCAATGGAGTGCATGCTCTGGAGGCGATTTCCCTAGCACCCATCTCGTCCCTTCCCTGCACCCACCTACATTTGCCCTTGGCAAATTTTAACTTTAAATTCTTTCAACGTTTTTGGTAAATTATTCATCATTTTTCTTGGTAACTTATTCCAAACCCTGACACCCTTACCCAGAGAATCTTCCTACACCTTTGTGCCCGAAATTGAGTGCGTCATGGTCATCTTTTCCCTTTTGTGCATTACTTTTCATACCTACACCAATATCTTTCCATGCCTCATCACCAATATACACCTTGTACATTTCCATGACCCTCTTCACCCTCCTCCTGTCTTGCAATTCATCCCATTCCAGCTCTTTTATCATATCTGTTACTGATTGCATTCTGCGATAATTTTCAGAAACAAATCTAGCTGCCCTTTTTTGCACCCTTTCCAACTCCTGTAAGATTACAAAGGTGCTAAGTGTGACAGTTTCCATAACCGAGATTTTTCAGTAGATTGATACAGAATACCACAAAGTGGCTAAGTATTTCTTTTCCAGATGTGTTTAAAGAGTTTAATGACCGCCTGAATATACGAGGGTAATTCGGAAAGTTACCTCTATTTGGCTATAAATAAAAAAACTTGGATAGTAAAAAATATTTTATTATATACAATTTAAAATACAGCTTTTTACTATTTTTCAACATAGACACCATTTAAATTTAAGCATTTGTCATGGCGTTTTACTAATTTACAAATTCCTTCTTCGTAAAACTTAGCCGCCTGGGCACATAGCCAATCTTTCACAGCTTGAAGTCCATCGAAGTGCTGCAACACAAGCCACTTCTTCATGTGAGTGAAAAGATGAAAATCACTAGGCACCAAGTTCGGTCTGTAAGGGGGATGATCTAAAACGTCCCATATGAATTGCTTAAGAAGCTCTTGAGTCTTACCAGCACTGTGAGGACGAGCATTGTCATGCAAAAACACAACACTGCGACGTTTGTTTTGAATGGCTCACTTAAGTTTCTTCAAAGTTTCACATTACTGATTGTGGTGCCATATTCCATAAATTCAACAAGCAAAACTCCCTCGGCATCCCAAAAAACTGTGGTCATAACCTTCTTCGATTTTCACGAACATTTTCATTAACTTTCTTGACAAGATCATCACTCACAACAGAAGGTCTACCACTCCACTCTTCATCATGAATGTTTGTTCTACCACTTTTAAAAAATTGGACCCATTGCCACACAACACCTTGACCTATAACTTTCGGACCGTATAAAGTACACAATTGACGATGAATGTCTGCTGCTGTAACGTTTTGCTCCAAAAGAAATCTTAATACAGCACGCACTTTGAATTTTGTGGGATTTTCTATTGCTGTGCTCATTTTTTAAGGTTATAAGAAGACAATGCGCAAAAGAACGACGTTCGTATTGTCACAGCTGGATGTTTACTGAATCGGAGAACATGCAGATGTGAAAAAGGCAGCGTTCTAACCACAACTACTAACGCCACACTAGAATGGAGGTTACTTTCCGAATTACCCTCGTAATTATGCTTAATACCTAATACAGATAATTTTCTTTGATTTATTTCCCATTCACAAATCTAGCACATAGTTCATTACAATGTTAAGTACAGCAGAACTCCAATTATCCGAACTCTGACTATCTGAATCACTTTTTTAATCAAGACAGAAATGTAATGCGATTCAAAAAATAATGATTCTGTCCAGACACCACATATAACTTCTCTCAGTCAAGCGGACACGCAACTTTGCTGCCCAAAAACGCATGAATACAGTCAAACAGCTTACTTTGACTGAGATGTTCAGCAAACAATGACTTTTATTTACAGTATGGTACGTACATACTGTACTAATGTACAGCACTCGTAACTATGCTCAACATGTACAAATGGTTTTTTTCTCCCATTTTCAACATACATAAAGCAATTAATTAAAATAGACACTTTTTGAAAAATATCCAATTATTCAAATTTTTGATTATCCAAATGGGGTCCGGTCCCAATTGATTCGGATAATTGGGGTTCTACTGAATCCAATTATTGTCAAGTAATATGTGTAAGGGTTTCAAAAAAAAATGTACAAAAATTTACTGTTGACATTTTGTATCGTACAAGTAGTATTCAGTTTGAAACTGTTACTCAATACAAAATGGGGGAGGAGGACATATATAAGGGAGATACCTACTAAAACACTAAAAAAGGTTAATACAAGTGTCAATGTATTGTTAATGTAAAATACACAACATTGATACTAGTGCAGATCCATTTTCGTGTTCAGGCGTATACAAAATTAAATGCAGTAACTGCCAAAAATATTACATAGGACAAACAGGTAGGCAAGTTAAAGAAAGGTACAAAGAACACCTAGTTAAAAAGAAATGTAATAATATAATTAAATCCACCTTCGCCGAACATTTACAAACAGAGAATCACTTCCCTAACAAATTGGAAGATACGATAATCTTACACAGAGAAAGCAAGGGCCGGAAATTAGATCTAAAAGAAGAACTTGAAATTTGCAAACATTTAATACATAAAGATAATAATCTACTTAATGATCAGATCTACCTCGCCAACAGGCAATTTTTTGAAAGTTTCTCACCCATACTCATAACTCAATAATATGACGGGTTAGACAACTATTGGTCTCCTCAAAATTCTATTTTGTGCATGTCAAACATTTGTATAACGAGACGATGTTTAATTTTAATATCATCTGTTGCATCCATACGTGTGTCGCAGGTGGCGCCATCTGCCGTTAAGCTAGTTACCGCCACTATGTACAGGCCAGTCGGCAGTAAGCTGCCGCACAGATTAGACGCTGGCTCTGCGATGCAAGCTGGCTGCCGGATGGTTAGCCAAATAATAAATTTTAATGTGTGACTTTAGTACAAAAGTGTACTATTTTATTGAAAAGTGTTTTTAGATTTATGTAATATATTTTAAATAGTGAGTATCCACAAATTTTCATGCATATATCTTAAAGTTTAATATCAGATCCACTAATAATGTATAATATCTACAGGTTTCTGAAGAAGACTCCCTTAAGGCGGGTCGAAACCGGTAAATAAATTCATTGAATATTTGCAACAGGTTTGGCTGTGTTATCATTGTACAATTAAGGAGAAAACATCAAACATAATTAATAATGAATTGTGTTAAAGGAATCATACTGATTGACAACAGAAATTTGGAGACCAATGTCGAGTGATTAGATAGAAGTAATGAAAAGACAACAAAAAATAGAACAAAAAAGAAAGAAAATGGCTGAGTTACAAACTGAGGCATTAATATTGATAGAAATCTCATCAGTTATTTCCCACAAGATTAGGAAAGTTGTGTTTTATGAAAGTTTTGATATTATTTAATTAATTAATTTAATGTATCAGTTTTGTCAATAAAAAAATTTGTTTGAAAGTCATTGATAGAGTAACCACATATGGTAAAAATATAAATAAAAAAAATATAGGCTATACGGAATGGTAAGGATAACTATCACCCATTCAAGTAAACAAGTATAAAAGATACAAAATTTAGGAGTTAGCCTACATTCAATGTCATAATTGCAAGATATGATCCATGAATGTCCATGGTTAAGAAAGGAAAATATGCTATACTAATGGAATCTAAAATATATTCATTATTGTATTGTATGGAAGTTTAAGAGACGTATATTTAGTTTAATTGCATTGGCGCACAGGCTCCGGTGGCAATTTCACTACACACCCACCTTCCCCCTTTCCGGCACTGACCTTCAGGTGCCCTCTAAAAATTTTAACTTCAACTTTCAACATTTTTGTTAAATTATTCACCATTTCCTATGGTAACTTATTCCAATCCCTGACACTCTTACCTAAATAAAAAGAATCTTCCCACACCATTGTGCCTAAAATCGAGGATCAGTTTGTGGTCATCATCATCTTTTCTCTTTCAAGCGGACATGCAACTTTGCTGCCCAAAAACGCATGAATACAAACAGCTTACTTTGACTGAGATACCTACACCAAAATCTTTCCACGCCTTATCATCAGTATACGCCTTGTAAACTCCCATGACCCTCTTCACCCTCCTCCTGTCTTGCAATGAATCCCATTCCAGCTCTTACTTTTACTGACTGCATTCTGCGATAATTTCCAGAAACAAATCTAGCAGCCCTTTTTTGCACCCTCTCTAATTCCTGTATTTGACACTCAAAATGTGGGTCCCATATTACACTACCATATTCTGACCAAAGTTTTGTAACGCAATTCCTTTACCTCTCTCCAACAAGTGCAGAATTTGGAAACCTTTTCCAACGACCTGTCTAATGTGTGCTGTTAAGATGTTATCAAATGTAATGCCGAGACATTTACATTTTAAGTCTTCAGCAAGCAATTCTTTCCCCGCCTTATAATCATAATCAACCTTTTATTTTTTATTTGTGTATCTAATAAGTTGACTCTTCTTTGCATTTATCTTCATCCCATGTTTACCAACCCAACCAGATATCCTGTCCAGATCACCCTGCAACTGTTTACAGTCCTTGCATTCCTACCCTAACTTTCTGTTTTCTACCTTTTAAAAAGCTTATCACTTTCTTGTCCACTCCAATAGTTTTTTCCTGATTTACTACCATTTTATGGCTCACTCTGTAAAAAATAGAGACTATTTTAAAACCACTTAAATCCACTAGCTTCTGTTACAACACATTCACTGTATGTATATATTATAGCACACATTGTAGCATAACAAGTTTCATAGATAAAATATGAAAGCCTGCAGAAAAGTTCATTGCCATGGGAACAACAGAGTAACAAAAAAAAGAACGAGCTAAGTATAACGTTAGTGTGTGTTTGAGTCGAAGATAGTTAGCCAGTTACTGCTAACAAAGGAACTTATATATTTGGATACCTGACTTTTGAATGCAACTTGAATAAATGACAAGGAATGACATGAAAATTTGTTATTATTAAAATATAAAGGATTAAGTTAACAAATTTGGAGATTAAAAAATGAATCCCTGGTGACTGAAAACATGAAGCTATAAAGAAATACGAAGGCCAACAACAATAAAATACAACATGACGACCATGACAGGACCTTAAATTTGTGTTTCTTCTGTCTTGTCTCAATTGTGTTTAATTGTAATAAATTCATATTGTAATCACATATTGTATTAAGGTGAAGAAGAATAAAAAGATTTACCAGAGTATTTTTCCAAAATATATGTTAAACTTGGGGAGGGTTGTAGCATAACGAGTTTCACAGAAAAAATATGACAGACTGAAGGTTACTCTGAGAAAAGTTTATTGTCATGGGAACAACAGACTAACAAAAAAACGAGGGAGCGAGTATAATGTTAGTGTGTGTCTAAGTCGATGCTAGGTAGCTAGTTAGTGCTAACAAAGGACCTTATAACTTCGGATACCTGACTTTTGAATGCAGCTTGAATAAATGACAAGGAATGAATTGAAGGTTTGTTATTATTCAAATATAAAAGATTAAGTTAATAAATTTGGAGATTCAAGTTCTAAACGAATTAAAACGGGACTTGAATTCCTGGCGACCGAAAATATAAAGCTATGAAGAAATACAAAGTCAGACAATAATAAAATACAACAACATACCACGCAAACTTCGCACAAAAACAGTCATAATGTTAACGGCCACTAGAAGCCATACTACAATGTCCAACAGTAATAGGGCAGCAGAAATTGAGCTTGAACCAAAATGACAAATGTTATGATTGTAAAGCAATTGTACGTTACAGCATATAATGCACAATTATTAAAATTTCATTAATAATTAGTTATAAAATGTCACTGTGTTCAGTTACGAACTATCGGTTCCATTCTCAACAACCTATATATAGACATAAACCCATTAAATATTTTAACTTGCAGTCTTTTTCATAAAGTGTGTGAGGAATGTCAATGATTTTAAAGTCAACAACGTGGCTTTAGGCAAGGATATTCGAGATTACTGTGCATTGCAACTCTGCAAGGAATTGGCATCATAATACTGCAGCAATCAAAAGCAAATAACATCTAGAAATACTTTCTGAAGTATGTTCAATGGTATCATCCTGGTTCCAGTTGTTTTACAACCTAATTTAAGCTTGTAAACAATGGTCCAAACTGTATTACAAAGTAATTACTGCTTAAAAATAATACATCATGTGACTGACTACAGCAGTATTATGACGTCATTAAGAGAATGTTGTTGTAGTGGAATCGCCTCTCCTATAGACCCACTTGTTGAGGTAACAAATACAGAAGTTGGAGGGGGTGCAAAGAAGGGTTGCTATATTTGTCTCTGCAAATTACCGCAGAACACACTCAGTAACCGATATGACAATTGAGCCGGAATGGCATTCGTTGGAGGATTATTACTTGCAAAATTAATAATATTATTAAAATATCAGCAACATTCCAAACTGATAATTGATATCATTGATTAATAACTTTCCATAACGTCAGTAACATTAACATTATTAGTCACAATTCCATTGATTTTTATTTGATTCCGTTATATATTTCCTCGTGTGGCTGAAATTGCTATTAAAATCATTTATACAAAAATAAAATACTTATAAAAAAAGATTTTGTCAATAACTGTTTGCGTTTAAGTTGTAATGCAGCCTGGACCATACTAACAGAGATGCATACCATTTGGAAATTGGGTATCAGCAATATCATGTGCGGCGGTTGCGTTTCATTATGGTCCAGGCTTCACTAAGAAGTAGATGACAGTAACAGCGATAGATAAAACACAGAAGTTAGGTATCCTCAATAAAGATGTTCGATAGTCACATTTCAGTGTGGTCCAGGCTGCATCAAAACCTCGTCGCTCATGAATTTATTCCTGTACTGCAAAATTAACAATTTCACGATATGAGACGTATTAGTGACGGACTACTTTCCGTGGCATGCATCGTTAGTAACATTTGAAGCGCACACGGAATGTATACCTCACATTCAACAACGTAGTGACATCATATTCTCTCCATCCGGAAATGTTTACATCGCAAGGGGGTAAAGGGATGCAGTGGTATCCCAATCTAGGGCAGTTCTATCATTACCGTGGCGCCAAAATCTGATGATGAATTGCAGAACTCGACGAAATAAATCGAAAATAAAGAATAAATTTTTTTGATATCTCGCTTGGTTTTCGAGATATAGCATGTTAGAAATCAGCCATAGGTATAGTTCCTTCTGCTTTCGATGTTTTTTCTTCTGGTCCAGGCCGTATTTCAACCTAACAACAATCACTAGGAAGAAAATAAAACACCTATAGTGCATTTCCACCATGTTGATATGGTGGTTTTAATGAAAAAATATTTTTTGGTCCAGGCCGGATCTCACCCTAACCTCATCACTTTTGAGATACAATATCTTGAGAACTAAGTGAGATATCAAAAAACTTTATTTTTCCATTTGTCTCATCGAGTTACGTAAGAATTAATCATCAAATTTGGCTACAGCGAAATTTTTCTTCTGGTCCAGGCCGTATTTCAACCTAACTACGTCAATTTTGAGATACAATATCTCGAGAACCAAGAGAGATATCAAAAAATTTTATTCTTTATTTTCGATTTGTTTTGTCGAGTTCTATAAGAATCAATCATCATATTGTGGCGCCACGGTAATGATAGAATCCCCCAATCTAGATATTACCCGTGTGAGATCTGGCCTGAATCAGAATTTCTTTTCACCAAAACAACTGTATCAACAATACAATACATTCATTTTCCATTGATCCCAAAATAAGAGACTGGCTCTGTGGGATGTGGAAAGTTGTCAATTTACAGATAAACAGTTGCATAACAAAATAATAAGTAGGCCTACACCACTAGATGTACAGTCATAGTATACATGGTACATTAAACACTTCCATTACAAAATAATACATACACCAGAAGATGTACAGTCATAGGATATATGGTACATTAAAAAAAAAAAAAAAAAAAAAAACAAAATAATACATACACCACAAGATGTACAGTCGTAACATATATGGTACTATAAACAATTACATAACAAACTAAATACATACACCAGGAGATGTACAGTCATAGCATACATGGTAAATTAATTATTTGAACTATATTTACACAAGATACTGGCAGTTATTTTTAAGAGACCTTAGAAATAAATTCTTCGACAGAGTAGAAGGAGTTTTCAATTAAAAATTCTTTCAATTTTTTCCTGAATTTATTCTTATCATCTACTAGACATTTAATATGTGTTGGGAGCATATTGAAGATATGTATCCCTGAATATCGGACCCCTTTTTGAACAAATGACAATGACTTGTAAGTCTTGTGAAGATCATTTTTACTTCTAGTGCCGTAATTGTGTATTTTACTATTTGTTTCAAACAAAGTATAATTTGTGACTACAAAGGACATTAATGTGTATATATATTCAGATGCTAATGTTAAAATCCCTAACTTCTTGAACAGCTCTCTACATGAAGTTCTATTGCTAACCCCACACATTATTCTTATTACACACTTTTGGGCTCTGAACACTTTATCTCTATGGGTAGAATTGCCCCAGAATATTATTCCATATGACAATAAGGAGTGAAAATAAGCAAAATAAACTAGCTGCCTCATACGCTGCATAAAGCTGAAATTGTACGAATTGCAAACGTGGCTGCTCCCAATCGCTTTAGTAAGTCAGAAACATGTACTTTCCAATTTAAATTATGATCAATACAGAAACCTAGAAATTTCACACTATCTACCTCTTGAATGGACTGGCCTGCAAATTTTATGTCTATTTCAGGTGTTACTCTGTGTGATGTACTGAATTGCATATACTGAGTTTTATCAAAGTTTAAAGACAAGCCATTAGCTGTAAACCATTTATTAATCAGTTCAAAGATATAATTTGAAATATATTCTGTAGATAAATCTGGAGTGTTTTTAATTCCTATGTTTGTGTCATCTGCAAATTGGACAAATTTTGAGTTTTTAGATGAAACACAGGGTAGATCATTTATATATATTAAAAACAATAGTGGCCCCAATATAGAACCCTGAGGTACTCCACATCTGATTAATTTCCACTCAGAAAACAGTGGACCTCTTAAGGCAGCCTTAAAATTCTCCATTGACACTTTCTGTTTTCTATTTAGAAGGTAAGAACTAAGCCATTTATTAACAATGCCATCTATACCATAATACTTAAGTTTCTGTATCAGAATTTTATGATCTACGCAGTCAAATGCTTTAGATAAGCCACAAAAAATTCCCACGGGACTTAATTTATCATTTATTCCTTCTAATGCTCTCTAGGTGTTTTATTTTCTTCCTAGTAGCTGTTGTTAGTTTGAAATACGACCTGTACCAGAAGAAATCTCACCAAAAGCACAAGGAACTATAGCTATAATTGATTTTTAACATGCTATGTCTCGAAAACTAAGTGAGATATCAAAAAATCGTATTCTTTATTTTCGATTTGTTTCATCGAGTTTTACAAGAATTCATCATCAGACTGTGGTACCACGGTAATGATAGAACTGCCAAGGGTAATGATGACCATGACTGCAAGTAGGCACTCGATTTCAGGCACATGGGTTTCTTTCGTAGGTAAGGTATCAGTGATTGTAATGGATTACCATGACAAATGATGAAAAACTTACAAAAACGCTCAAGGAATTTGAAGACGCAAAAGTAGGTAGGCACATGAAACGGGAAAAATTCGTGTGTAGGGAGGTTGAAACCGGAGCGAGTAATCGATCGCAATAAATTAAATTAAAAATCTTATGATCTAACATCGATACAAATCAAATTCTCTAGGTCACTGCCATAGGTCTTCACAACACAGTGTCGATTTTTTAGCGGTAAAAGGATTTCCAAGAATTGAATTACTTCTATACCAAAATATTTTCAGTCAATTATAATTTTTGGAATAGCCTAAATGTACACTCATTTCAAAACCACGCCCTCAAGTCTGGGTATTAACAATAACATCATACACTTACCTGCACTAAATAGTCCACAGACAACTGAGAGGAATAATAAGATTTTCAACATTTTGTAGTTACTAATGCTAAACAAAGCAAAAAATTAAAAACTCCAGTTATTAACCTGTTTAACAAACATATAAACATACACTTATAAACAGAGACAATACAAGTTCTAAGATTACATAAAACAAAACAAATATCTCATAGATCATAACTAAAAATTTCCATAGATATCAAATATGAAACATCATTTTTTTTATAACTATGTTTTACAAGGAATATGAAAAGATTAAACCACTCGTATTAAAAAGCCGCATTATTCCAGGCTTCCTGTATCCATACGAATTTCAGTTCCTGAAACTACAAATATATTATCTACCAGAAAATATTATCCGGAGTAACAACATCAATACAGCAATTTCACACTTCTTGAACAAAACTTGGCCCAACTACATCCATATTTACAGCGACGGATCTAAAACTACGGAAGGTGCAGGATACGCTTATTATTGCCCACATACTAACGAGTACGGACAAACATTACTACCTGCAGAGACGTCAATTTACACAGCGGAAACTATAGCCATGTGCGCAGCTATCAAGTACGGACTAGATAAGCACTTTCCAAGGATCTTAATACTTACTGACGCTAAGAGCGCTCTCCAGAAATTACAGAACCCAGTATGGAGTAACAAAATGCATCAATACCTGTATGAAATAATAAGATTAGCTTCAGAAGCTTCTTCAGTTGGCATACAAGTACATTTTCTCTGGATTAAAGGTCATATAGGAATAATGCACAATGAAATCGTCGACCAGCTAGCGAAACAGAGCATCAACGAAGGGCACTTTGCAGGCATTCAGCTACCTTGGAGGGATTTCATCCCACTAGTCTCTAGGAAGGCATACCTCAGTTGGAATGAAGACTGGTCCCGGACGCAGCTAGTAAGAGGAAAACACTACTCAGCAGTACAACCTACAATACCGAAGACACCCTGGTTCGCAGAGCACAATATTGCAAGAAGACACGCAACAACCATTATCAGAATGAGGTTAGGACATGGTTGTTATCCTCACCACTTATGCCGTCTTCATATAATAGAAAGACCTATATGCACCTTAGACCAAGAAATTTCAGACCTCAATCACATCATTCTCTCCTGTTCACGGTTTCAATCACAACGAAAACGTTTCTACAGGCGCCTCGAGCAGCTTTCAGTCAAATTCCCTGCGAGTGTTACCACAATTCTTCAATCAAAAAATGTCCAAATCTACAAGGCAATAGTTCGCTTCCTTCAAGACACAGAACTGAAGATTTGAAGCCTCCAATACTCTGTAAGAAGAAAATAACAAACAAACATTAATGTATAATGCTGGCTAAATGGTCTCAGACCAAAGGGCAAATAAATAAATAAATAAATAATAACTATGTTTTATTTAAAACGTCCAGCAATTACATTTTTGCTATACACTTTTGTGATCTTAAAGTTATTGATTACATCGCTGATTACATCACCTGGCCTGAGGTCATTCCAATTGGATTCCTCTGTAACTGAATTATTATTATACTAGACGACCCGCGCGAAAATTTCGCGTATAAAATACGACGAATAGTGAGGTTGAATGCTTGTAATATAATGAATAGTAGAACAGTAGTTTTGTAGCAAATATTTTTTTTAGTGTAATAGGTACACAGCAAAATACTCACAACATATTATGAAACAGTTAGGAAAATTTAAAAACACACTTTATTTATGACAAACTGTCACTGACCTTGGTAGAATAAAACCAACCTTAACAAACTGCACACAACATATCAACATCTCTGTGATTTTTGTTGCTGAGCGAATAAAATGATTACATTGGAATTGTATAGCAAAACGACAGTGTTTCCGTAAAAGAAAAACAAATATACGAAAAAACTACTTATTGAATAAAAAAAAGTTTATTGACTTCTCTGTGATATCCGCTACTGAAATCTGGTGACTTGGCTCTGAACAGTCTCAAATGCGCTACCACTTTTAGCACCAAATTCTGAACATTTTTTTCTTAATTTATGATTTTACCTAGCTGGAGACCTTAATTTTTAAAACGATATGTCATTTATCGATTTCAGCTTGGTATCGAAGAAGATTAATGGCATATAATAAAAACAAAATTTTTAAAAATCAACACTTTCTATAACTAATATTGATACTTTTGCCCTTTAAGGGTCGAATCACAAAAAATTTCTTTTATAAAATATGATGTGACCAAAGCAGCCACCTTGGTCTTAAAATGATACCTCATTTATCGATTTCGGTTTGTTATCAAGCAAGGTAAAAAAAAAAAAGTTTTGAGAAATGATGTTATTTTTGCCCCTTAAGGGTGTAATTTGGAGAAAGTTTTTTCTTAAAATATGATGTGACGATAGTGGATAATTTAATTTTTAAATCGATACGTCATTTATTGATTTCGATTAGGTATCAAGGGAAATAAATAGCTCATGACAGAAAAATGCGTTGTAAAAATATTAATACTTTTGCCCTCTAAGGTTAGAATTTTTAAAAATTTCTTTCTTAAAATGTGGTAACGGAATCGAAGACATTACGAAGACCTTAATCTTTTAAATGATACTTCGTTTATCAAGTTTGTTTAATTGTCAACGGAGGTAAATGACTTGAGACACAAAAAACGCATTTTAGAAATAGTGATATTTATGGCCTTTAAGGGTCGAATAACGAAAAATTCTTTCCTAAAATATAATGTGACTATACCTTAATCTTTACTATGATTCCTCATTTATCTATATCAAGGGAGATAAATGGCTCGTGACACAAAAATGCATTATAGAAAAATGTATACTTTTCCCTTTAATGGTTGAATTCCAAAAACCTTCTTTCCTAAAATATGATGTCACATTAATCCTCATAACCCTACTTGATTTATGGATTTTGGTTAGATATCCAGGAAGATAAATAGCTCAAGACATAAAAAACGAATTTTAGAAAAATTGTCATTTTTGCCCTTTAAGGGTCCAATTACGAACAATTGAGAAGCTGGCGAACAAAACGGAATAATTACACTTCCGGTCAAAAGCAGTTTTTTTTTTTTTTATTTCATCCAGTTGATTTTGACCTGCTGAATCTGAATCTAAAGTCGTTTTCGAGCAAAACGGCATAAAATCGTACTAAAAGTGAGCCCAAAGTTTGTGATTTCGATCAAAACGGAATAACTGCAGTCAATTTTCAACAGCTTCGAAGACAAGAGACCGATTTCGTTCAAAACAGAATAATATTCATACATATTTGTCAGATGTCAGTCAAAATGAAATAAGTGACATACATTTTTTTCTTTTTTATATATATTTTTGCACTTTACACTCCTTAGTTTCATAACACTATGTTCATATAATAAGAGGTTCAAACGCTACTCCTTAACAATTGATATACTTCGAAACAGATATTGTTAAACTCAAAAAAGGGAAAAATAAAGTAACAGGTGTACTTACTTATCACTGCTGATTTCGACAGTACCTACAAAACGATCTGAAGTGACATCAATTAAAAACCGGAATTTTTCTGTTGCTTGCTCTTAATTCCATACAGGAAAAATATGGTACTAGTCTTTAAAGCCTTTTTTATGAAGCTTGTCAGTCACTAACGCCGGTTTAACAACGTCTCCAAAACCATTGACCGATGTGAAGAAATAACTACAGAAAAACTGGAAGGTGATCATAAGAGTATGAATTTTTTCAATCAAAAAGAAAGCGTACGGCGTTTTATTATTCCGCTTCCAGCAAAAGAACTTCACTATTACGGGGGAAATTGTAACCGGATTTACTTAAGTCATTAATTTAATGTAAAAAAATTGCATCAATGAAGAGAGCGATGCAGATAAATGCCTTATCATACGATGTTTATAATAGTATTTCAGTAGCATTTCGACACTGGATTTTCGTCTTCGGTGACAGATGTCTGCAGCACTTGTATTTTTTTTGGAGATTACAAGAGATCTCAGAAGAAAAGGAGAAGACTCGGACAAAGTTAAAACGCCATAAATTACGCTCTAAGCCGCTTCACGAAATCAGTGAGCAGAGACTAGAGAAATCTTTATCCATCTGCTTCGACAATTTTTTTATTAATTTATGAAAGTAGTTACTTTTTTCAGATGAGACTTTGTTTTTTAACGATTAAAAATTTTAAATGTTAATACAGTAGATTAAATAAAGGTTTCCTAAACTATTTATGCTTTAATTACCCTAACATAAATTTCAAATAACAGCGTATGCAATCAAAATGGTTTATTTGCGCTCTGGTGGGAATCAAAACGTAATAATTGCATCGGTGGCAATAAAAACGGCATAAGTGATTTTTTCAAATTTGAATATCTCCCGTTTTATTTGTGATAGGAATTTTGATTTTACGTTATATTAAATAGAGCTCAAAACACCATATAAGTAAATAAAAAAACACCCCTAAATCTCACTGCAAGAATGTCATTTAGTTTTTTGCTCTTCCTGTAAAATTTGAATTTATGTAATTATTACATTTTGATCGCCACCTACTCAATTCCTTTCTTAAAATATAATGTTACCACGGCGGAAACCTTATTCGTTAATATGATAACTCATTTATCTATATCGGTTAGATATTAAGGGAGATAAATCGCTCCTGACACAAAAATACGTTATTGAAAAATTTAAACTTTTTCCCTTTAAGGGTTGAATTACAAAAACATTCTTTCTTAAAAGATTATGTCACAAAGATGAGACATTACTCCTCATAATCCTACTTCATTTATCGATTTTGGTTAGATATCGAGGGAGATAAATGGCTCGAGATACAAAAAACGCGTTTTAGAAAAATCGCAATTTTTGCCCTTTAAGGGTCGAAAAACGAAAAATTCCTTTTTTAGAATATAATGTTACCACGACGGAGACTTAAGCCTTTAATATGATATCTCATTTATCTATATCGGTTAGAAATCAAGGGAGATAAATGACTCGTGACACAAAAATGCATTATAGAAACATTTATACTTTTTCCCTTTATGGTTGAATTCCAAAAACATTCTTTCTTAAAATATGATGTCACAAAGCTGAGACATTACTCCTCATAATCCTACTTCATTTATCGATTTTGGTTAGATATCCAGGGAGACAAATTGCTGAAGACATAAAAAACGAATTTTAGAAAAGTTGAAATTTTTGCCATTTAAGGGTCCAATTACGAACAATTCCTTTCTTAAAATATAATGTTACCACGGCGGAAACCTTATTATTTAATATGATACCTCGTTTATCTATATCGGTTAGATATTAAGGGAGATAAATCACTCGTGACACAAAAATGCGTTATTGAAAAATTTATACTTTTTCCCTTTAAGGGTTGAATTCCAAAAACATTCTTTCTTAATATATCATGTCACAAAGCTGAGACATTACTCCTCATAATCATACCTCATTTATCGATTTTGGTTAGATATCCAGGGAGATAAATGGCTCGAGATACAAAAAAAGCATTTTAGAAAAATCGACATTTTTGCCCTTTAAGAGTCGAAAAACGAAAAATTCTTTTCTTGAAATATAATGTTACCACGGCGGAGACCTCGATCTTTAATACGATACCTCATTTATCTATATCGGTTAGATATTATGAGAGATAAATCGCTCGTGACACAATTGCGCATTGCAAAAATATCGATACATTTGCCCTTTAAGGGTCGAATTCCGAAAAATATCTGTCTTAATATAGACGTCACTAAAGCGGAGATCTTAATCTTTAAAATGATACTACATTTAACGTTTTCATATACGTATCCATGGAGATAAATGACTCGTAACACAGAAAACAGCATTTTAGAAAGATTGATATTTTTGCCCTTTAAGGGACGAATTCAGAAAACTTCATTTTTTTTAAATATGATGTGACAAAAGTGGAGACCATAAGCTTTAAAATGACACCTCATTCATTGATTTCAGTTAAGTATGAAAGAAGATACAGGCTTGTGACAAAAAAATACCTTATAGAAATAATATATACTAGAGACGACCCGTGCGAAAATTTCGCGAATAAAATGCGATGAATAGTGAGGTAGAATATAATGTCACCAAGTTCAGTCATTACTCTTCATACTCCTACTTCATTTATCGATTTTGGTTTGAAATCCAGGGAGATAAATGGCTCGAAACACAAAAAACGTATTTTAGAAATATTGAAATATTTGCGCTTTATGGGTCGAATTACGAAAAATTCCTTTCTTAGAATATAATGTTACCACGGCGGAAACCTTAGTCTTTAATACGATATGTCATTTATCTATATCGATTAGATATCAAGGGAAATATAAGGCTCGTGACACAAAAATACGTTGTAGAACAATTTATACTTTTTCCCTTTAATAGTTGAATTCCAAACACCTCTTTCTTAAAATATGATGTCAGCAAAGCTGAGACATTATTCCTCACAATCGTACTTGATTTATCGATTTTGGATAGATATCAAGGGAGATAAGTGGCTCAAGATACAAAAAACGCATTTTAGAAAAATTGACATTTTTGCCTTTTATGGGTCGAATTACGAAAAATTCCTTTCTTAAAATATAATATTACCACGGCGGAGACCTTATTCTTTAATATGATACCTCATTTATCTATATCGGTTAGATATCAAGGGAGATAAATCGCCCGTGACACAAAAATCGGTAATAGAAAAATTTATACTTTTTTCCTTTAAGCGTTGAATTCCAAAAACATTCTTTCTTAAAATATGATGTCACAAAACTGAGTCATTGCTCCTCATAATCCTACCTCATTTATCGATTTTGGTTAGATATCCAGGGAGATAAATGGCTTGAGATACAAAAAACGCATTTTAGAAAAAATGACATTTTTGCCTTATAAGGGTCGAATTACGAAAAATTCCTTTCTTAAAATATAATGTTACCATTGCGGAGACCTTATTCTTTAATATGATACCTCATTTATCTATATCTGTTAGATATTAAGGGAGATAAATCACTCGTGACACAAAAACGCATTGCAAAAATATTGATACTTTTGCCCTTTAAGGGTCGAATTCCGAAAACTTTCTGGCTGAATATATGACGTCACTAAAGCGGAGATCTTAATCTTTAAAACGATACTTCATAAAACGGTTTCAGATAGGTATCCACGGAGATAACTGACTCATAACACAGAAAACAGCATTTTAGAAAAATTTACATTTTTGCCCTTTAAGGGTCGAATTCCGAAAACTTTCTTACTTAAAATACGATTTAATCAAAGTGAGACCATAAGCTTTAAAATGACACCTCATTCATTGATTTCGGTTAAGTATGAAGGAAGATATAGGCTTGTGACAAAAAAATACCTTATAGAAATAATATATATGATGATAAAACGTAAAAAAAAGTCAGGTATGAGTTAAGATATTGATAATAATAATAATGGTAATATAATTTAAAATGTTTTACTAGTAGTAGGAGAGGAAAATGGGTATAAGAACTTTATACAGTGTTCAAGGAGAGTCATATGGCATCTTGCCCGTCGTCGCTTAAGATGTCTTGTGGTAGACGATACGATTTTAGACGTGGTTGCGTCGTTGATCGGCGGCCTAGATTGTAGTACTGTGCTCCAGGAGTTGCTTCTAGGCTATTTATAAAGATTTTTGCAGAGTTCATAATGTACGTTTTAATGATTTGGAATCCAGTTTCCCTGTGAAGTTGTGAGTTTCGTACGAACCATGGTGCTTTTAAGATAGTGCGGAGAAGTTTGTTTTGAAGGGACTGTATTCTCTGTAGTTTGGATGGAGTGGCTGTGCACCATACGGGCGATGCGTATAACATGGCGGGTCGGATCAGTGATTTGTATAGTAACAATCCGCTCTCGATTTTAAAAGAGCTTCTCTTATTCAGAAGAGGATAGAGTTTGGAGATGCGAATATAGGCTTCGGATAGTTTCTGATTAATGTGGTAGTTCCATGTAAGTCTGCGATCCAAGTGTAGTCCTAGATATTTTATTGCTTTATCTGCTGGATGCCATTCTATTTCATCGTCGTTAATTTTGAGTTTTTTGGGATTTCTCGGATGGCGGGGTGTGAAGATTTTGGCCTCGCATTTGGTAGTATTTAGCTTGATGTGCCAGTTTTTCAGCCAGTCGGAGAGTATATTAAATGACTATTGGATTTTTATTGCTGCTACGTCGATATCAGTGTGTGAAGTGAAAAACACTGTGTCGTCGGCATACATGGCGGTACAAACAGTGCGGAATGTCGGGATGTCTGCCATGTGTAAGTTGAATAATAGGGGTCCTAAGATAGAGCCTTGTGGGACACCTGCTTGTACAGTTTTTCTAGCTGATAATGTATTGCCTAAGCGTACGGAGAAGGTGCGGTTTTTGAGAAAGCTCTCAATGATGGTAAGCAAGTAAAGGGGAGTATCGAGCTTCTTTAGTTTGTAGAGAATTCCGGGATGCAATACTCTGTCGAAGGCTTGGGCGACGTCAACAAAAAGGGCTACTGTTTGCCTCTTGCTTTCGAAGGCTTTCAGGATATGTTCAGAGAGGCGTTGCAGCTGATGAACACATGAATGTCTTGCTTTGAATCGGAACTGAAAGGGTGGTATTGCGGAGATTGAGTCTAGGTAATTTGAAATCCGTCTCTTGATTATATTTTCCAGTAGTTTAGAACAAGTTGTTAGTAGACTTATCGGCCTGTAACTTGATGGGGAGTGTTTTGGTTTACCTGGTTTGTGAATAACAGTAATAACTGCATGCTTCCATGTGGAAGGAAAGTAGCCAAGTTTTAATATTGCGTTGAATAATGTTGCCAAGAATTGGATGCCAGTTTGTGGGAGATTTTTGTAAATCAGGTTCGGGATATTATCAATACCTAATCGGAAGACGTTTTATTAGTAAGGATAGCTCTCTTGCTGACGTGTACTTTATGGGACGTTGGACAGTAGGAGCGTTTTGTTTGAGAAAAGCCAGGACAGGTTCATCTTCCACGTTTGGATCCGCGTTCAGCTGAAAAGTTTTTTTCCAGGTGATCTGCCATAATGTTTCTTCATCCGTAACGTACATGTCGGAGCCTAGCTTTAACGGGGGCATCGAGGAGTACTCTCTCAGTACTCGTTTGGTGGCGTGCCACAGACTTGTGTCACCGGGATGTAAATTCGATAAGTACGACTGGTATCGTGAGTGTCGAAGCTGGTCCAGTCAATGTTTGACAATGCGTGAGACGATTTAATTCTGTGCGTTGCCAGTGTTGCCGTTTCCTCTGCCACAGTCTGCGAGTATTATGTTTCTCGTGTATTAGACGGGAAATGTCTGCTGGGAGATATTCTTTATGATTTGGGTGACCGAAATTTCTATTGGTTGCTTGGTGTATGGCAACTTGTATTGTGTTTGTAAAAGTCTGAACTGCGCTGTCAATGTCCGCAGGTTCTGATACAGCATAAAAATTGCTAAAAATATTTAGCCTTAACAAGAACAAACGAAACTATTATTTTCTGTTTACTATCTAAATACTTTTAAATTTATCAACATTGGAAGATACGAAACGTATTAATAATATATCTTTTCTAATAGCCTACACAGAATCAAAGATCTGCTGATACCAGATTAAAACGGAATTGTGAACTACTTGTACGGCTGCGTTGCGAATTAGTCGACGTCATCTACTACTACTATTATTAATAATTTAATTGCGATGGAGCTAAAACTCCGATGACATCTCCCCCAGTCATCCATTTAACCTTTATTTTATATATATATATATATATATATATATATATATATATTTATTATATTTTCTATTATAATTGGAATGTTAAATTCCTCCCCCATTTAGTCGACGTCTACTTTCACAGCTGTGACTTTACGTCTTTCATTTCTTCCTTTCATGAGAATTTGCCATTGTTATTTATAACCTCAGCCTTTACTGATGTCTGTTGACATTAGAAACAATATCCTAGTTTTTTCACTTTTATGTTTCTACTTCCTTAAGAAAGTTTTAAGTAGATTGTGACCTATTTAAAGCTATCTCATCACTTATTTCATCTTTATCATCCCTAATCTACTGGTTTCCTCTATTAACTCCTCACGATCCACGCATTTTCTCTTTCACCAATTTTCTCTGCGATCAAATTTCAAAATTTCAAAACACTCGAAATACTGTTTTTGCTTGCGTTTATAATCCACACCATAACCACATTCTGCACAAAATATTACTTAATTCAGTCGGTATCAAAATTAATAGAATTGAGAATATACCTCGGTACGGTAGCAAATTCCCAATTCAACAACTATTGCATGTCACACTTTTTTTTTTTTTTTTTTTAATTGCTACCAGTCACTATTTGTGTTTTACGAATTTTACATTCTTTTAACGTTTCAGCAAATAGTAAAGCACTTCAGTTAAGAATTTATTCCAGTGTCTCAATTCCTTATCCACAAAGAGAATTCTCTGACTCCTTTACACCTCAAATCAAGTGTCAGATTGTGATTTTTCTAACTACTTTCAATCATTTTATTTTTCAAAAGCTTTCTCTATGTACTACTTCCATACAACATCAATTCAAATCAAGCTAATGACCAAAAACTCAATTTATTTTGCATGTTCTAATTTCTCATGTTCAATTTTCTTATCTAGTTTCTTCTTCGACCCTTCACCTTGTTTGAGATTCCATTAATTCCAAAAAAATTTCAGACCCTAGCAACACCAACACTCTTCTTCAGTATCACAGTGTAATTCGCATACCAGATAGTTAACAACTTTTTTCTACACATAACAATGTTTCTTTTTTTTTCTGTAGCAATCTTCTTCATTATTTTCCCTGTCCATATTCGAAATCTTTACCACACACAAAGTAGAGTTTCATTGTAACCTTCATCATTGCATCATTTTACTTTTGTCCTTTATTTTCCTCAATTTTTATGACAACAACATAATTGATTGAAGATCCTTCGGGCAGGTGGCGGGAAAAATTGGTAGTTATTCAACAACGTAATGTCCCATCATCTTCAGGTTACGTCTGCTGACCGGCGTGAGGAGCGCAGTATGGGACGGTATTGAATGGCCGGACTCGCTGGGGCGGTATTTATACCCTTGGTCCCATCCCCTCCACTCCCGCCGCGGCGCTCCGATAGCGGTGGTGGGGGTGGTACGCTCCCACGCATCGAGCATTGGCCTTCAGTTTGAGTGTTACCTCCGTCGCGCACGGTAACTTAACTCTGCTGTTTGTGGAACTGCTTCAGTGCTGGATTCCAAGCTTGGCTTAGTTGGAACCCTTTTTCCTTGTTTTTTATTTGTATTTGTATTTATTGGTCCCTTAGCATCATACATAGTACAAAGTACAAATTATATGGGATAAGTCAAAAATAGATTGTACGCAAACAGACAGTACATTCTCTCTCTCTCTCTCTCTCACACACACATACACAGACACACACACATGGGCATTTTATCAATGCTGTGATCATTCATAAGATAGCTGTACAAGTTTGATGAAGACACAAAATTTATAATCACAAATAACACATGATTTTTTACTATTTAAGTCTATCATTTGGTTCGAAAATACTCATCAATACTGTAGAAGCAGTGGCCGAGCATGTACTCCTTCAGTCCTGAAGTGAATTTTGTATTTTCTTTTACAGATTTGATACTATGTGGTAGGTTATTAAACAATTTGATTCCTGTATGTAATGGTCCTTTCTGACATAGGGTAGTATTTGTTTGTGGTAAATCTAATGTCTGTCTAGTATTATATGTGTGCACATCATTGTTTGTTTGTAATGTATACCCAGAAGCTTCAGTATTTTTTTTTATGAATGTTATAGTTTCCAGAATATATATACATGGCAGTGGTAGAATTTGCATCTTTCTAAATAAAAGTCTACATGAGGTTCTACTCTGTACTCCATTCATAATCCTAATAATTTTTTTCTGCATTTTGAAACATTTGATGCTTCGTGGGGAATTTTCCCAAAATATAACACTGTACCTTAATAATGAGTGCTCAAACGCAAAATAAACATTCTTAATTGTTTCATCTGATATGCAGCCAACTAATATTCTCATCATGTAGCAAATGATATTTAGTTTTTTACAAGGTGATCAACATGTATATTCCATTTTAAATTATCTTGTATCCATATTCCCAGAAATTTTGTTTTTTCTACATTTTTCAGTAGTTCATCACAGAGTTTTACTGTAGGTACTGGGATATCTAAATTAGATTTCGTCCTGAAGTGTATGGCATGTGTTTTTTCTGTGTTTGTTATTAGTTTGTTTTGAGAAAACCAGTTTGCTAAGTTTTTAGAACAGTGTTCAATGTTTTTCACTAATTGTTCCTTGTTACAGTCTTTTATTAATACGTTGGTGTCATCCGCATATTTAATATACTTCTGGCAGGTACTTGTAGTTATTAGATCATTTATATACACTAAGAACTGTAAAGGCCCGAGAATTGATCCTTGCGGCACTCCATATTTCATGTGTTTGCAATCTGAGCGCACATAGTTTACGCTGTTGTTAGTCTCAAAACTACATTCAACAATTTTTTTCCGATTATAAAGGTATGGCTTTATCCAATTTTTTGCTACTCCTCTAACTCCTAAATGTTCTAATTTTTTGAGAAAGATATTATGGTCAATTACATCAAATTCCTTTGAGAGATCTAAACATATTCCAGACACATGTCCTTTTTCATCAAGTGACTGTAAGATTTCTGTATAAAATGAAAAAAATGCAGTTTCCGTTGATTTATTCTTCCTAAATCCATGTTGAGTATTTGATAATAGTTTATTATTTTCTAAAAAGTTCACAAGTCTTTTGTGAAATAGTTTTTCTAATATTTTGGAGAAATATGAGAGGTTCGACACCGGGCGATAGTTTGACACGTTTTCTTCTTCACCTTTTTTGAATAGGGGTTTAACTTTTGCTGTTTTAAGCCTGTCTGGGAATAATCCACTAGAAAATGAACTATTACATATATGAGAGAGAGGGCAAGCTATTAAATTAGCAAATTTATTTAAAAGAAAATCTGGGACATCATCAATTTCGGATGAAAATTTAGGTTTTAACTCGCCAATAATTTTTAATAGTTCTTCATTTGTGGGTTGAACAAAAAGTGTTTTCCTATTAGTTTTACTGATATTAGCTTGTTTGTTGATGTTGGACTTATCAACATTTTTCTTAATCAGGTCTTCAGCAATATTTGAGAAATATGTATCAAAAGTATTGGATATCTCTAAAGGATCAGATATTATTTTTTTATTCTCTTGCAGTTGAATGTTATGGCTATCTACCTGTACTGCTCCTACTTCATTCTTAACTATCTTCCACATGGCTTTCATTTTATTAGTAGCTGAGGAAATATATCTGTCATTTTCTAATTTTTTGGCATATCTTACTACCCTGTTAAGAACCTGTTTGTATTTTTTGAAATATTTATCAAATTCTGGTGTTGTTTCCTGTGTTTTTGAGATTGTATGTAATAGTTGTTTCCTTTTTGTAGATATTATGATACCAGCAGTAATCCAGCCTTTTGTATTATTTATTACATTTTGATTTTTTGTCCTAAGTGGGAAACATATTTCAAAATAATACAAGAATGTATTAATGAATTACTCATATTTCTCATTTGTATTTGGGCAACTATGCATTTCTTCCCAACTTTCATTTTTTAAGAGATTATTAAATTGGTTAATCTATTGATCCTTAAAACTACGTGATTTTACTGTTGTCTGTGTATTAGTTTTAGATTTCAACTTTAATGTTAACATTTGTGCTAAGTGATCTGAATAACCTGTATCAAAATTTACTGCATCGTGGCTATAATTACTGCTATTTACAAAAATCTGGTCAATTGTTGTTGTTGTATTTTTTGTAATTCGTGTCGGTGTTACTATCAAACTTTTAAGATTGAAAGAAGATGTTAACCTCAAAGTATCACTTCTCTGCTTTGAGTCCTTAGAAAAATCTATATTAAAATCATCACATACAATTATAGTTTTATTTACTAATGGTAAACTTTTTAAAGTTTTCTCAAACAAATTAAGAAATGTACTATTGTCACCAACTGGAGATCTATATACACAAATCAGCATGATTTTATATTTTGGGATGGATATACCAGATACTTCAAAGTGCTTTTCTTTAGATTTTTTTTTTCAGTGAGTTTATTTCTTTAAAATCAATGTCATTTTTAGTAAATATACAATTTCCTCCCTGTTTGTATTCATTTCTGCAAAAAAATGAGGCTAAGGTAAAGTTTGGGATGCTTGTTACATTTAGTTGTGCTGTATTGAGCCAGTGTTCTGTTAAACATACAACTGCCACATCTTTAAGATGTGTTGAGAGAAGTAATTCAATTTCAGTTTTCTTATTTTTAAGAGATTTCACATTATGGTGACAAATTATAAAGTTTGAATTTGTTTTTTCGGTACGTACATTTGCTCGACCACTTACCTCTTTATTTGTGCCCTCTACCATGCAAGCTTTATTTGTATTGACACTTTTTCACTGTAGCACAGTCTCACTTTAGGTGGACCTAAGGGGATCACCACTTGCTTATTGTTATTTATCTGGATGTCAGTTTGTCTGCATGGCGAGCCCATAAAAAATCAGCATCTCTTGTTGGTTGCTTCTTTGTGCGAGTTGATGACCTTATCACCAGTCTTGGGAAATTTTCTGCTTCTGCTGCTGAGGTAGTTGGGGTTTCAGCTTCTGTTGTCTCTTCTCCTGTGATGACTGTTTCTACTTTTGTTTCTTGAGGCACTTTCCAGTCAAGATGTAAAATTTCTTGGCACTCTAATTCTTTTGATATGACTTCCAACAATATTCTTGAAATTTCAGCTTTCCCTTTTGTATTAAGATGCTGTCCGTGATTTGTGTAGTATTCTCTGTCACTTGGTGAGCTGATAAACTGAGTATTTTGGAATTGTTTCACAATTTTGCCTAGTTTTCTGTTTGTTTTCATTATTTCTTTATTCACACAGGGCCATTCTGGTAAGTCATGCCTGTGTGGTATACCTACTATCACTACATTTGTATGTTTAATTGATAGCAGAGAGTTTTTTATTGTTCTAATTGTAATGTCTGCTTCATTTTATGCAACATCATTTGCTCCTGCCCATATCACTAAATGGTCTTTTTCTGTTAGTTTCGTAATGTTTTTAGTGTTTTCCAGTACTTTGGCCGCTGGGGCCCCTGGCATAATTTCCCCTCGGATATCACAGTTTTTGAAATCTTTGTTTCGCATATTTTCAGCAATTCCTCTACCATGGCTGTCTGATAGTATTAGCACTTTTGATTTTGTCAGATCGTTTCTTGTTGTATGTTTAGATGGCTTTTTCACAACGCACTGTTGCTGCACTTTATTAATGTTCACAGGGAGCGTTTCTATTTCTAACACCTTAAATCTGTTCGAGGTAATAACTGGTGTCTGCTGACCTGAATATTTTGCTCCCGATGTCACACGTTGGGATGAAGGCTGTGGCACCTCGTTTGAAGACCTCGACAGTTGGTTCTCGACCTGTCTTCTGCCTAGACGCGCACTGAATCTAGCGGTCGTCGTAGCCGTTACTCTGGAACACATTCTTGAGGTGTGTTAGTTCAACAACTCAAAGTAAATGTTGAGTAGTTGACGTCAAATGATATCAAGCTGGTGGTGCGTGTCTCTGATCCGTTCTCCTACCAATGCAAGGCTGGCTCTTCGCGTAATCCGGTTCGCTGTAGGTGTCTGGATGTGATTAACAGCCCTGGAAAATGTTGGTACAATGCAGTTGTCACGGCATCTCTTCAGAAAGGCAAGTGCGCACAGAAGTCGTTGTTTCTTTTTTTGGGCCTTATCTAACTTCTATACGTGTTTCAGCATTCCCTCCCAAAAGAGGTTACTGATATGTAATCGTATGTTTTCTTGGTGAATCTACTGCTTTAAGATCTCTTGGGCATGCGGCCGGTTCAATTGGTCATTGTTCATCAATTTTTTGACAGCATAACATGCCATCATCTTCAAGTTGCGTCTGCTGCTAAGGCACAAGTATTGGTGACAATACGGGCGATGTAGATCGGCGCGAAAGCGCTTATTGTGCACCAGTGTTAATATTTTTTTTTTCACTTCGTGTCTTTGATATCTAAAGTGCAGCGTGAGTTGAACGTCAGCAAAGTGATGGGCGCAGAGACAAGCATACAGTTTTTCTTCTTGAACAGTAAACTTAATTTATTACATATTTTTGTTTCTTAAATAAGAAATTTAATTATTTTCGATTGGTTTTGAAGTTTGTTAATAATACAAATATTCTAATAGTACGCTACTAAAAATAGATCAGTAAAACAAACTTGAAATAATATAAAATAAATTTTATTATATAGGCCCACATATCTTTAGATCTGATACAGCCATTGTAAGGAACCTAGGCTGATACTGGGGCTGCAGTATAGCCTTAGTGCCTCAACTAACTCTTGATGTTGACTCAAAGTTCGGTAGAAAATTTATAAAATAATTTTGACTTGACCATGTAGCCGGATAACTCAACTTAAATGCTTTAGGTCGCCACAATATTTGTTACCCACAAATAGAGAAAAGGTTGTAAGCTATCTACTAAAGCACACAAGTTCAGTGCTAGAAAATCCAAAGTTTTATTTTCAAAATCACAAGTTCAAAATAGCATTTAACAGTTGAGCAGGCAAATCGAACACACTTTACCAAAAGTTTGCAAGTTGTGGAGAGATATTTAAACCGACCGAACCCCTTTATTGAATTTATAAGTTCATGTTACTAGTTAACTCGGCAACATCCAACATGGTTGAACTAGCCAGCATGGCGAGTTACAACCAAGACGAAAGACAGACCGGAACAGACGACAGGCAAGAACAGACGAACCATAATGGCGGCGTCCTTTTATAGAAACCATTAGAATCAGTGACGTAAGCAACTGTATCACACCTTTTTGCTTCCGCGAGCTCAAAAGTGTGTGTAATTTATTTGACAATCCAGACTATTAAAAATGTTTAAACTTTGACAATATCTAGACTTATCTACTGGAAGTCAAACGGCAGTTTAGTGAGAATTTTAGAGTAATTAGTTTTAAAGTTTTAGCTGTTACATAGTGATACATTATAATTTGGGGAAAATCCCTAAGTGTTCTGGAATTTTACGCGCGTCAACAACAATCCGCGACAATCTATTTTTCAAAAACTAAAACTTTTTATGGAAACCAATATATGTACGAAATCGTCTTAATTAGGGCTATCTACTGATGTAATTTTTAAATTAATATCTCTTTTACTAAAAAATCTTATTTTCTTCTCTTAATTAAAATCGCTAATTAATCTTTACCAAATTATTTAATTTTATTGCCAAAATATCGGGGATAGTGCTGACTACAGTTGGTGATAAAATATCAGTTGTCTCTTTACTCGATTTAAAGATATTGCAAATCTTAGAATTTCACTTTTATGATCGTGTATTTCAAAACTGAACAAACCTAAATATCTCCTAAAATAAACATTTCTCGATATGATAATTACACATTAAAATGATTTTTATGACGAATTGTTACTGTGAGAAAGATTAAGGGGAAATTCCTTAAAGTTGAAAACTGCACGTCTCGAAATTTCTAAGTCCCGCCTAAGCAAAACTAGAATTTGCCAAAATTCTAAGGTGCTTACACATTCAACAAATGGAGTATGTGAATGCCCAGTTATCGACGCACGAGGATATTTATTACCTACAAAAAATCTGAAAGTGTGAAAGCTAGAAAGATTATATGTACTTTTAAATTTGATAAAATAATCAAAATCTTAACCCTTTGCCTTTCAGCTAAAAATGGAAAATTTAGGGACGTATACTTTGAAAATTTTTAAAACTTCATGAGTGTCAATTGTGTAATCTGTCCCAAGCACTAAACAAGGATTTAAGTTCACGTTTTTGTTCTGTTGTTAGCCACTACAAACAAATTTATTTTGCCATAAATGAATCCTTTTATGAATTAGTGCTACATAAATTTAGTGTTACTGAAAGTTAATCTTAAATTAGTTTTTCGGGGTAACAATATAAACCTACTTTATACATAGTTTACAAATATTCGTTTATGAAAACGAAATATATATGTACTGAGAAGATAATTTAGAGGAATTTTTTTGGAACTACTACATCTCTAAAACCAGGGCGTAAAGCAGAAATTATTAATCGACCTTTTTTTTTTCTTTTTACTAGATACCAATCAATGATGGTGCAGAAAAATTTGCTTCGAATATATATATCAATATTGAAACAGCGTTGTTTATTTATGCCCGTCCCCTTCGAAAATTCTCCCATTTTATAGTAGAAAAAACATGTGTCCTTTTTTAAATTTGCTGTATTAATCAGAATTATAATAATAAGTTTGTTACAACCTCTGTCAAAATTTCGTTGTATTCAATTAATTTTATAATTGTTGATAATTGATATTTGTTAATAAATATTTTAAGATTAAACAAATGAAAACCTGTAACTATATTGTGTTATCGTTAACCTAAGAGCGCCAATTTACAATCTCACTCCATTTTAATCATTATAAATGAGTAGTGGACATCTGAACGGAAGCTTGTGGGCTATGGCCGCCGTAATACAGAGTGTGGCAATGTCATTAGGTCCAATTTGTTTTCGAGCTAATATAAATTTTGTAAGCTCACTATAGTGAGTCAGGAAAGGGCATCGAACATAACGCCTAAATGTTAAATGTTGTATGATACCATAGAGGCTTGGAGTTCACAAAGTCAACCTCTGAAGACAATGGTAGAGTCTGCAGCCAGCCAACAATTGTAAACTTCAGCATAATTGCAATCTGATTGCATTGTCGTTCTAATCAGAGACTCCCTGGTAGGTAAACCTATACGATAAGAATTTATCAGTTGCTCTGACCCATAACTGACAATTTTTTTTTTCTTCAGTGAAATCCAAACAATTGCATTATTTTTTCATGTCATGTATGTTGTCATATACCTAGAATATCTACGACAAACCTTCGAAAAAACTATTAAAAACGAATCGTATCATATATCAGCTACATAGGAAGTCACTATAAGAATTATTTCCTTGGTTAGAAAGCAATTGAGAAGGTAGAACTTAGACAACTCCTAAGTAAACAACGTTTCAAAAACTTAAAGCAATTTTTTTCGCGCCCGCCATTCTTTATTCATTTTCACAAGCACATTAAGAAATTGAAGTATAAAATGTATGATTGTAAAAATTTATTGAAGGAGCAATCGCAAAAATTAGATTGTTGCACAACTTGGCAAGGACTGGCACAAAATCTGTCTCATTAAAGAATAGCCCAAGGATTTCAAACATCAAAAAGCTTACTATATATCAACAGATTCGGAAAAACGATGCAACTTACATGTAAAACTAGACATGGTAGTTAACTCTCAGAAAGCTACAAAACGTAAAGGGGCTGGTGAAGATAATATTACTACAATTTTATTAAAGATTGTGAGATAGCATATTGTACCTTACCTTGAAATTTTATTTAAAATGAGTTGGGAGTCTTGCTGCTTACCAGAGGATTGGAAAGGAGTGATAAAAGCTCATAAGGGAGGGGTTACAAAAAGGGTTGGGAATTACAGGCAGATAAATCCGGTAATAGGCAAAATGATGGAGACATTGATATGCAACTATATCAGAAATGTCTGTGAAGTAAGTAACTGGATTTCAGTAGGACAACATGGCTTTATGCAAGGACATTCACATGAATCTCAGATTGTGGGCTACCTGCAAGATATTTCAAATAAATTGGACAGTGGAGGACAAGTTGATAGTGTGGTACAAGATCTTTCTAATGCATTTGACAGAGTGAGACATAAAAAGGTTTTAAACAAACTGAAATATTTTGGATTGGACGAAAAAGTTACTTGCTGGGTAGAGGAATTCTTAAACGCCAGAAAGTAAGGTGTTAGAGTAGGATATACATTATCAAAAGAGGTGGAAGTAAATATGGGAGTGCCATAGGTTAGTGTATTGAGACTGTTGCTATTCATTATTCTAATCAATGACTGTGTTGATGGGTTATGCTCAGAATCTAGGTATTTTGAAGATTATATAATGGTATACATTAAGATCAAAACAAGTGAAGACTGTAAACACCTGCAGGGTGACCTGAATGGAATACCTAATTGGGTGAGTTAGCATGGAATGAAGATAAATGCCAATATAAGTCAGCTTATTAGGTAAACAGATAAAAAAAAATCGTTAATTATGATTATAGGGTGTTGAAAGGGTGAAATGTAAATATCTTCGCATAATATTTGATAACAAACGCAACTGAGAGAACACATTGGGTAGGTTGTAGGAAAAGGTTAGAAAATCTTTCATTTACTGGAAAGAGTGTTGAGAGGATGTACCAGAGTAGTTAGGGAATTGGGTTACAATACTTTGATCAGACCATTGGTTAAATATGGTGGTGTAATTTCGGACCCACATTTAGGTTATCAAATATAGGCGTTGGAAGGTGTGGAAAGAAGATCAGCTAGACTTGTTTGTGGAAATTATCGCAGGATCCATTCAGTAACTGATATGATAAGGGAGCTGGATTGGGACTCATTTGAGGTTAGGAGGAGGGTGAAGAGAGTGCTGGGAATGTACAGGGCAGATGCTGATAGTGGGGCTTGGAGCCATATTGGTCAAAGATAAGGGTGTCAGGGATTGGAACAAATTACCGAGAGAGGTGGTGAATAATTTGTCAAAAACTATAAGGAATTTAAAATTAAAATTTGTAAATCAGAAAAGTAAATGAGAGAGTAATTTAACATTCCAATTATAAAAGAAAATTTACTATATATAATTCACCATCGCAATTAAAATTACAATACAATACACTACATTCATTTTCCATTGACCCCAATATAAGAGACTGGCTCTGTGGCTTGTGGAAAGTTATCAATTTACAGAAAAAAAATTGCATAACAAAATAGTACATACACCAGAAGATGTACTGTCATGTCATTCACTGTACATTAATTATGTCAAAAACTACAGAAACTACAGACACACTATTTTATAGATACCTTAGAAATAAATTCCTGAATTTATTCTTATTATCTGCCAGACATTAATTGTTTGTTGGTAGCTTATTGAAGACATGTATCCCTGAATGTATCTATTGATTGTAATCCTCGTGAATATTATTTTTACTTCTGGTGCCATTTTACTATTTGCTTCAAACAAAGTGTAATTTGTGACTACAAAGGACATTAATGTGTATATGTACTCAGGCACCAATGTTAAAATACTTAACTTCTTGAACAGCTATCTCCGTGAAGTTCTATTGCCAACCCCACACATAATTCTTATTAGGTACTCGCTTTTGGACTCTGAACACTATGTTTCTATTCTTATAAATTCCCAAGAATATTATTCCACATGACATTAAGGAGTGAAAATAAGCAAAATAAACTAGCTGCCTCATACGAAGATCACATATAGTTCAAATTGTATGAATTGAAAATGTGCACCCAATCGCTTTAGTACAACAGATACATATACCTCCCAATTTAAATTATGATCAATATGAAAACCTAGGAATTTCACGTACTCTACCTCTTGAATGGACAGGCCTGCAAAATTTCATGTCTATATCTGGTGTTAATCTGTGTGATGTACTGAATTGCTTATACTGAGTTTTATCAAAGTTTAAAGACAAGTAATTGGCTGTAAATCATTTATTAATAAGGTCAAAGACATAATTTTGAAATATATTCTGTAGATAAATCTGGAGTATTTTTAATTCCTATGTTTGTTTCATCTGCAAATTGGACAAAATTTCGAGTTTTCAGAAACAACAATACAGGGTGTATATATATATGCTGTTATCAGTTTTTCAACTGGATTGATTCAATTCTCCATCCCTTCCTATTTTGTGCTAAACTCTTCATCTCTACATATCCCTTACAGCCAACGCCCTCAATTATCTGCTTCATATATTCTAATCCTTGCTTCCTCTACAGTTCTTACGTTCAAATATTCCTTCCACTAACAAATTAAACAATCCAGCATCTCTCAAAATATGACCTACCAACCTGTCTCTTCTTTCCATAAGCTTCTTCAACAAACGTTTTTCCTCGCCCATTATTTCCATTACTCGTTCATTTCGTACTTTGTCTGTTCATTTCATTTTCAACATTCTTCTGTAGCATTTCAAATGCTTCAATTTTTTGTTTCTGGCATTCCTACAGTCCATGTTTCGCTACCATAAACTGCTGTGCTCCACACGTAGAGTTTCAAAAAGTTTTTTCTACTTCCTAAATCAATATTTGAAACTGAAAAATTTCTCTATTTTATGAAAGCTCTTTTTGCTAGTGATATTTTGCTTTTAACACCAAATCTTGAGTCGGCCATGGGTTGTAATTTTGCTTCCCAAGCAGCAGAATTCATTTACTTCTCCTATTACATCCGTTCCTATTTTTATATTTAATCTACTAGTATTGGTATCATTTCTGCTACATTTCATCACTTTTGTCTTTCTTTGATTTATATTCAGTCCAAAATCCTCCTTCAGTATTTTATTCATGCCATTCAGTAACTTCTCAATATCCTCAGCTCGTTCTACTAACAAGACAATGTCATCAGAAAATCGTAGCATACTGATTTTTTCTCCCTGAACACTCATGCCACATGAAAATTTATCTTTTATTTCCTTTATTGCTTCTTCTACATACCAGTTGAATATTAACGGGGATAGACTATAACCATATCTCACACCCTTTTTAACTGATGCATGTCTCTCATGGTTCTCTGCTTTTATTGTAGCTATTTGATTTTCATATAGTTTATAAAGTATTCTTCTATCTTGGTATTTTAGACCTGATTTCCTTAAAATTTTGAACATCTTGTCCCACCTAACATTATCAAAGGCTTTTTCTAAATCAAGAAACGTAAAAAAAGTATCTTTGTTTTTCTTGATCCGCCCTTCAAGTATAAATCTTAAATCCAGAATTGCTTCCCTCGTACCAGGATTTTTCCTAAACCCAAACTGATTTTCTCCTACTATCTCTTCTACTACCCTTTCCATTCTTCTGTATATTATTCTGGTCAGTAATTTTGAAGCATGTGATGTTAGACTAAAGGTGCGATAAGTATCACATTTGCTGGCTTATGCTTTCTTCGGGAGTGTGAAGATAATGTTTTTATTAAAATCAGTTGGAATTTCTCCTGTTTCATAACTTTTTGATATCAGATTGAATTATCTTTCAATTCATTCTTCTCCTAGGGATTTAGGAAGTTCTGCAGGGATCTCATAGATTCCAACTGCCTTATTTGCTTTCAAGTCATTCAGAGCTCTATTAAATTCTGTCCTTAAAACGGGATCTCCTAAATTATCAATGTTAACATCGTCTTCTTTTTCCATTATGTTATTGTTCAAGTCGTCCCCATCATACAGTTTCTCAGTGGTTCTATTGTCTGAGCTTAAAAGAGGTTTCCTATCTGCAACTATAATGTTCACATCTGTTTTCTTCATTTCTCCAAAATTCTGTTGGATCTTTCTGTATGCAACATCTGCTTAAACTACGACCATTTCCTTTTCTACTTCCTCACACTTTTGTTGTAGCCATTTTTCTTTTGCTTTTTTGCATTTCCTGATTATTTAATTTCTAAATTCCCTTTATTGCTCTCTTCCTGCTTCATCCTGAGCATTTTTGTACCTTCTCCTCTGATCCATCATTTCCAAAATTTCTTCTGCGATCGGGCAGCTTGTTCCCTAGAGCCTAATGTTTCTTTACCAGCTTTCATTATTTCGGTCTTTAAAGCATTTCATACGTCCTCGATTGAGCGCATTTCACAGTTACTTCTTAGACCTAAGTCTACAATTTCCACAAATTTTTCTCTCGAACTAGATGTTTTCAGTTAATTCACTTCCAGTCTGTTCTGCTTATGCTGCTTCCTTATTCGCTTGAATTTCAGTCTGCACTTCATTACTATCAAATTATGGTCAGAGTCTATGTCTGCTTCTGGGTACGCTTTACAGTCTCCAAAATTGATTCGTGAATCTCTATTTGAATATGATAAAATCTAGCTGATATGTGCCTGTTTTCCCTGGGCGTTTCCAGGTGTATATCCTTCTTGCATGGTTCTTAAACAGTGTGTTTGCCACAAGTAGCTTATATCTTTCACAAAATTCTAACAACCAGCTTCCCCACTCATTTCTTTCTCCTAGACCAAAAGATCCTACAGTATTCGCCTCTTTTCCTTCTCCCACCATCGCATTGCAATCACCCATGATTATTAGATTTTCCTCCCCCTTCACATATTGGATTAGTTCTTCAATTTTGGCGTTTATTTTTTCTGTTTCTTCGTCATCTTCCTGTGACGTTGGCATATACACTTGTACTAATGTGGTTGGGAAGGGATTAGTTTCTAACCTCATCAAAATAATCCTGTCACTAAACTGTTCATAATAACTCACCCATTTCCCTACTCTCTTATTAATTACAAATCTAATACTATACTTATCACTCCTGCCCAAACTATTTCCTGCTCCTCCCACTATCACTATATGATCCTGATCAGTGAAATCCTTACACAAAGAACCTATAGCTTCTACTACTTGAGCAAGACTAGCACTAAGTTTGAAACTCATGACCTGGAAACCTGATCCTAATTTTTCCTGCACCAATGGGTAAACATCTCGTCCATGACTACTACCTAGCAGCAAGACTTTCTTTTTCCCTAAATACTGCCTATCAGATTTAACTACACAGCTTTTCCTACAAGTCTGCTGCTTGTTCCCTACACCTTTAGCTACAGAAGGCTCATCCCTGTCTAACTCTGGCAAAAGGGCAAACCTATTTTTCACCCCAACAACAAAAGAATCAGTAGCCCTTCATGTTATGTTTCCCTCCCTGCGCAGCCTATCCAACTCCTTTCTAGCGTCTATCAGTTTAGCCTCAAGGTCACTAATCCTTACCTCCTGTTCTAATATCTTCCTACTTTTGAAACAGTCTGTACAGAACCATGGGAGAGGCTGCTCAGTTTCCTCCCCAATGAAACCATTTCTCACACCCATCGCAAAAAATTCCCCCCTTCACTAATCTACAGCAATTTCCACAGTTTTCACTTATGATTACAAGAAACTAACAAAAACAAAGTACACAATGCGATAAACAAAATTTGTTGAACTTAAAGTTACAAAAAACTGCTAAATAAATTCACAAGTAAGCTTTATCTAAAGATATTTACGCTCTATAACAAAAATCTGAACTTAAGCATAGTGTTCATAAATATAAACAACCACAGTAAATAAACACAGAGCATAGCACTAAATCACAATTATATATATATATATATTTTTTTTTTGCACGAATAAAAAAACTCAAACACTCACAATAGTAAAATGTATTAGAATTTAAAGTTTCAAATTAATATTACAACAAAAAATAAGTATTAACTATATTTATTTATAATTTAAATACACACGTTCGCGCGGTACCTGCTTCCTCGGTATTCCAGATATATTGTAATTATAATATAATTAATAATATTTACAAGCAATAGGTTTTATAAGCAAAAATAGATTTACTGAAATAATAGAGTACAGGGTTAGAATTGGCTTCAAAATTGACGACAAAATTCGCTGATTACGAATACCATTTTAGTTTTGTAATTACTTCAAGATTTAAGGGAAAAGTATGAAAATAGTTGGGTTTTTTTCAATATGGCTCGTGGGCGATACATAACGTCAGAGGCTGAAAATTATCGAAAACAAGTCAACTAAAGAGATGCTTAGGAGAACCATTTTAGGGATCAGAAAAAAATACTTGGAGGTAGGGGAATTTTTTCTAAAGAACATAGTGTTAGCCCCAGCTCAATTAAAGCAATAGTTTCGGATACATAACATGTAGAAGATTTTGGTAATTTCACAATAATTGGTGAAGTAATGAAAGGTTTCGGTTTAACATGAATTTTACCTGAAGAACAAAGACTTTATTAGAGTCGTATAGGCCAAAATATTATGGAATTTACGAGCATTGTTTTAATATTTGAAACATGTCTGGGGAGGATAAACTTTGAACATAATTAAAGATTTTGTGTTTTTTAACTTAAAAAATTAATATATTCTAAACCAGTGTTTCCCAACCTTTTTTGGGTCATGTCCCACTTTCAACATTTTTTTTGCCCCCCATACATAATTTTTAATAAAAAAATTATTTGTAATTAAAGAAACTGATATAGGATGGTTTTTGAAAGAAAACATTTTAATATTATCATAAAACACAGTAAGTAAAATTAAAAAACATATAATGAAATACTAAATTCAAAAGATTTATAATAAACATTTATTATGGCAATTTAGTGTGATCCTTTTAAGAATTTGCTTTTTTGCTATATTTTGTAACCATATCTGGCATTGTGTTTAAATAACCCAAAGAGAAAGCGGTAAAGTCGTATAAAGTCAATTTATAAATTGCCCCCCTAAAAAAACCAAATTGCCCCCCTGTGGGGCGTGGGCCCCTCGTTGGGAAACACTGTTCTAAACAAAACAATTTTAGGCAGAAGTACTCTTGGAATGAAATGATTCGAAAAACAAAGGCTACAACATATCAAAATATCAGGAGGATCCGAGAAAATTTAATGACAGTAAGGAAAAGCCCAAAGTTCAGTTTGACGTCAGTCTGGATGGTCCCTTTAAAATAGAGGGCAGTGCCGCTTGTTAGCTAGCAGATTGAAGAAGGAATTTGAGACGAAAGGTCGCTTGTGTTAGAGGCTGTGCGATGTATGCTGTAGACTTTCAAAAATTTTAAGTGGATGTAAGACGAGGGACTGAGAAAAGTTTTGAAGTTGCCTGTTTTCAGTCACGATGAAAGACTTTGTTTCTGAACCTCATAGAACTTTTTCATACTTGGGGTGTTATGTTATGAAAGAATGCCGTTAGGGAGTGACTGAGTGAATAACGTCGACCTGTAATTTTAACGACAAGGGTCCGAGAGCTTTGATATCTTATGGTGCCGAGTTTTTGTTGCAGAACATTTCAAGAATAAAAAATTTAATTTAGAGTGAACTTTTTCATTTGTATCTACCATTAATTATTTGGGTTATAGCAATAATTTGGGGTCATATAAAAGAAGTAATGCAATCAGGTACCAGGCAAGATAAAGTTAAACGTGAAAAGTTGCACACTGCCCCACAGGTGCAAGTTTCATTAACAATGTTACACAGTTAATTTTAAGATACACTGACTGATATTAGGTTATGCCGATTTCATTTGCGGAAATATCATGTATTTCTTGAATAATTAACATTTTTTGTATGTTTGAGTCTTTGTGGATATCCATTGTACTGTGTACGTCAAGACTATATTTTTCTTCATGTCTTTAATGAATATTAATGATAACAATCATAAGTTTGTAATGAGCAAAATATCGACTTATTACATTTTTAATAATAATAATTGCGACTTAAAAGCCAAATCTTGGGCTCCCAGATGGAAAGAGGTCAGTTCACCCAGCGTATTCATGTGAAGCCTCCCATAAATAATTTCGACAGTGGTCAAGGAAGCTTCAAACATTGTCTCTGCTTCAAACAATAGACAGGACTTTTCCATTCATCTGGCTCGCCTGCATTAAGAAGTTAACGGTGGGAGATAGGCTGCGGGTGCCAGTTGTTCTGAATGGGGTCAGCGACTTTATAAAGTGAGGAGAGTGCGACAGAAGCCAAGCTTTGACGCATATGAAAAAGACTGGAGGACATGAACCGGGCGGGAGTTTAAATATAGTATTAAGGACAAGGTTCCAAATAATTTCAGCCAATGAGATTTTTTTCTCTGTTTTCTGGATCGTCGGGACTAGGAGAGAAGCTAGGCAGTCCGGTGGTTGCTGGAACAGCCGCAGGTTGAGACCGAGGTGCCGGCGCAGGCATTAGCACTGTAACCTCGTGAAATAAGTACTGATTACTGGAGGCCGTAGTGAGTGTGTGGGCCAAAACTCCAGAGTGCTTGGAGTTTCTTGTCTGTGTTCCCAACGTATACAGAGCGTCTATATTTCCACGTAGCTCATAAATAGTGCAATGACCTGTCTATAGTGCGAGATGGAACTGTGGACCTGTGGTGACATTGGTCGCCATGCCAGCATTGGTGAAGTGATCGCCACATCAAACGGTAATATACGAATATAATGTTTCCATTGCATTGCTTCATTTCGATCGTACTGAACACGCTCTGGCAGGTTACCTTGCAGAGTTACCCTGAGTAACATCCGAATTTTGTTTGTTTTCAAGTTTTGTATTTTTTTTTTTTAGAGATAGGAAGGTTTTGTGTTTTGATTTTGATTCAGATTTTTAATATGACAAGGATCAATGAATGTTAAATTGTGAAATCTGAATATTTTATTTTTCAATGTAAAACAGGAAGTAATCCCAATTAATAATATAATGACATTTTTAACAATATTCCTAAACCTTTTTAAACGTTTTTTATTGGTCATTTCAAGACAAATATCACCACTCATAAAAATTTAGGTATATTAATAATTTTTTCAGTGCTGATAGCTTGGATGTTCTGTTAAATATTTTTCATTAACTTTTCTACTTGGTTTATTTTGCTTGTTTAATGGGCTGAACGGATGTGAAGCCATGTTACTGTGTCATTTTAAATGTGCGTATTTAGAATCAGCTTTTAGAATTTATTCTGCAATCGCTGAACATATGCAACGTTCGTCTTTGATGTTATGTTCCAGACTTAGCACCCACATAGTAGGGCTGGGCTACCTATGGTCTTGTAAATTCTGATTTTTTTGCTTATGTGAAATCTGTAATTTTCACAGGCCTAACTTTAGAGATACTGCAAATCCTTTTCTGCAAAATGTGCCGCAGAAAAAGAAACTTATAGTTGAATAGAAATCCTTAGTATCTATAAATGACACTCCAACTGTGTTCATTAAAACCATTTTTTTTTGTACTACTGCCTTTTCGTTGAGAATAGCTGCTTATTTGTTAGCATTTATTTAGTTTTTTTTTCATCTGCTGCAGTTGGCCACTTTGCCCATTGTTATCTGTACAGTTTTTTGTTGTTTTGTTTATATATATATATATATATAACAACAAGCCTGTAAATGGCAGTATTGCACTAGATGTACTTTTTCATCGGCTGTCTTGTTTATTGCTTTATTGCTTCTGGCTTTACTCCTCGTCGACGATGAGGTTATTAGGGGTGGGAAAGGACTTAAGGCAACGAACGGGTTGGTATTCGATCATGGTCTTTTAAAAGAACCACACCAGTATTTGCCTGGAGCGATTTTTGGAAACCATTGAAAACAGGAATCTGGATGGTCAGAAAGATACTTCTTCCTGTTAAATATTTTTACATCCATTCTCTGTATCGATTATTGTTTGCATACATAGTTTAAATATTAAATTAGATCTCAAGGTTATGTCATATCTTCTTTCGATGTCGAGAAAATATGTAGGTGCCGACCAGCTATTGCTGAATCCTGGGAGACGTCTTCCGTGAATCTCAGTAGCTGGCAGATAATAGACTCCCTATAGGCCCCTTTAGACGACCCGACCTGGTCTCCCTAAATCATGACCACGCCCCTTCGGCCCTGAAAACGGGTCGTCTAAAGTGAGCTCCTGCTCACGTTGTAGCCGCAAGAACAGGCAGGGAGATCGGGTGGAAATTCCATCTGATTTAGAGCAAAAGGGTGGGGGTAAGTCGGGCCCCCACCACTCTGCCCTGAAAACATGGACGTGTTGCGCTCTCACTGCTTGGTTCCCCGTTTTCTATTTTGAGACGGATGCATCCGATAATCAAGAAAAAAAAATATTGACAGAGTTGCTGGAGGTGTAAAAGACGCACAAATTTTTATGGGACACCTCACATAGGGTTGCCAACTTATTTAGAAAAAAATAAAATATATTTGTCTTTTGACAAGGAAATTAAAAAGTATCTATATGGGAAAAAATTAAATTTAGTTATTTATTGCCTTAAATACAAATATTTTCGGGCTTACTGGACTAGCTATTAATTGTTGCTTTCATTTCAAAGTTACAGCTGGAGCCACATTCTACATCTAGTATAACAAAAAAAGGAACACTCATTTTTTAAATTTATGGACGCTCTGTTTCACCCTTCGCGCCATCTTGTATTTATTTCGTTTCATCATTAGCACTAACATGTCGTTTGGAAATTAATAGAATTGTATAGTTTACCAAGAATAAATTGTTTCCGCATACTTTATGGTTCCGTTCAGAAATAACGGCGAGCGGACACGAGTCGACTGGAGTAAACGATATGAACAGTCCGCTATTATTGCCTCCAATCCGATGCGGTAATTACACAGATCACAGGATGTGAGCGAATAAAAAATCGATGGCCGATGGGCACTTTATCTTGCAGGAGGTTGTGAAACTAGCAGACGAACACTGTTACATGTGTTGTATACTTTACTTGAAATAAAGTATTTTCGCATACTTTGTTCGTAGGAAAAGTATAACACACAAAAATAAAATATGATACTTTATAATACAGTATGGTTGGCAACCCTAACCTCACATGCCCTCTGTCATAACAAAGACGCGATAAATGAGACATTTCAGGTGTTATCCGCTAGAAATTCCGGAATTCTTCACCATCTAACACATCTAAGAATCTAAAGTGACTGAACATATGCCTTTGTAAATATAATTGCTTGGCACACGGCTTTTTTCTTATTCCTGGTCTTTTCGCAAAACGTCAAGCCGTCAGGGTTACACCAAGAATTTGTGGTTTTGATTAATATGGGGCCATATTTAATTTAATTGTTAGAACTTGAATAAAATTTGTAACTAATTTTATTAATAGTATTACTATTGAATGGAACGTGCAAAGTTCAGAGCAAGACGGATATACGCGTGGTGGTAGGCCGCTAGTACGGTAGTACCACATCGGGCCGGCCGACGGGTCGTCTAAATACAACACTCTGTCGATAGGAGGAAACTGAAATTGGGAACGGGACAGGGTGATCGGGAACGGGTCGTCTAAAGGGGCGTTATATTGGAGCCGTCAGGTCTGATTATTTTGTCTACTTCGAGTGTCCTTGTGACTATAATTGTTTCGAATACCTACGACACTGAAGAGAGAAGACTGATGGATCTGTAGCTTTCTGGAAGTGGAGATCTTTCCCTTCTTCGGGACTGCAACAACTTTAGCTAATTTAAACCACTCCAGAAAATAAGTTTTCAATATAAGTTTAGTGAGGAAAATTATTGGTTTGGTTGGCAGATTCTTGAGATGGAGAGTGCTGATCTTGTCAGTTCAAAGTGATCTATTTGCTTTCATTTCTGATATAATTTTAGATACTTCTCGGAACGCTGTTAGTATTGGATATTCGTTAAGTGATGTGTTTATTATTTCTCTGTCCCGTTCTTCTATTTCCAACGATATATTTTCGATTTCTGGCGAGAAAAATTGGGCAGAAAAATTCTCTTGTAGAATTTCGGCATGGGCTAAGTGACGAGCCGGTCCAGATATGGTCGATTTAGCGAACGAATTCCCACGCATCCCGGTTCTGTCGCGTGAAAAAAGATCATTTAGCCTGTTTGCAAATTGCCGAGAAAGCCAATGAAATTCTCTCCTCTGTCTCGGGTCCCTATACCACTGCCTTCCTCCTCCACTTCCCGCTGTAGTAATTCTTGAGGTAGCAAGGGTGGATGAAAAGTTCGTGTTTAAAATGACTGTGTTAAATGAAACTTTTGTAATTAAACATCGTCACCGCGAATATGGGGTTAATTGAGGTAAACTTTTCGACTTCGATAAGGCTTGCGCCAGACAATATCATACGACTGCTTACTACCACAGTTATAAATAGTTTAGTTCTCACTCCATAAACTACAAATTGTGGAAACAAAAGTTCCACTGGGGATAGTGCAAAACCTTCAGTCTCAACTGTAACCATGATTATGCTTGGAATTTAGTTTGTGCAATGCAACATTAACTTGGCCGCCACCTAATTTGATTAAACCCCAAATTAGGAAAGGTAACAGTCAATAAAAGTCACTGATAAATGCAGATAGATGATCACTATATTCCTCAATTTTCAACCATGTCACAGAACTAAATTGGCATCAGACATGTCTTAAAATTCCGCCTCATAGCAGAATTGTGCTTGCTCGAACGACTTCTACATCGCCAAAATAACACTACGCGGAGTATGGTTACGGTTATATGACTTGAAACTGACTGGGCACGAGGAAAACCGAGGGCTGCTCTATATAGAAACACCCGTGGGAACACGAATTTTTTCCTGTTCACATGAGAGTAGTCTCGTGATCCGATCAAATGACGTATGTCAAGCTTGGGAACTGCATCTTACTTATGACCTTGGCGACTTAAAATATTCCTATTGTTCTGAAAGATTGGCAGTAGCTAGGTTGATTAAAAGTGTTAATTTTGTTCCTTATAAAATTTTTGTGTAGATTCAATAGTTTGGCCATAAAAAATTATTTTCTGAAATTCAAAAACTTGTTAATAACTTCTACAATTTTACAGCTATGAAACTGAAATAAATTTTATTTTACTTCTAATTGACTACTCTTTCATTTGATATCAAGCAAGGCATGTTTACTATTTTCAAAAGGGTGAAATAAAATTCGTCAACGAAAATAGAATTTAACTAATAAATATTTCCTAAGCTATCAATCTGAAAGAGGCTTTAAACGACTTTGTTAATTCCAAAATGATTACTGGGCAAAATTGAAGTCGCTATTGTCGCATATAATTATTTTTATGCGATCTTGATAGATAAATAAATAAATAATTTTGTAGACTGAAGTTTTATTATGAACTTTTGCAGTTTATTTATCCCGTTTGTTTGCTTAAAAATCCTCTTGATACCAATAACGACCGTGTTTGTCACTATATCCAAAGATTTGCAGGTTCGTTTTCTACACAAGATCTATCAAAGCTATTTTTCGCAACTATTATTTTCAAGATTCCCTGCTGTTTTTTCTTTATCACCACTTCTCTCCCAACAATTCTCTTAACTTCTCCTCCTTCTTTTTTCTTCTTCAGAGAGCCTATCGATTCAAGCAATCTCTAAGCAAACAATATTTATTAAACTTTATACTCTTTTTTATATAAATCATTTTAACTTTTAATTTACCAATATTTTGGCTTTAATCAGTATAAATATATAATTTTACTTGTTTTCTAAAGAGCTTCTATGTCACACTATCTGTTTTCTCCGATTTATTATGAATTTTTAAAGTATTATTCCCTAGAAGTCTGTTTGGCCATTTTATCAAAGTATCGTTGCCGCCAAAATTTACTTTTTATCTTGACCCAATTACTTACCAGAAACTGTTTGTATTTGACTAAAAGCTTTATTTTGAATAAAGGTTCTTCCCTTGAATTTACGAATATTACTAAAATGGTTAATTTTTCCTTATACCATGTGTCCGCTCAAAAAACATCCTTTAAACTTTACTGAACTTTTCTACACTTTAATATGTTGTATATGCAAAAATGAAGTTTGTTTCTATCTGTAAGTCAACTTCCTATACTATTCCAAAGTCTGACTTCTCGAATTTAAAGTATGTAATTAGGCATTAAAACTTTCATACCGGATATTCACTTTCAAAGTACTCAAACTTTATAGCAGGATTCTCTAGCTACAAGTTTTTTAAAACTATTTACTAGTTACTATCCTGAATATCTCCCAAACTGAAGAAAATGTTATACGGAAATAATATTGCAGATGCAGATCTTAGGTTAAGTTCTTCTACAGCTGCTTACACAGGTTATCACTTGTATTTACTGTGTAAACTTGAATTATTGATTGCATTAGCTGTTTAGTCTGATTTATTTTCTGACCTCCAAAAATTAAGGCTGCGGTATTGTGTGGTTCACCTGAGCCCTTTATACTGTAAACAAATTTCGTTATGCAAATTTACATAATTCTAGGTTATGTTACAAAATATAGAATTTATTGGAGAGAATTTAAAAAAAATAATATATACAAAGAAACTACGGTACATCAAAATCTGTATATATATATATAAAAAAAAGTACAGTTTTTAATAATGATGATAATTAGAGCACTGATATGACAATATAATTAACAAACAATGTCTTTTTGTTGAAAACTATTTGGTCCTTTTCTGTCCATTGATCAACATTCGGAAGAACTTTGGATTTGTTAGCTTCACACGAGACTTAATGAATATTACTTTCATTTTAAAAAAAATAAGATTGACACTTACCTTAGTCATCAAATACATAATATCCAGTATTAGTCCAGTCAATAGGTACTCAAAAGGGTCCCCAGCTGGAAAGTTATGGGGTAGTTTTGATTTCTTCCATTCTATATGTTTTTGTGGTGCTGAATCAGAATATGAGGTTTTCTAACAAAATTTCGTGACGGAACATTTAAAAAAATGGAAAAAATGAAAAAAAAGCCATAAATCTCATTTTTGGCAGTTTTTTACTTATAATCCTAAATCTACCAAAAAAAAAAGAAGAGTACTTTTCCACTCCATAACTCAAATTTATTATCAAAGGCTGTCAATATTAGTGAAGTCCTCCTAGTTTTAAGTGGAATACAATGTAGACTAGTTCTCATTTTTTCTAAACATCGATATATATATATATATATATATTTTAAAGTCGATGTTTACAGGTTCAGTTCTGAGGCCATTAGGGCTGTAACCACCTATTGTACTATTACATCTAACGTGTTTATTCAGTATCTTGATCTCCTTACATAACATACTACACCTTTATACTTTCTATAAATTATCACAGAATAATTCATTAATTATTATTTAATCCTGTAAATGAGGCAGCACAGGCACGTGACCAGGTGGCAGAGAAGGGCTCGAGGGGTCTTGCCCAATCAACTGCCTTTCCATCTCTATGCCAAATGCAGCCACCTTTACCTCCAGAACATGCATGTCTTGAAAACCGCAATGCCATTTGCAGAATATGATCATTTCATCACCGTTGGAGGTTTCTCCATTCGTAGGAGTTAAAAACTGTGGTGTGGCACCTGGAGTGATATGGCCATTGAACTCTAATGAAATCAATGAAAATGAATGAAGGCCTCACTCATGGCTGTAGAGTAACGGCAGGCGTTGTGACAAGATGGACTAAAGGGGTGACAGCATTGCATAATGTATGACAAGAGATTGAGCACTTTACGGGAGTGGAACTAGAAACGTTAGAACAACACATTGACAGCAGAGATGGTAGGAAAACGTGAGACACCACTGATGCAGATAAATTGCTGGATTGGTTGCACAAGCCATCCTCCTTTCCCCAGAGAGCACTGACCTAATGTCACTAAGTATAGGTGTTGTCGCAGATGGGAGGATCAATTGCCATTAGTCTAAGGAGACGGCATGAAAGGTATACATCACATTGTTGGTGGTGATTTTCACACTGTAAAGTTAAAACGAATTGAAAGAGTGAAGCCTCTTGTGATTCAGATAGAAGACAGGGCTATAGTTATCTATCCAATCATACTTCTTGAACGAATGACCATTGTGAAGCATTCAGATGTAGAACTGAGAGAGCCTTAGCCCCTACCCTATTTCTCTTTTTGATTAGCATGAAATGAGGAAAGGAACAATATCGAGCTTATACAGGGCTTATGTACCAACTGAACAGGCGGATTTGAGTAATACAAAATTTGTTATTGACGGAAGGTTCTTGTTACATTGGGTCAAATGGCACCCCTGCCAAACATATGCAGAAATTTGCAACAGTTATGTCTCATATATTAAGTCACACTATAAACCAAATGTCATTGTCATTTTCGATGGCTATGCTGACGAAGCTGGTGAAAGTACCAAGCGCGTCGAAAGACTGAGAATAGCGCAAATAAATCAAAGTGTTGCAATATCATTTAGTGAATCGATGGTCCCCACTGTCTCACAGCAGTTTCCTTGCAAACTCCAAATACAACAGCTGGTTGATAAATATGATAATGGAAAAATTTGAGGAGTCAAGAATTGTTTCATAAGTAGCAATGTAGAATGCTGATATCCTGATCATCACTACAGATCTAAAGTTTACCTCTTCAAATGAATCTGTGACAGTGGTTGTGGAAGATATCGATCTTTTTATGATTTTGATTGGCCCATGTAGCCGTAACATAAAGAATATCTTATTTATGAAAAGGAAAAGGAAAGGTAACTCAGACCATTTACAATCCTCATCTTATTGACAAGACCATATGAGAACTTGTATTGTTCCTGGACGCAATGAGTGGTTGTAACACCTCTTCTGCTTTGTTTGATCAGGGGAAATTGAAATTACTTTTAAAAAATCCTGCAGAAGAACAATGACTTGCTATCAGTTATTGATGCTTTCAAAGACCCTCATGCACATCAGGATGACATTGCCAAAGCAGGAAGCATGTTTCTCATGGCTCTGCATGGGAAAGGTTCAGAAGCTACCCTGAACGATTTAAGATACAGGCAGCAGTACGTATCATCATCGTACTAGCGCAAACTCAACTTTGCCTCATTACCCCCCACTGAAGCTGTTGCATGACAACATTCACTAAGAGTTTACTTTCAGGTGCAGCAGTGGTTATGCGGTCGAACCACACTGGATGAGCAGCATCGAGACCCGAACAAATGGAATTGGAAAAAAAAAAACAAAGAGTGGTCTCATATCAGTTCAGACCCTGCACCAGACTCAATACACCTCTACATTTCTTGCAAATGTAAAAAAAGCTGCCAATGAAACAGTACCTTCTAAACAGCAATGGTTTATATAATGTACATCATAGTATGTAATATAGTTAAGTTTTAAAACATATGACAATTTTTAAAGAATTTAGTTGGAATTTAAAAAAAAATTATGATTTGAATTTGAACAATTTCGGACTCCTTTAAAAAATTAACATTATGTAATTTTTGAAAAATGACCTGTTCCTTTACATAATATATGATTTAAGTAAGATATATACAGAGAACTGTGGGAAATTCTCTAATATTGACAGACCTTTTTAAATAATAATTTTGAGTACTGGAGTGGAATAAGTAAAATTTTGTGGAGCTAAGCAAATTATGCCAATTTTCGATTAGCGCTTGAACCTGAACTCTTCTTCAGAGAAAAAAAGTTTAATGGTAAAGTTTTTTTTAGGAAATTTTATATACTTTCATTTTGAATATGGAGGTTATTTACAAGAAGTTGATAGATTTGGGATTATAAGCAAAAAACTGCCAAAAAAAGAGATTTTTGGCATTTTTTTTTCATTTTTTTCAAAGTTCCGTCACGAAATTTTGTCATCAAACCTCAGATTCGGATTCAGCACCACAAAAAACATATATAATGGAAGAAATCAAAACTATCCCACAACTTTCCTAGTAAAAACACTATTTGACTGGACTATATACGTTACATCAAATACTAACTATTTAGATTGATTCCAAATTGAAAAATCCAAACTTTCTTTAGAAAATTTAATTATCTACAGTTTATACATTTAAAAATAAACAGCAGCTGATATAATTTAAAATCAAGGTTGAAAATTTCTTTCCAATTAAAAAAATTATTACAAGGAAGATAAAGAGCTGTTGAAACACAAAATTTGAACATCAAGGGGCTCAAAGAAAATCTGCTGTACGAGAATAGAGGACTATTTTTACAGATTTCATAAATGTGAACATTGTGTAGGACGATTTTCATCACATGTAACTTCCATCTCCATAAACTCGTCATTTAGTTTTGAGTGCAACCCTGAAAAAGCAAGTTGAAACAAATGTTTTATGACATTATATATTAACAAATTATCGAATGGTGCATCTGAATAAAGAATGTACTGACTATACTGACAGACAATAAGTGTTTAATGATTTAGTACCGTATTTAATATGAATTACATTTACTTTCATTGTCTGTAAGATTAAAATAATTATTTTATTTCATCCTCAGTTTAACAGCTATATATATACAGTAGACTCTCGCTAATCCGAACTAATTGGGACCGGACCTTGTTCGGATTACCGATTTGTTCGGATTAGCCGGAGTTACAGTGACTAATTTCTACAATGAAGTATGGTAACAATTGGGAACAACTGGGTGAACAATGGCTCACTCTCACTCCCTCCCTTTATTGTTGAGATGTTTGAAGTGTTCGTGGTCAGTGCACTCTCAGATGGCTCGCGAACTGCTGAGTTAATCTTAGCAATCGATCGCTAACACACTTACAAAATACGTGTACACTAGCGTGTTATCGCCATGAGTAAACGGAAACATACGACGTTAACGCTCAGAGAAAAACTGGATGCTTTGAAGCGATTGGACAGTGGTGAGAATGTATCTAAGCTGGCGACGGAACTAAGTGTTGGTAAGGCAACCATTTGTGATTGGAAGAAGAACCGAGTGAAGCTTGAACAGTGCTGCGCAACGTCTTCGGGAAAAACACTTGAGATTCGGCAGACTCTGAAACAGTCCCAGTACGATAAAGTGGATGAAGCTCTTTTCTTTTGGTTTACACAGGAAAGAGAAAGGGGAACTCCTCTGAGTGGACCAATGGTTCAGGAAAAGGCTGTTTACCTAAACAAATTAATGAATGGTGATGAGTCTTTTAATGCGAGTACGGGTTGGTTGGACAGATTTAAAAAACGTCACGGGATTCGTCAGCTAACAATTACTGGAGAGAAGCTTTCTTCTGACCATGATGCAGCGAAGCAATACGTGCATGAATTTAATAAACTGATAAGAGAGGGAAATTATTCTCCCCAACAAATTTATAATGCTGACGAGACAGGCCTTAATTTTAGGGCATTGCCAACAAAAAGCCTGGCATCAAAAGCAGAAGTCAAGCTCCTGGCTTTAAAATGAGCAAAGATCGTGTGACTTTACTAGTGTTCAGCAACGCTGCTGGTAATCACAAGCTCCCTTTAATGATGATCGGCAAATCTGTTAGCCCCAGAGCTTTCAAAAACTGCAACATGAAATCCCTACCTGTATACTATCGCAACCAGAAAAAAGCATGGATGGATGGTAAGCTGTTCAAAGAATGGTTTCACGACCAGTTTGTTCCCTCTGTCCGGCGGTTTTCCGAGAAAAATAATTTGCCTCCCCGTGCTATCCTTTTGATTGATAACGCACCATCTCAGCACTGAGGAATTATGTGATGGAGAAATCGTGGCGAAGTTTTTGCCGCCGAATGCTACACCACTTCTACAGCTGATGGACCAGGGCGTACTACAAACATTAAAACTGATTTACAGAAAACAATTCTTAAGAATGCTGATCCAAGATGATAACATGCATTTAGTTGAAAAAATAAAAAAAACAAATCTGAAGGATCATGTTTATTGGGCTGCTGAGGCATGGCAGAAAATTTCAGAAAACACTTTGAGAAAATCTTGGAGAAAACTATGGACAATGTAAGGACCTTAGAATTTTGGCAAATTCTAGTTTTGTTTAGGCGGGACTTAGAAATTTCAAGAAGTATAGTTTTCAACCTTAAGGAATTTCCCTGTAATCTTGCTCATAGTTGTAATTCATTATAATAATCATTTTTATGTGTAATTATCATATCCCGGGAAACGTTTGGTTTAAGAGATATTCCCGTTTGTTCGAGTTTTGAAACACGCGATCAGAATAGTGAAATTCTAAGATTTGTAATAACTTTAAATCCAGTAAAGCTACAACCGATCGTTTATCACCAGCTGTAGTCAGCACTATCCCCGATATTTTGGTAATAAAATTAAATAATTTGGTAAAGATTAATTAGTGATTTTAATTAAGAGAAAATAATAAGCTTTTTATCTAAAAGAGATATCAATTTAAATTTTATATCAGCAGATAGCCCTAATTAAGACGATTTCATACATATATGGGTTTTCATAAAAAGTTTAAGCATTTGTCCGGTAACTAAGTTTTTGTAAAATAGATTGTCGCAGATTGTTGTGCACGCGCGTAAAAAGTTCTAGAACACTTAGGGATTTTACCCAAATTTGAATGTATCACTATGCGGAGTCTTAAACAGCTAAAACATTAAAATTAATTACTCTAAATTTCTCAAGAGACTGCCGTCGGACTTCTAGTGGATAAGTCCAGATACTATCAAAGTTTAAACATTTTTAATAGTCGGGATCGTCAAATAAATTTCGTACTCTTTGAGCTACGCGGAGGAAAAAGATGTGATACATTTGCTGACGTCACTGGTTCTCGTGGTTTCGATAAAAGAGCCGGTCTGTTCTTGCCGGGGGTCTGTTCCGATCTGTCTGTTCCTGCCTGGCGTCTGTTTCGGTCTGTCTTTCGTCGCGGTGGGTTGTAACTTGCCATGCCGGCTAGCTCGGACATGTGGAAACTTTGGTGTCGTGTTAAATCGTAACTGCAATGACTATTAAGAACTTGTAATTTTGCTAAAGGGGTTTCGGTCGGTTAGATTTCTCTCCACAATCTGTAAATTTGGAAAAGAGAGTTCGATATGCCTGCTCAACTGTAAATGCTATTTTGAACTTGTGACTTTGAACAATAAAACTGTGGATTTTTCTAACAGTGAACTTGTGTTCTTCAGTAGTTAGCATAAAACCCTTTTCTCTATTTGTGGGTAACAAATATAGTGGCGACCTAGGCATTCAGTTGAGTCATCCTGGCTACATGGTCAAATTAAATCAAATCAAATTTAAGCAAGTATTACTGAGAACTGTGAGTCTACAAGAGTGTAAGTTAAGGCACCAAGGCGATACTTCAGCCCCGGTATGCAGCCTGGTTCCTTACAACAACTATGGAATTTCAGGACATACCAGCTGAAAATGAAGAGGAGAGTTTCCTAAAAATGGTACAGACAATCCCTGGATGTGAAGAAGCCTGTGAAGCAGACTTAGATGAATGGATGGCAGCAGATGATTTCAATGATGAAATGTGTGTTTCTAAGCGTTGTAACTACTATCGTAAGTTTGACAGTTTTTCTTTCAGTGTTGAGCACTTTTTAAATTTAATCTTTTCTAGCTAATTTTTCTGTATAAATTAAAATTGTGTACATGTACAGTAGTTAACCACACAATAATATAGCGTATGAACTGTATTTTCAGGGTGTTTTAATTCTTTTACCATTTTTTATATTGAGACTATGTAATGCTTTGCCATGTTCGGATTAACCAGACGTTCGGATTACCGGGGTTTGGATTAGCGGGACTCTACTGTACTTATTAAATCGGAGCCATTAGCAGCTTCTTTTTTTTTTTTTTTTTTTTTTTTAAAAAAAAATCCAGTGTATCATCTGGTGCCACAAATGTAAGAAAATTCTAATATATAAATCCACATCGCAGAAAAATTGAATAGTAATAATAAACTGACTACATTTTCACTACTTACGACCACACTTGTTGATTACTGGCAAATGGTTATAACCAGGGTAACATATTATCATTTTACATTAAAACTTCATGACACCAACACTGAAATGAAACTGCTGTTTGATAGAAAAGGGATATTTCAACATTGTAACTCAAAGACAGAAATAATTTGATCTAAAGTGCAGTAACAGGTATGCAGAGGAAATGCCACTGGAGCAGTGTTATCAATTGCAACTAAATCAACAGTACCTAAATTAACAAACTTCTACAGTGATAAAAAAGAAAACATTGGAGTGATGATTGCAGAGCACAGGATGATGAAGATGAGGCTCTTGAGGTGAAACTAAATTCATATTCAGAGATCAGAGATGAGTGGTGGATTACAAAAAGGCAGATATTTCAGTACAGGACAGAAATTTCAGAGGAAGGTTCAGTGTTTGAAAAGAAAGTGAGACATTATGAGGAAATAATAAGAATGTGTTACAAAATGTTAATTTCAAAACAGACTACAGAACCTAGGTCTGGATGCATACATATTTTTTCCCTGTAACATGTTGCACCTTCTATATGAATAAGGTTAATAACTGAAATATTGTGTAGTGTGTTTATGTTCATCTGTCCCACCTACCTCCTTCGTCTGTGATAAGTGACAGTTTATTCTCCCTATCCTATCTTATTTTTAGAACCTGTAAACTGTAATAGAGAAGTTATAATGCTAAAGAGTTTGGATATAAAAGAATTCAACAGAGTTAAGAGACAGCAAAAAAGTAGGGGACACCAGAATCAACTAAAACAAACGAATTAAAAGAAGCAAAGAAAGATGGACCTGTGAAAAATATTGTAGGAGTGGTAGGACCACTGACTTGAAATTTCTATGGCTATGTTAAAAAAATATGCAACGTAAGATATTCATAAAACTGTAAACAAAGGTACAGAAGAAGTTACTGACGATTTGAAAAAGGCAGATATAGAAGGAAACTGGTTTAATAAGGCCATTAGGGACCATCATCAGGGATAGCAGGGTGTAAATAAGAGGAGCAGCTTCTACATATAAGTAGAAAGTAGCTGACTACAAAATTTGAAATAGAACCTATGAAATTGTGAGGATACTAAGAAAGCTAACTAAGCGTAAAACAAGGGTACACATAATATGAACATAGATTTACTAAAGATAACAGGATGCTATATTGTATCTTACCTTGATATTTTTGTGATTTGATGTGTAGAAAAATTTTTAAAAGCAAGAAAGCAAAACATTGAGGCAATAAATGTAATATCAAATATGGGAGGGCTACAAGGTAGTGTAGTAAGATGATTACTATCCATTATTTCAATAAATGATTGTGTTAATGGTTTCCATCAGAAGTTAGGTTGTTTGCAAATGATATAATGTTTCATAATAGGATAAAAATTGGAGAAGACTGTGAACAGATGCAGGGGACCTGGACTTGATATTTAGCTGAGTAGGTCAACATGGAATGATGATAAATGCTAAGAAAAGTCAGCTTATTAAGAAAAAGGTTAAAAACTTAAATTAGTTATGATGATAGTGTGGAGAACGAATAGTTTATTCAAGGCTTGAAATGTAAATATCTTGGCATAACTCATGCAGGACACATTGGACAGGTAGTAGAAGGTTTCAAAATCCTTCGCTTACTAGAGAAAGTTATGAGGGAATGTACCAGAGAAATGAGGGAATTGTGTTACAAAACTTTGGTCAGACCATTGCTTAAATATAGTGGTGTACTAGTATAGGACCTACATTTTGGGTGTATAATACAGAGCTTGGAGGGGGTTCAAAGAGGGGCTACTATATTTGCCTTCGCAAATTACTGCAGAGCACAATAGGTCACTGATACGATAAAGAAGCTTAAATAAGATTCATTTGGAGATCGGAAGACAAGTCTTCAGTTCTTTAAGGAATACTGTCTTATGTAATACCAAAATATATTTAGTTTTCTCTTTTTACGTTGTCATGAGAAAATTTTGGTAGCAATGGCATGTCATAGGGTGATTATCATTTTTTCTGACTTTATGTTGTAATATAAAATGTTATTATGTAATGTTAGGGACAGCACCAGATAATAGGAAATTTGACAGCATTTTTAGGTTTTGATTTTTATATTTATATATGTTTTCAAATGTTGATAAGTTTTGTGTAGAGAGGGAGAGAATTTTTGAGAGTTTTGTAATGAAAGATGAATGAGAGTAAACAGACTTACAAAATAGTTTAACAAAAAGGGCACAAGGGGGGGGGGGGATATTAGTTTTTATTTTCTTTTGGAAATTTTTTGTTATTTTTAACAATGCAAAATAATTTCAATTTTGGGAACGCATGTAGTATAACCTTACTTTTGCTGATACTACATTAAAATTAGTTCAAAGAGCTGTGAGCATATAGGAAATTAATGTCAAAAAAACTTTTAAAGTAGTTTTCTAGCAGTTTCAGAGACAAAAAAACACATTAGAAAGAAATGTAAGATTGAAACGAGGAGATAACACATGCTATAAATGGATTTTTTTTCTTATTTGTTATAGTTTTTGTTCCCTTCATTTACAGAAGTGCAAAATTAAATCACGAACACAATAACATATAACACTTAGGATCTAAAAAATTCAGGAAAAGCGTTAGAACCGGTTTCACAACCAATTTCTAAACAAGGTAAAAGCACTTATTCTCAGTTAACATTAAATTTAGGATATAAAGTTAAAAAGAAGGCAAAAAAAAGATGGTGGCGAAGTGGCTCTATGACATCATGAGATTCAAAACAGTGAATCAATGCCAATCGAAGGGTTGCATCATTTAAAAAATAACATCACTTAAAGGTTTCAAGGAATGCCTTAAAAACAACACCTCACCTGATAGGAAATGAAGTTTCCGGAAGTTTAAAACAAGTCTCAACTTAATAGGCCCAGTAGTTTGAAAGATATTCAATGTCAAAGATCGACCGATTGCACAACATAAATTAAAAGTCATTTTTACAACTAACTACTCCAACTATCAGAATCAGGTTGTACGATACATCAAAAGTTGTGGAATTTTAGATGAATTTCAGAGTAAAATCAGCTCACAGAATCTGAAATTATACAAAAAATAATAAACACAAGAATTTCACACTTCAGGAATTTTTTCCTCAGAAAGTGTGATATTTAGGAAAAAAGAATCACAGGATAAAAAATAACATTTTAAGTACGCTCTACAACAGGAAAAAATTTCAGAACTTTCAGAAATTAAATAAGGTTGAGTTTTATACACGACCCCAAAATGTTTCGCAAAATTTCATAAGTTCTATGTAAGACCTGGCCGCGCCATCTTCCCTCTCCATTATTTTGGCAGTCATGAATTAGTGAACACAGGCCTATTGGAATTTAGCGCAGATGGTTTAGGGGGTTACCTAACCTTGACACCAGTTAATCTGATGCTTAGCTTGCAATGAGTTCATATACTTTTCTATCTTTTGGGGTTTCATTGGAAGCTGCTTACAGTGTGTTTGAATGGTTCAGTCTGCAGTCATATTTAATTTCGGATAGTAGTCTGATGCCTTTTTAATTTACTGGTGCTGTACATGTAACTGAACTTTTCTAAATACATCAGTTTCAAATCATACTGGATGTTGACAGTGTATTCTTTAATTGGAAAATACCTTTATCTCTTGCAGTTCATAGAAGTGATTGTTGATTAGAAGGGAAAACTGTTATGGCATCAGACACAGTTTAGACATTGACCCCAGCATAAAGCTTTCTTTTAAAAATGTTAAATATGAAAATATCATCATCATCGATTTGCTATACCAGTGGACTGGTGTGAAAAATTAATAACAGATTTGAGTGTAACATTTTAGATATGACTGAAATATCTTAATATATATCAAACATATGTGATTGTTCATATAAGGGGTAACTTCATTTAACAACATGATTATATAAATAGGAAACATTCAGACCCTGCAGATGTTCTACACTGTTAGGCTATGATTCCACATGGTGGCTGTGTATAGCTAGCAGTGTTACATGGTTATATAAGTAAATAAGAGTACAAAATCAATTAAAAATAAATAAATACCTTCAACGAAGTAAGTCCATATATTTCTAGCTGGTATTTCTATCATGAGAGACAAGATGTAACCACAAAAGAATGACTTCAATACATTTTTTAACCATATTATCACCTGGAAACAAAAGTATTTACTTTTTTAATCATAAAAATTGTTCAAATAATAGCAAGTATTAACATTTCTGCTCTGAGCTATTTACTGTAAAACAAAAAAAAAAAAAAAAAAAAAATGTTACAAATAATAGTACTGTTAAAGTTTAGAATTATTGCTATCTCCACAAGCACATATTAACAATTTCGAATTCACATACTAATGGCTTATATGTGGTGTGCAATTATTAGGATATCATTAGTGTAATATAAAAATTGAAACCAACCATCATTTTAATAAACCAAAAGTTTTTAAATTAACCCTCTATATTGTGGATAACAAGTGTCTATCAGGAAATAAGTTATGCATTCATGAGTATTAAGTCTAAGAGGAAAATTAGTAAAATGGTGTGAAATCTGTCTCTCCCTCTGAGAAAAATATTGCTGGAGGTTCATGAGTTGATTGAGAATTGCAGTCAAATGTCAGAGATGGAAATTGACAGAAAAAAGAGAGAGAATAATATGTACAAAAATATCTTAAACATTAAATTTGTCATTTATGTAAAGCTGTCCATATGTTGCTGGATTTGGCTTGATAATTCTTAAGTTCATTTATCCAAACTCTGTATTTGTAAAAAAAAACCTGTTCTTATCTGTAATAAAGATTGATTATCTTTTTACTCCAAATGCTGGATAACATTATTAGTGAATACTTGTTCTGCTACTTATTAATCAGTGAGTAATAGGTGTGACTTGATAGTTTTTAACTGTGTTAAAAACAAAGGTCTACTGTTTTATTTACAATAAACACCAGATAGTAGCTTTAGTCAGAGGTGGAACTATGGAAAATGAAAAAGTTCAGTGGCTCTATGAAAGCTTGCTGATACTGCAAAAAAGATTTACTTTTATAGCTATAGCTGTTTACTTATAGAGTGTTAATACTAAATTTAATATTAGTCTCAATATTTTGCTTACACATTTCAGACAGTGTGTGATGGTATTATTGTTTTGGAAAATGATGGCAGCGAAAATATTGTTTCACTGTATTAATAAGAAGAAAACTGGGAAGTTATTAATTGGAGAATATTTAATGATGAAATATACATTGCAGTTATGTGCAGTTCTGTTGTCAGCTTGTAACAACTTAATGTTTGTTCCTAAATCACTGCTAAGATACAATTTAGCACACAACATATTGTTAGACCCTTGCTTTATTGTTATGTATCTTAAAACTGATAGGAAATGAGTACTAGTTTATCAAAACAACTGTAGTTCTTCACATAGCATGAGAATATAACCTTTTAACTTAGTCCATGTGATACCAAATCAACAAATACATGTAATCGTTCTGAAAAGTATTGTCATGGAAGCTATCCCTTTATGGGAAAATTCACATTACTTCCCCTCAAATAATTTGTCCTTAAGGGAATTTAGTATTGCAGAAATAACTAAATATCAACTTGGTATATAATTACTATAAAGTTTATTTAATATCCAAAAGTCATCAGGCCAGTAGCAAGCATGTAATTACACTTTTCAATCAACAATGGACTCTGATTACAACATGTTTGCAGGTTGGCAATTACAAACAGTATCTCACTTACTGACGTTCACTACCACAAACATTGCAGTTAACCACTTTGTCATATATCCATTACCTTGCCGAAACCATTCAGAAGGGGGCCAAAGACATATAATTCATATAGTAAATAACTTTTATAAACATTTTCCTAATTATAAAACACTTTTCAACTTCCGGTCTGAACATTTTCTTCAAGAATATAGAATCTAAAATGGTTAATTTCTCAAACTAAATGCCATTCACTTCATTCATCTCCACTAATAAAGGGTAAAATTATGATCAATTTTAGGTACCGGTATAACACATAAAGGTGGAAAATTCATTTCAAAAATAAATAATTTAAATTTTGTAAATAAAACAGCTAGGAATATAAAAGTATGCTTAAATAAAAGAGAAAAATTCACTTAATAATAATAATATAACAGTCTTACATAATAATATAACAGTTTGGCAACAAATCAATATTTAAAGGGAGAAAAATGGATTCTTAATATTGAGGCTTGATGAAATCACAATATGCGATTTAAAAAAAAATTAGTAACTCTTAAACAAGTAAACCTACGAGAAAATTTGTCCCATTTAAAAAGTTAAACTATAACATATTAAAATTTTGGGGAAATCTGAGGGAAAATAGTGTATCTTGTGTAAGTGGGAGTTTTGTAATTCACCTGAGAATAGTATTTCCCTGCGAGAATACGCCAATATTCTGGAACAAGTCAGCTCAAGGTTAGGCAATAGGGTTGACACGTTTCCTTGTTGTGCACAGCATCCATCCTACCAGTGTATTATATGAGTCGCGTGGACAGGATCATTTTATCAATAAAGCAGCAAGTGTCGCGTCGTGAGGTATAATTTCAATATGTTACTACAAAAAGTCTAATTCTAGAACCATGGGATAATTTCGTGGACTTTATCATTCATTTTAAGGAAATTAAATTTAGTGAAAGAACTTTTTATTACAATGGTTTAAGGAGTCAACAGTAAAAGTGTATAACTATCATAAATCTCAATCTAAATTTTGGGATGCAAATATGTGTTTGCTTCTCAATATGAGAATGCTTCTCCACAGTGTTGTACCTTGAAGGATAACCCACAATTTTCTAAAGGATTTTCAAGTTCGATACTGCCTTAAATATTTTCAGCAGTGTAATCTGATACCAGTGGTGGACTCACCAATTTCTTCAGAATGTATAGAATTAGTACTAACTGTGGCTTTAATTTAATTTATGTTTTACCTGTTAACTGTGATTTAATAGCTTGGCAACGTGACACTTGCTGGTTGACTGATAAAATGATACTGTCTGCGCGACTCGTTTAGTACGCTCGTTGGATGGATGCTGTGCACCACAAGGAAACGCATCAACCTTATTGATAGTCTTGCCTAACCTTGAGCTGACTTGTTTCATAATACTGGCATATTCCCATGGGGAAGTACTATTCTCAGGTGAATTACAAGAATCCCACTTACACGAGGTACGCTATTTTTCCTCGGATTTCCTCAAAATTTTAGTACGTTATAGTTTAATTTATTTAGAACCTATTTAGACAGGAAAAATTTTCTCATAGGTTTACTTTTATAAAAGTGTTATTAATTTTTTTAGAGTCGCATGTGGCGATGTCATCAAGCCTCAATATTAAGGTTCTGTTTTTCTCCCTTTAAATATCGATTTGTTGTCAAACTGTTATTTATTTATTTATTTATATCCAATTGGCTTTGTACATACAGAAATAATTCTTAACATCAACATATAAGATAATTCATAAAAGTCTATTAATGTTGGAGATTAGTCCAGCATGAGATCCTCCAAAGAAGTTGATGTTGGTAGCATGTAAGTTAACCAGACTTACTATTCTGTGGTATGGTTCAAAAGTAACATACAGTAGTTTTTGTTTGGTTTTACAGTATCCAGCAGTCTTCTTGTTCGAATATCTACCCTTGAGCAGTTAAATTGGAATTGCAACTTATTATATGTCATAGGCCTCATTCTAAACTGTTTTCCTGAGGTCATTGATATATGACAGACCTCCACTCTGAGCTAAACATCATAAACAACCACTCATTTGCTATGCTCTAAATTTCCAAATGATATTGTTTCCATCATCCCCATCTTCCCCACTTGGAACAAACCATAGGAAAATCTATTTATTTTGACCAGGGTGGCCTGTGAAAAGATAGCCATGTGTTTTATCTCTGCACTCACAAGTTAGGGGTTTGCCCAAAATGCCTTTTTTTCCGTCACCCTAGGCCCCCTTCCTTCAATTTTGATAAGCAATTGATATACTTTATCTTTCCTTTCAATACTGTATAAGTAAAATCAAGAACTTGTTGTAGAGGACTCATTACGAATCACAGTATTGTTATATTTATAAACATTTCTCGTGAAACAAATCGAGTAATATCATTACTGACGCATAATATTTCGGCGACTTCACCAGAAGACACTATTAGCTCTGCTGAAATGTTTGCGGCTACCAGAAGACACTATTAGCTCTGTTGAAATGTTCAGGGCTACCAGAAGACACTACTAAACAGTTAGAAACCCCGCACAGCTGTTCCACCCAAATTTTATGGATTACCAAAAATCCATAAACAAGGAACACCATTACGGCCAATAGTGTGTACTATTGGACCGGCCACTTTTTATCTGACTCGATACTTGACGGGTCTGTTATCACCAATTGTGGGAAAATGTGTTCACCATGTGAAAAAACTCGGCGGAGTTTATTAATATTGTTAAAGAACTTCACCTACATCAGCAGGATTTGATGGTGAGCTTCGATGTGGTTTCCCTCTTCACCAGGGTTCCTCTGACTGATACGCTGGCTCTACTACAACAGCACTTCGAGACCAGGTTAGTTGAGCTGTTCCACCACACATTACAATCATCGTACTTCTTGTATGGCGGGCACTACTATGAATAGATCGAGGGAGTTGCAATGGGCAGTCCCCTGTCACCTGTTATAGCTGATTTCTATATGGAAAATTTTGAGGAGAAAGCGTTGGAAAGTGCCCCCATGAAGCCCAGTGCCTTCTTTCGGTACGTGGATGACATATCAGTTGTTTGGCCCCATGGTAGAGACAACCTAGATAAGTTTGTCCTCCACTTGAACAGTGTCAACAAAAACATCCAGTTCACGATGGAGGTTTTAGACATTCTGATTATAAAGAAAGCCGATGGAACTTTAGGACACACGGTGTATAGTGTCATGCGCCAAGGCTGCACGGGGGTTATGCAACACCTTCACCTGAACTGTGAACAATTTAGTTCGTGACGATGTGTAGCCTTCTGGTAGCTATAATATTAAATAACCTCGTCGTCACACATTCGTATTAAACCCCAAATGTGAAGGGTAATTTAAATAAAGTCACTTAACACAGTTTGAGAATAACAAAATACTTATATTCTTGAAAATAGTTCACTCGTATATTGTTGGTACCAGATACATGAATAAAGCATCGAACAACAGTTTCTTTGAAGATTGCAGATTAAGTACAATTCTACGAGAAGACAAAAACTCACAAAGTCCCCATAACATTAGTGAGTATTACAGCATGTTGGAATTTGCCTAAACCGCTACCGCATGGAACAATTTTGCTCTGGTAACTAGCACGGAGTTGCGCGACCACTTCCTGGCATAAGAATGAGACAATCTGTGCTTGCTGCAAGGTCTTTTATAGACTTCTCAGAGCCTATGACGTTAGAAAATTTTTCTTTAATTAATATCCCCAAAAGTACAAAATGGTTTAACTTGAAATTTTTACAGGGACTTTCTATCGTCATGTTCTATCTGTTTTAATTTAATTTTACATTCAAAAGGATTTCTATAATCTTAAAATTGAAGTCATTACATGACCAACTTGGCAGAATTTTTACGCGCTTCATCAACAATCCGCGACAATCTATCTTTAAAAACTAAATTATTCCGACAAATGCTTAAACTTTTTATCAAAACCATTATATATTCATAATCGTCTCAATTTGGGCTATCTGCTGATATAAATTTCAAATTAATATTCCTTTTAATTAAAAAGTTATTTTTTTCTCTTAATTAAAACTACTAATTAAACTTTGCCAAATTATTTAATTTTACTACCAAAATATCGGGGACAATGCTGACTATAGCTGGTGATAAAAGTTCAGTTGTAGCTTTACGCGATCCAAAGATATCTCGAATCTTAGATTTTTACTTTTCCGATCGCGTTTCAAAACGTGAACAAACAGGAATATCACTTAAATAAACATTTTGCGATATGATAAATACACTTTAAAATAATTTTTATGGTGATTCTCACTGTGGGAAAGATTACAGGAAAATTCCTTCAAGTTGACAATCACTCTTCTCGAAATTTCTAAGTCCAACATAAGCAACTTTACAATCGATCTATGGAATATTTTTCTACTGGGGATAGCTAGTGGGAGTGCTTTTGGTGAACTAAAAGGTACTTTACAATAGGAAGCCAATGCACACGGACCTGTACCTAAACGCACACAGTCATCATCATCCGGCACAGCGCAAGACAGAACTAACTACTCTTGTCCACAGAGCGCGGTCAATATGTGATACAGACAGCCTTCCTAGTGAGTTAAAACATCTGCGTGATACCTTCAGAAAGAATGGGTACAATGAACATCAGATACAGTTGGCATTCCGGGAAATGAAACGCAGGCCTAATAAACATGATAATGGTCCACACGATAAATTAGCCTTCTTGCGCCACAACATCTAGGGTTGGAAGAGTCCTGGCAAGAAATGGCATTAAGACCATTTTCCTACCACCACCAAAATTGAGAAACATTTTGCGTTCTCCAAAAGATGACCTTGTCCTTCGCACACCCGGAGTTTATTGCATCCCGTGTGAATGTGGAAAGAAATACATCGGCCAGACGATACGGTGTGTACAACAACGTTGTTTGGAACAAGCCTGACATGTATGCCTGGGGCAAAAAGACAAATCAGCAGTGGTGGAACATAGTTTGGCAGAAGGACATGGTTTTGATTTCGAAGCGACTAAGGTGCTGACACATGCGAGAGGCTTCTGGAACAGTGTCATTAAAGAAGCATTTGAAATTCGCCTCGGGTCTGATTTGGTTAACAGGGATTGTGGGTTCCAGATAAGTGATGCATGGGTTCCTGTTATTGAGGCTGCTCGTCACCAACATTCTGCTTTTTGTGTTCCGCGGGCATCTAATGACGTCTGAGATGCTGCTAGGCAACATAACAACATCTATCGTTGCCAAGCCAGTTTTCAAACAACACGCTCAAGGCTGACTTCAAGACTTACAACTGAACCTGTAGATGGTGACGGAGAATAAAGTCGCCGAAATATTGTGCATCAGTAATGATATTACTCGGTTTGTTTCCCGAGAAACGTTTATAAATAAACAACACCGAGAAAAATTGCATTCATTTATAGTATTGTTATAGTTTCTTTTTTTATTATATATTCATTTACATTGTGCCTTATAGAAAGCTTTAACTTGTTTAAATAATATGTGCACAAATTAAGTACCCGAAACAGAAAACTCATTTTATTTATTTGATGGTACATTTTTGGGTGTTTGCCCCACCCTGGATCCCCTCATGTAGTCAAGCGAAAAAATATATTAAAAAATTCCCACTTTTAATACTTAATTTACTTTTTGCGAATAACGCATGACACATTAGGTCACTGCCAGAGTGGATGAGTACTCCAATGAGTTTGTGGTCATACATACTCATGCATTTTCATCAGAGTTACCAAACACTGCAGAATAAATTTGAAAAGGAAATGTTGTCCAGTTAGAGCCAGAACCCTCAGAGACTATTGCTTACATAAGTTAATTGAGTGTTTAATTTATTCTAGTTAAACCATTTTCAACAAGCATTTTTCATTAAGTTTCCTTGTTTTTGCCCCACCCTGAAGTTAATCCTGCCTTCGACCTTTGGTACATCTATTTAATAAAATTCATAACAGAGTTTATTTATCAATCTTGTTCCATGGATCTCTGATGAGGAAGGACCTGCAGAATGTGAAACATGTCATGGTTAATACACATACATATGAGTCATAATCATAGTGAAAACAATTATTTGTTACACCCAAGACAAAAAAAAGGTAATATAAAAATAAACATTAATTTTTACAACCCAGTTTTGCAAATTAATTATTTTGTTCAAATTCTTGAGTGGAGTAGATGATTAACCCCTTTTTGTTCTAATGATAGAGATGTTTGTGTTTTGTACAAGTTATTTCTTATATTGAACCTGTGAATTAGATTTAAATAGGTTAAAATGTTCTATGACAAAACACATGAGAGAAAATGTATACTGAGAAGTAATTGTAAAAATATCAAGTTTTTAAAGAGTTGTCTGCAAGAAGTTCTTGGTTTTACCCACACAACATCATTTGTTTTATTTATATATAACTTATTTATCTTTATTAGAGTGGTTTCAAACTTTACCACACCTCATTACAGACATCTTAAAACAGCTTATGTGAAAACCTCTGACAGATTTTATAAAATAAAACCTAGCCAGATAAACAACTCTAGTTTCAAAGAGACAAAAAAAAAAAAAAAAACCCTCGGTTGGGATACAGTCTGAAAAATATGCTACTTGGAAATCAAAGATTAATAAAATATTTCTTCAGAACTAAGCCTTTAAAACCAATTTGACAATTCAGTGTGAAATTTACCAATAAAACAGATTATAGTTAATAAACATGTATTTAAAGGTAAAATAGTTATCAATTAAATTAATTTCTTTGTAACAAATAATAATTTTCATCATGATTATTAAGTACAATATTTGTTTACGTGTACACTATGATCTTGAAGAAGGATAGGAAGAATAACTGCCCAGTTACCTATGCTAAGTTTATCGGTTAAAGTTTTTGCTAACACTTGGACCACAGCATACAAACCCATGTTCTGTAACATATATATTGAATTTTAAGACTCTTATCTAAATATTTTTAATATGATTATATACATACAATAACATTATTTACATCTAATCCATTAAAGTTGGCTGTTATTTCATACATATAGAAGTTACACATTTGAAAAACCACTGGGAAAAACATGTAAAGCCAGGTAGGTGAGTATTAATGAATAATATGTACCAGTACAATTTTAATTGCAAAAAAAAGTTTAACCTTCAAGATATTTTCACTTGAAAACTTTGCATACATGGGAGGTATATGGCAGGTCTTAAATTTATATTTATTTCCTGAAAAAGTATTGGAGGTGGACTTAACATGTTCTTCCTGTTGGCTCTTCTTTTGAGTTCTGTCAAATGCTGTTCTCTATTACTTGTTTGGTTACTTACCATGAAGGTTATAGGATCCTGTATCTCATGCAAGTATGCACCATATTCAGTAGTTAGCAAACAAAAGTGTACCAAGTAAGTGCAAAAACATATTCTGCTCAAGAAATGGAATGGCTTCCAACTAAGGAAGGATGTGATTGCATTAGTAATCTCTGTTAACATAAGAAATAACTAAGTATAGTTTGGAAAGACTAATAATGTAATATTGATGATAATGTTTGAATTTTGCTGTCACAACTTTGGTAATTCTTATACAATAATTTATTAAATATATTTATCTGTTCAAAAAATTATAACAATCAAAGGAAAATATATTAATTAATATATTATTTTAAAAAAGCAACAATGTATTGCTACAAGCTGAATATAAAATGTGACAGACAAAAAAATAACAATACAAAACAAATAAATATGAATTTAGAGGATTTTTTTTCTGAGGTGATATTTGCAACTAGTCTGTATTATGAGTGTAAGAGCAAAAGGAAATTTATGTATTGTAAAGGAACATACATCTGGTTACAATGGAATAATAACACTGATTTTTACATTTAATATTATCAAAGAGGGGAGAACAATAAGTGAACAAAGGTGTACTGTAAACAAATATTGGGAAGAAGTAATCATTGGTATCAAAGAAATCACTTGAAGAACATAGTTAATACAAGGAAGGTGAAAATTAAGAATGAGAATATGCCAGAGCAAGACAGCAGAACACAAGTAAACTGTAGAATTATAATTAACAAGCATCCAAATGTCTAACCTCCAACCAAAGAAGAAGTGATAGAAATAACCTATTTAAAAAAGAAAAGAAAAATATGAGAGGGAGAGAAAAGAAAAGAAAAACTTTAGGGGAAGCTTCAAGTCTCAATAGTGGTTAAACAGTGGAAAAGACTAAGTACAGAGAATCTACAAAACATCTGGGAGACTGAAACACTGCCTAGGGACTGGGATTCTGTCTTCATTCATCCCTAACTCAGGTAAGGTAACTTGACTAAAATAAAAAAATTATTGAGAAATCCCTTTGCTACTTGTCATACACAAAATTTTCTCCAAACCATACCTACGAGAATAATAAGGGGGATTCAGAAAAGGCAGCTCCTTCGTTGAACAGATATTCAACTTGAAGTCAGTGCTAATGCAAGTAAGAATAGCTAGTAGTTAGTATTCTGTCATGTTTGTCGTGATCTTTGTCAATTTTAAGAAGCCATATGATTCAACTTGCCAGACCCACTTTAATAAAAATGCTACATGAACTACGATTGAATCTGAAGAACAATAAACTTACACAATAGATTTGAATAAACACCAGATTGCAAGTGAAGTTTAGAGAACATTCTCAGAAACTTTCAGAATCAAGATAGCGGTAAATAAAGTGACAGTATCTAATCTCCTCTTTAATTGTGCACTTGAATAGGTTATTAGAGAGTGGGAAAAGGTATCAGATAGGTGGAAGACCCCAAGTGCTATCTACCTGGACACAAATGCAAAATGCAATGGATTGCCTTCTGGAACAAAACAATAGAAAAATTCTAAAATAGAACCAGAGATTTAAGAAATGTTTTGGTATAGGAAAGAGAGGGAAAATGGGTGTTATTCAAGTGGAATGTAAGTTGAGCACAAAAAAATTTAATAATTCCACAACAGTGATAAAAATATGATTTCACTCAGTACCAAGGAAAGGAATGTTTCTAATAAATAATTGTGTTGATAGTTTACATATGGAAATGAGGATTTTTTTTTTTGTGGGTATCAGTGTCAAGGATTCAATACAAGTGAAGCAAGTTAATTTACAAAAATAAACTGAAGGAATTTAAAATTAAAGATTCATAAAAGTAGATGTGGGAGGAATTTAACACTCAAATTATACAAAATAAATTTTAAAAAAGGGGTAATTAAGATGACTAACAGAAATGTCACTGGAGCATGTGCTCCATAACAATTAAATTAATAATAATAATAAAGTGGGGAGAAAAAATAATACCTACTGTCATGACCAACACATCCAAGAAACATTAGGAGTGATATTCCAGATGCAAAAATTAGTTTGTAGATTCCAGCATAGATTGAAGCTATTGTGCAGTTGTACTGGTACCATGGCTGGTAGAATGGGAAAGCTGAAGATGGTGTTCCCAATAATAGGCAGATTACTAATATCCAACTCATTGATGACTGTCTCTGTGCAAATGATACAAAAAAATTAGTTAAAAAAATTGTGATTGTTTTAGGAAAATAAAGATTTGTTTTAATGAATTTTGGAAATTATTAGCTTGAATTAGATTTTGCTAGTATTTTATCACTTATTAGATAGTTGAATTATTGTTTAGTGTAAAACAATGTATGGTTAATTTTTTACAAGGTATAGGTTTTCTTTGGCTTAGTGCATAAAGAGGGAAATTCAGCTGTTTGAAAATATATAACGAGAAATTTTCTGTTATTAAAGCTTCAATCAACTGCTTCTCCTTAATTTTTTGAAAGATATGTTTATAATGCTGCATTTTCTTACTTTCCTGCAATATTATTGAAAAGTAGCTGATATAATTTTCTGTTGTGACATTGAGGATAAATAACAAAGACATAATCTATTATAGTGGTAAAGGAAATGCTATCAGGCAATGAAAATTAGGAAGGATAAGGCAAGGAAACTGATCACTCACCTCAGATTGAAGAAGAAGGAACAGAACAAACACACCAATAAGAAAACACTTTAGAATATTTCAGTATATTGAAATGGACCAGTGGCAAATGTGCTAATTATACAACATTCACTTGAATAACTGGATCAATAAATATCTGATCTAATGTAAAAAATGTTCATCATGGACTTCATGTAATTAGTGATGGGTGTACTATCCTTCCTGTTTTCATTGACTTATTCATATTCAGTATTTTCTGATATCGATTCCTAAAAATCATGAAACTGTGATACAAAATAGTATTCATTTGTTTTACATGTGCTTGCCTATATACTTTTTGATCATTTTGATCACTTTGCAAAAGTTGTTTTTTCTTAATTAAAATACTATCGAATTGAGGCTATTATCTCTTGATTCGTAATCACGATTTCTTAATAATTTCTTTCAATTACATCAACTCCATCCACAGTAATTCATTTCTCTGACTAATCCAGCCTACCATACAATGCTTTTAGACAATTAGTGATTCTTCCTTTAGCATTCCCTCCCTGTAAAGGAGTTAGTGACTCTTGCATTTGTGTTCTGCATTGTTATTGCAGGAGGAGGGTGAACAGAGTTCTGGCAGGTGATGAGGTGTGGAAAGATATTGGGAAAGATTAGAATTACTGCTTGGAAGGGATAAGATGACCATGACCACAAGCATTCAATTTCAGGCATAATAGAGAGGGGAAAAGTGTTCTTTTGTAGGTAAAGTAGTCAGAGGTTGAGTAAATTACAAATGAAAAAGGAAAATAATTACAATAAATATAAAAAAAATTAGAATTCATAAAGGGTAAACGTAATTGGGCAGGAAAATTTAAAATAAAATAAAACAAGAAATGGGAATAAACACCTTTGCAATTAAATTAAACAGCGAGAAATGAAAAGATAGCTAACAATATTAGAGTTATGTTTTCCAGTTAACATTATTAATGGATTAAAATAAATGATTAATTATATCATTCTCAATAATTTAAATTACTTCATAACTTACAGTAGACATCTTTTGATTCCTCACTTTATAGATGAAACAAAAGTATCCTCCAATTGATCCAATAATGTAAGGACCAAAATTGGTGTAAGGTGGAATATAGGTGTGCAGTACTGTAGGAGTATTTAGAATATGTTTTACTGTCCTGAAATACATTCTTTGAATTAATATTTTGAATTTATTTAGCAAACCATTTACCAATACCAGAACAGTACATCACTGAACATAAAAAATATAATAATAAATATTCAGTTAGTTTGTGATTGTGTCATGAAATAATCATTAAAGATTGTTTTAGTAATTTTAACAGCAACTGTATCATTGAAAATTATATTCATACTAGTAGAGCAAGGATGTTATGACAACATCTTTCTGTTATGTCTGCATTTATCAATAGTAAAACTTATCTTTATTAACATTAGGTAAAAGTAATGGCATTCTATTGCAAAAAATTTGGTGTCTAAAGAAAGTATATTGTTTATGGATGATACTAATCATGTTAAAAAAAAAATTAAGATACTCTGCAGTAGTCTTTATTCTTGATTAACGCAAAGGATAGTACACAAAACTGATATTGGAGGAATAAATAAACAGTATATGAAAACATTTTGTAACAAGAACTTTGAATCTGGAAAAACTGTTTCACCTAATATAATTTCATCAGTCACCACTGTTGAAGGGAAGAGACTGCAGTGACAAGAATCACAATATTTCAGACTATGTCCTTATTGATGAAAATAGAAACATGTTGCAATATATAAATAATGTATTCGATAATATCTACAATACATTCTAAAAAGAAGCTCATCAGATACCATCCATATAGAGAGTCACTTGTAAAGTAATTTTCTTAATTATAAAGCACTTTTAGATATATAATCAGTCAACATCGTAAGAAAACAAACTTTCAAAAAAGCAGAATCATTAATTCGAATTTCCAGTTTTGAATTCATTTCCACAGGTAAAGCAGAAAATTATGATCAATTTAAGGTGTAACATGTATAGGTGGAAAATTTTATTGAAAGAGATATTTAAAAAATAGTGACGTTTATGCTATGTGGAGTGATTAGGAGGAAGAAAGTCTCTGTCTCATAAAGGAAAATGTGTCAGTTTTCAAGTTAAATTTTGACAAGTCAACAGATTCAGAATGAGAAGATGCAACTCATATGTAAAAGTAGACCTTGTAGGTAAAAAGAAATAGGTTGTTTTATGTAAAAATAGATACGATTTTAAAAAAAATAAAGTTTGAAAATGCATTCAAACAAAAGGAAAAAATTCACTGATTATGAACATGATTTTAGTTTTTTGATTATATAAAAATTTATGGGGTAAAAGCGAAATTTTAGATTTCATTGTCAGTTTTCCTTGTTGTATGATGTAGGATCATATGACACACTCAACACACATGTAAATAGAAAGTGATAAAGAATCACTTTAGGGATAAAAGAAAAATACTGAATTTTTCTAAGGAACGGAGTGTTTACCCCATCTCAACAGTGCAGTAATTTGGGAGAAGATTTTGATAATTACATCATGATGGCAGAGTTAATGCATAGTTTCAGTTTAACATGAATTTTTCAGAAAGTAAAAAATATTGAGTAGAGTGACATACAGCAAAAGATTAAGAAAATTGTGAGGAGTTATCTGATAATAAAACCATTGCAGGGGGTTAAAAACTTTAAAAGTAATTTGAGATTTTGTGTTTTGAAACTTTATAAATTTAGGCTATAACTTTTAAACAAACCAATTTTGGACATAAGTCATATTGGAACAAAATAATCAGAAAAATAGGTGCTAATTAATATCAACATTTCAGGGAGATTGCAGCAACATGATAGACAAAGAAAGTAAGTCCAAAAGTGAGATTGACAACCCCCTAAATATAGGGCACGGATTTCCTGCTTAGAAGCTGAGGCAAGCAGATGTGTGTGCGCAGAGAAGGCAGTGAACCATGTAGACTGGGGACTGAGGAAAATTTTAAGCAGAGGTAAAAGGCAGACTTAGGAAAATTTCTGTGATGTGACTATTCATTTGCAAGATCAACAATTAGATGTTCAGTACAGACTAGCTCTCTTCATCATTAGTTAAAATCTTTTGCCAACTTTATAGGGGGAATAGTGAAGGATTGTCTGAGGTGTGAATGAACTGTTGTGTAATGATGACCTGCGAGATTCACTTAAGAGATTCTGAGAGTTCTGATGTTTTTCCACAGGCTACATACTGGCAGAGGTGGCCTTAGAGAGTGGTGAGCAGGGCAATCACCTGAGGCCTCGCTATTGCAGGGCCTTGCATAAAAAAAAGTTCATATTTAAAACTTTTCATTTCATCCTTACTATTAGTTACAACAGTAAAAAAGTTGGTTAAATTATAGTTAAGTATAAATTAGTAGTAATAAGTGCCTAAATAAAATTTCTCATTTAGATTTATTCAATGTCACATTCTGCTAAGCCCCACTGCTAATTTTTACATTAACCAGCAGTAAGTAGATATCCCGCTCCTCGCAACATATGGCCCTACTGTTGGTTTTTGCGGTAGTGATATCACTTAGCGTTTTATTACTACTATTCAACAAACCACTTTACAAGATATACATGTTAGCGCAACGGGTATTATAGTCAAATAATTCAATTACTCCACTCATTCATTTGAGAAGCTTTATTCTATATTTCAAACGTTCGCTGCTACAAAATACTGCCAACACACACTTCTATCTATACAAGCTCTCTCCTAGTACTCTCTCGCCATATTGCCATCTTCCCTCTCCCACCATACACAATAACAGTAGTACCAACTACAACAAACTAAATTCTAAAAAAAACTTAAAATTACCCCAAATGTCTACACAAACTACTCATGCTGTGAAGTCTGTTTAACCTATTTTATTTACAGTTATTTTTTATTACAATGATTTTGTGAGTGGGATCTCACATATGCCCCCACTTTATAACAAACAAGCATATTTTAACAAAATTGGTTGGCTTGTTATAAAGTCCAACCTTTTTCACAAATCATTGTCTTTATATACATTTCCACAATTCTGTCCTTATTTATAACAATAATCACTCACTGTCTCTATCAGTCTGCATCTTTACCAGTCAACGTTATACAAAACCACCAAATTTCACAAGAACACAATATGTCACTTATCTCTTCTGACCTTGTACATTTTCAAGTCTGTTATGTTTCTTAACCCAAATTTCTTACCAGACTTAGGATACACTAGCCAGTATGCTTTCCTATGTGGCTTCCCTTCTACCTTAAATGGTCCATGGTATACGTCAAAGAATTTCTTAATCTCTGCATTTAATTCGCATGACCTCTCCTGAGTCTTCACCAGCACCAAGTCTCCCAAATTAAATTCGACAGGTTTATATCTTCGGTCGTGCCTGTTTCTTCTCTCTTCTGATCTTTTCTTCATTCCTTTATCAGCTCAATGTTATGCCCCCATAACGTAAGGTTTTATTTTTTTCCTTTTCCTCCAATCTTTTAGTGCCTCCTTCTTTAAAAACTCTTCTTGCAATAAATCTCTTTCAAGTTCTTCCTGTGACCACTTCAACAATTCAACTTTACTTCCATCTTTTAGGCACAATTGCTGTAAATCTAATTCTCTGCTACTACATTGGCTATCGTCTTCCGTGTTCCATCTACTGTTGTTTCCTACTAGATCTCTTTCTTCTTCTATTTGACCAGACAAATTATTCACCACATTGGATTCACTGTTTCCCATAACTAAGCTCATATCATGACCACATTCTTCTGAAACTTGAACATTTGCCCCCTCTAGCATTATACTTTCTTCTTCATCATTGACGGCGTATTTCTTCACCAAGAAAAATCTCACTTCTTCTGTTTCATCATTGTTTAATATTCCATTTTCCTCTTCTATTTCACTATTTTCTTCCTCTTCGCTACTAAATCTTTTTCGCTGCATAATTTCTCACTTCCTCCTTCTTCGTTGTCATTAGTACTATCACTATCCACTGATGTAGTTTCATACAGATCTTCGTCCACCCTTTTTGATATAAGCTCATTTGGTAACATTTCTTCCTCTGCAGTGCATTTCTTTATATTCTCCTCACAGTTCTTTTGATTATCATGATTTCCCACGTCGATTCTAGCCAATTCTTGTACCTCTTCTTCGTGCCAATTATATTCACACATCCTTGTAATGTTCTGCGGCTCATCCTCATTTAACAAGTTGAAACATTCCCACCATTTTAGCGGCTCCTCCTCCTCAAAAACTCTGACATCTTCTTCTTCTATTGTTCTCTCATGATTATATGTTCCGTTTTTGTAGTTCACATTCTGCACATCACATTCAGTTGTTTTCTCCCGTATGCTTTCAGTTCTACATTGATTATTATTGTCGTCATCTAGTTTGGTCATCTCCTCTCGATCCTTCGGTCCTGTTTTGACTTCTTCCGCTACTGTTCGGACCGCCCCAGTTGCGGCACTGAGTTTCCCATCATTCGCTCATGATCATGATGCCTTACTTCCTCCCTTCTTACTGCCTGGCCATTATTGTGATGCGACCACTGATTGTCATGGCTTCTATTTTCATATTCCCTTCTCCTATTATCACCCGAATTCCTGTTGAACTGATCTCCTCGGTTATATTCGTTCATACGGCCCCTATCTCTTGTAAAATTATCTTGCGACGGCATTTGGTTTGACCTGTTATAATTTCTGAAATCATTCCTCCTATCTTCCCTCGGTCCATGTTCATTTGTACTACTCCAACGATCTAGTCTTTCAACTGCTTCGAGAAATTCTTCTACACTATTCCATTGATTTATTATAAGCTTCTCTTGAACAGGTCTGGGCAACTTTTGTAATAATACTTCTATCTTTTCATCATCATCTATTTCTTGGTCCATATAACGTAATTCCTTCATAACTGCTTCACAAAAGTATTTCATACTACCATCACGCCGACTATAATATCTACAATTCCAAAAATCCCTTCTCACTCTTCTTTGCTTCCGTTGTGACCAATACTTGCTCAAGAATAATCTCAAAAATTCTTCATAGTTGTTACACTCCTCGTCACTCTCGCAACTCCATGCAAAAGCATCCCCTCGTAGCATGTTCTTAATATACCTTATTTTGTCAACGTCAGACCACTCGTAAGGTAAGCCATTTTTATAAGCTCTAACAAATTCTACAGGATGAACCTCTCCTTCGGGTTCAAATTTTACTTCCGGTAACTTGAAATGATTCGTAATGATGTTACCGCTTCCCATAGTAGTCACACCTCGCCGTTCTGCCTCCTTGACTCTTTGAGTTAATTGTAATATCTCTTCTCTCACATCTTCTTTAACTAAGTCGACCTGGTTAGCTACTTCCGCCACCTTGCATGTCACTCCTTTTGCCTCCTTGTCCATAACCATTAGTCTCTCTCCTAATCGAGAAATCCTTTTGGAGTTAGTTTCCGCCTTCTCTTTCAACTCTTCAATCCCTTTAGCACATTCCCTCTGATTTTCATAGATTATTTTATTTTCTTCCCGCATGGCCATTTGCTCTTCTTGTATTATATTGCTACTTTTCTTCACTTCCTCCTCAACTTTCTGTTGCACTAAACATTCTACATTCTTTTTAGTAGTCTCCCCAAGCTTTTCCACATAATCATACACCATCGTTATTTCCTTTTCCATTCTTGTGTCCACTTCTTCTTTTAATTTTTGCCTCATATTTTCTATCATTCTTGTCACACCTGTCTTCTGATTGCCGAATACATTCATCCATTTTTACGAACATATCCTGCTTGATCATTCGCATTTCGTCTGTAAGTCGCTCACAATTATCGGTAATTTTTTTCTCCATATTTTCTGCTGCTTTCTGACTTAATTCAATTTTTCGTTCCATATTTTCTGCTGTTAATTCAATTTTTCTTTCTATACGCTCCATTAAAGAAATCAGCATTAACATTTCGCCACCTTTCTGTTTTTGAGAATCAATTATTTCACTACCCTCCTCTTTTTCTCGTATTTTAACTTGGTCGACTGGTACTGGTGTAGACGTAACATTTGTCATGAAATTCTCTGACTCATGGTCACCGATATAGCTACTTTTAATATCTACACTAATATCACCACTGGTCAGCGACTCAAATCCGCATCCCCCCACGCGGTCAGAGGTATCAACGCTACTAACTTCTGCTACACTACATACGCTAATTCCATTTCCCTCCCTTACAGTAGAGCGCTCACCGAAACCAGAATCTTCATTGTTGACATTAGCATTATCATTATTATCCCCCTCTTTAATATTTAATTCAGCATCGCGGTTGACTAATTTTTCACTAATTGCTGCCATGTTAATTACAAATTTTAATCAACCAGTACCGGGCTAAGTCTGCTAACAAAAATTATTCCGCCAAATCACAAGACAATATTACACATACAAAATCACTTCACAATTTTACAACGCCGTATTGCAACGCAGCTAGACTTTCAAACGGGTACAGAAACCCTTTTCAGACTTACTTACTGTACCAAAAAACAGCTGCACCCCTGTAAAAAATAAATTTTGCAACACAAAATATACACAACATGTTATCACATCGAAGGTTACAATGACTGACATACATGCATATACATAAGTTGCTTTATATTCGTCTACTTAAAAAATCTTCCCCCCTGTATTTAATTATTTTCTTTATTACTTTAACTAAGACTTTCACAGCATGTAAATTTAGCTTAAACAGTTTTTTACGGACCAAAATTATTCTTACGACAATTTTACAAATTTAATTTCAATTCTTAGAAACAGTACTCCGTTACTTTATGCTTGTTTTCAAATAGTTCTGCTTAATTCAACCGTTCATTTGCTGATATTTACACCACTTCTATTTCCAATCAAGCAACAAAATTGTTCCGCAAAAGTTACAACGTTAATTTCCGTCAGTCTTTTCTGTAATTACTGCTACTTTGATTACGCTGAAATTCTTCCAAGAAAATTAAATTGTCTTTTGTACTTGCCACAACTGCGCCGTTATTTCTTCTTTCTTGAAAATACCTGCTACCAGTCGCCGATGTTTTCCTCGCGTCGTCTGCTTCCGATGAAATTATTCCAGCTCGTAAGCAATGCGATACATTGCCTAATCCTGGCTTAAGGGTCTCCAATTTGCTAAGCCCCACTGCTAATTTTTACATTAACCAGCAGTAAGTAGATATCCCGCTCCTCGCAACATATGGCCCTACTGTTGGTTTTTGCGGTAGTGATATCACTTAGCGTTTTATTACTACTATTCAACAAACCACTTTACAAGATATACATGTTAGCGCAACGGGTATTATAGTCAAATAATTCAATTACTCCACTCATTCATTTGAGAAGCTTTATTCTATATTTCAAACGTTCGCTGCTACAAAATACTGCCAACACACACTTCTATCTATACAAGCTCTCTCCTAGTACTCTCTCGCCATATTGCCATCTTCCCTCTCCCACCATACACAATAACAGTAGTACCAACTACAACAAACTAAATTCTAAAAAAACTTAAAATTACCCCAAATGTCTACACAAACTACTCATGCTGTGAAGTCTGTTTAACCTATTTTATTTACAGTTATTTTTTATTACAATGATTTTGTGAGTGGGATCTCACAATTCGTATAAAAGTAAGATCAACAATATCAAAAATACTTAATTAATCAGTAAATAATATTATTTGTAATTTGACTGTAAACCATGATTATTACTATTTCAATTTTGCACCTCGCACATAAGAAACTCACTTGAACGCTCGGTTTTGTTACTTTCATCATATTTGTGATTTACGCTTGGGGAATTGCCAAGTTTCAATTCGTTCAGTGAACTCTTGTCACCTTACACTTATTTTGCCAGCAGCTGTTAGTTTGAGCCACTCTTGACCTGATACTGGTCCCCACTGCACCGACAGTTCAGCCGAGTGATGGCTCGCCCTCCCATGTTCACACTTGCCTGTAACTAGTCCATGTAAAGGACATGTTCCTACTCAGTCTATAGTTTTCATTAACGTTTTCACATGGTTGTTTCACGGAATCAATGTTTAAAAATTTCCGTAAAAGTGAGTTGCGTAACCATACTTTATAATCTACGAAAGTAATGAAGTATGTTAAAATACTTTCTTTACATGGCTCATGTTATCACCTCACAGGTATTCAAACACAGTCTTAACAAACTATCATTGAAATTCTTTCGCATACTATACTGGATTGAAAGATTCTCGCGTTCCTTAACGCAATCACAATGAAATGTCAAACGTCAATCACTTCGCACTTGACGCGTTTCTTCTGTTTCTGATTACTTTCGATTCATTTGATATTTTTTATTAATAAAGAATGGCATCATTGTATATTTTAATTTAAATACAGTCCATAAAGATTCTACATAAAATTTCATGTAGTCTCAAAGAGCTAGTTACAGATTTTCTTACCAGCAGCATAGTGCACCTCTTTCGTAGCCACATAACTTACTCTGGTAATCTTACCAGGAAAAGGTGACCTACAGTTTATCATAGAATTCCAACCATGGAGTGTGCTAGCATTTCACATAAACAAATCAATGCTTTGCCAGAGGTGAAATTCAATTTTAAGGCGTGTAAAAGTTGCAACAGAGACTGGGATTTTAGCTGGGGATCCTCCATACTCCAATCAAATGCCATGGTCATCTAAGACAATAGGCCAGATATATAAGTAACGAAAAATATGTTTTCAAACATAATAAAATAAATGTAATCTTTCTCTACACATTTACTTTGTTGAACGTTGGGAATTTGCAACAAGATTTACGTTATATGGCTGACTGGGTATCACGATTTTTTAATATTTTTTTACTTATGGCTTTATGCCTCATCGGCGTCGAGGTCATTAGACACAGGATAGGACTGGAGACAAGGAACGGTGAGAAATTTAGCCATCATATTTTTTGAAGGAAGCATCCTGGTATTCACCTGGAGCGATCTGGGGAAACCATGGAAAACCCAAATCTAGATGATCAAATGGGATTCAAACTGGTGTTCTCCCGAATGCGAGGCCAGAATGTTAACCACTCACCCACCATGCTGAGAATACAACACACAACATGGTGAATTGAGACTGAAAATGAGCAAAATTGCTCCTAAAATCTACCCAACTTGCGACAAGAAACGAGTCCATTCATCAAATTAATAAGAAATTGCTCTTTGTTTCTGTCTTAATTTTTTAGACAAAAAATAAATAAAAAAACAGTTTAGGTCCCATTGCTTAGGCATATTTCATAGGGGTACGTAGAACTATGAGTATGAGAAGCCCTGCTTTAGAATGATGCAAACTACATTTTACAATCATCTGATGAAAATGGAAGTGAGGTTAAAGGGAAAAAAAAGAATTTGGCCATAAAGGACCAAAGATTTCTGAACTGCTTCCGGCCTCTGTATGCTTCTCCACATCCATCAGCCCGATGCTGGACCACACCGTAAAAATTAAACCACACTGGTGACAGCAGGGTGTCAGACAAGTGCCAGATGTCATGTGGTGTCGTTTGAAGTAACTTCAATCGAGTGTGTGCCAATAATAAAAAAGTGCCATTGCAGTGACTTTGCAGACCAGTATTAGTCTAGTGTGACCTCACCTGAATGCATTCTAAAATCGTTTGTAGGTCATATATCTTACAGTAGGTAAATAAACATTAAATGCTATTAAGCTTTAGTGTATCTTACGTCATTGAAAGTACTTATAGTAAAGAGTGAGCTGTTAAAATCTATGTAAAACTATTTGTAAATTATTTCTGAGTTATTTTTATGTGCAAAAAAAGCAAAATTTATGAAATGAGTTCACATGATTGTGATGCCGGTAGAAAATTTGAGTCGGGTAGTTCAAAACGGAAACAAGCTATCAAAAGATAGGTGGTGCTCTAATCAAGATTTTAGTCTTAGGACAAGCCACAAATATTATTTTAAAATCCCTGCATATATCTTTCAAGGCATTTATATACCATAGTTCATCATCATTAATAATTTCTTATCTTTATGTTTTGTTAACTTTTGTAAATCTTCTTACATTATATTTTAAAATTCAAAATTTATTTATTTATAACTTTTTCATTTCTAATCAATCATAAGAAATGCCTACTTTCAGTTCACATAATTTGCACAAGGAACAAGGGCCTTGCAAAAATGTGTCACCCTGAGCCTCGCATTAGTTAAGGCTGCCACTGCATACTGATACCGCTTTATGTAAAATTTGACTATGAAGAATATAGCATTTTGTTATGAATGGAACTTGATTTCAATTTTCAGAACCAGTTAACTGTTACAGCTGTATTCAACTGATTGGTAACTAAAACTCCTGCAGAGAATGGGTACCATCAAATGGTCACAGCTTAATGACAACTGGCAAGAAATACCACAGTCCTTTTTCATTAAAAATGTGGCTGAGCTTGAAGCATTCCGCATTTCGAATGCTTCATTTTGCAAGCAAATATTCCTGCAAAGGTGCTTCGTGTCGGACAGCACTGGGCCGTAACGGTACCTCAGGTAGCGCGGCTCGGAATGTTTACTGAATGGGATTTAAAGAGACAGGTGTCGCGGCGGAAATGTTCCATTAGGCGAGAGAGAGAGGAACGTGTTCCGTGAAAAGATGGACAAAAGTAGTGCCGAAGAGGGTGTGTGTGTGTGTGTGTGTGTGAGCCAATCACAGCCCCTGTGTGGTTTCACGCGGACTAATACGATTTCTCTGCTTTCCATACAACGCGGGAGTGCGAGACTTGGCTCCGAGACACCGTCGCGTCGGGTGCTTGTGTGAAGGAGGGAGCTTCGAGCGGGTCGACGTAGGTTTGACACCCGCGGCGACTAAGACAGCCTTCCATAGCGACGGGCTGACTACTAGTGTGCGGCTTATGCAAATTTGTGCCACTCTGCTTTGTGTGTTGCCGAGAGTGCCTCAGTGTATCAGTGCGACCTCACACACACGTGAGTTACTAAGTAACGTGCCTGGTGGTAACTACCATCTGGTAATTCGTGATTGTTGTGAAGATCTCTTGTGGTGGTCTCCTTCAAGCCTCCTTCGTCGCCAGCTCCACGGTAATATTTTCAAGTACCTGCTACCGCAAATCTTTGCTTGAAACTGTCGAGACCCCAAAAACTGTGTTACAAAGCCCAGTAACGGCCTTCAACGAGATAAAGAGGTTCTCACTCTCTGAACTGATCTAAATTATTATTGTAAATGGTCTGCTATCCCTCTGCTTCGTGTCCAACTTGTATTTAATTTCATTTTTTTGTTGTTTTGCTTTGGTTCCAATTTCATTATCATTACAATTTTGTACATAAAGTAATTTTCTTTGCACATAATAAATATAATGTAATTAATGGTAGATTGCCATTTTCATTATTTGAAATCTCCCATTTCCAATGCTTAATGGATAATTAGCTACTTGCATTGTTATTATTAAAATAATTATTGCAGGGAAAATATTTATTAATTTCACGTGGAAGTAATTCCTGGCGCCCAGCTCTTATCACGAATGCAAGTTTGAAGCGGACATTAACAGCTCTCACCAATAAATGGTGCAAGGTGTAGTGTGATTAATATATGAACAGGGTACACTACAAGCTGACACCAGCACCTGCAGTCAATGCAGCCACATGAGTGGTGACCATTCAGGTCTAGCCCAAAATATTGTGTTTTTATTGTCTTTGTTGCTGTTTTGCTGCTCCCATCTATCATGATGAGAAATGGATCTAACATATTTTTACTTTCCATATCAATATTGTCTCATGACATTTCTTCCTTCTCCATTGTTGCTCTTATAATTTTCACATACATATAAGCAAATAATGATGACAGTATGGCTGTGCTTGTTAAGGTTCCATCACAGTAGGTTTTGGAAAAACAAAGAGACCAGATTTTAATCCTGGATCCAGCATACCAGGTGTCCTGATGGGTCGGCATTAGGGAGGGGTAAGTGGGACAAAAGTACCATGTGCCCGGGACCCCAAAGGGGGCCTACCAGCCAGATTTCCAAGCTAAACTGAAATCAAACATTGAAAATTTTTCTTAAAATAGATGTTATATGTTTTTTTTCTGATTTTTTATTTATTTATTTAAAAAAAAAAAACAAGTTTAAAGTAAAACATTTTGTCAGGGTGGATGGCTCCAAGAATGCTTACCCGGGGCATGAAAAACCTTTCACCAGTGAAAAACCTTTCACCAGTCTTTGTGCTGACTGGGGTTTTTAGGTGGTTTTCCAGTCACCTAGATGAATGTTCGAATGTTCACCAATCTGACTCTTAAACTACTCATTTTGCAAACAAAAATACACTTCATATAGAAAACATAAGCTACATGAATCACAGGCAGAAGGCAATACTTAACTTCCCCCCATGCTCCAGGAATTCACAAACCCTGATTATAAATACCTGGTGGAAACATTATATAAATTCTTAATTCAAGCCATAATGGGGATCAAGGCTTTGCATGATAAAAAGTGGTCTACTTGCAAATAATAATAAAAAAAGACAGCATTGTAAATTTAAATGTGAGTTTTACCACATTGTATCATATTACTGAAAATAGAGCTGAGGTGCATACAACATAATTTTTTAAAATAAAAATCCAAAACGAAAAATTGTTAAATGATTCTTAAGACTTCCGCGGCTGTCTTTGTCGTCGTTTATAACCGAAGCGGCATAGCCCGTAAAGCAATAAAGTATGTACGAAAAATTGTTGTTTTATACCAATGTTATGACAATGTTTGCTTTTGGAAGTATCTCTATTAACTAATATTTAAATTATAATGAAAGCGATAGTGCTTCTGACTGTTTTCAAGTAACTAAATTTTCATTTTTAAAGCCTTAAACAACTATGAACAATAACACACTTAATCTAAATTTTGGAAATATGTTAAATAATTTCCTAATTTTCTTTAAAAATACATTTAATAAATAGAAAAATTTAAACAAAAAATTAACTAATTTACAAAGACCATAACTATGATTACATACTCTGGTGTAGTCAGGAAAATAGGATCCAGCTTCATTTCATGTGTGACGACAGCTGGTACTATGAACGATAACAGCAATGAGGTAACAAAAGCCAAGGATGTAACCCTTGGCCAATGACAAATAATTGTCACTAAGGCAGCATTAACAAAGTGCACTTGCAGCTCTGCAGCTAGATACCACGAATGAACCATGCAGTAACCCTGAATTTAAGCAAAGTTCATATACCATAAATAAAGAAAAATTTCTCGTTTGAGGTGAAAATAGCAAACATTTAAATTTTTAGCATCTGTATTCCTTAAGTAAACACTTTGAAAATCAGCTGCACATTTTATTTGAAATATTATTATACTAATGAAAATTAACATTCTTTCAAGTATTCATGCATATGGTACACATCTGATCCTGTAGCAATCTGTCTTTACATGATTAAGGTTTTATATCGAAATATTTTAAAGTAGATTAGTGTTTACATGTTCATTGTATGCCTCCTGCCTTCATCTGTTATCAGTTTACCAAACCTAATGTCATGAAGGATTGCAGGTTTGTTGGTCTGATTTGAATGATGGTTATGTCTGTCTTTGACTGTGTTACTCACAAAACTTTTGAAATGTTTTATTGCAGCACAAAATTCATTCAAAAATTCAGTCACCACTGAAGAGACTTGGAATTCAAAATAGTTTTCAAAATAAATAATGAAAGGATGTTGAAATAACAAAACCAAAAAATGGCCAAGTCATTGTATATTACTGAAACTTTACTAATATCGGAAGCCCACTGTGAGGAAACTAATTTTTAATCTTAATCATTCATATTTGAAGGAGTAAGTTAGCTTCCACGACTTTTATTCACAACTTCGACAGTCAATCCATTTAATAGTTAATAAGTATAACTACACATTTGTTTAACAATGCATAGTAATTAAAAGTTTGTTTCACATGTCTGGTATTTTCTAGAACCAGAAAACAAATCACTGAAATATTTCTAATTCAGAGATGATAGAAAAAATAATCTATCACTGAAATGGTTTCATCTGTAAATATTTCAACATCCCAAAGTTTTGCTACCACATCTCACTGCAAGTAACACATAGTTTGCTTGCACATTGATCTTTGTGTAGAAGGTAGCAATGCTTTGTGTTATATAACCTCACCCCTCAGAACATCAAGTGTGTTTGCAAATGTCCCTCACGATTCATAAGTTCCTGTGCAATCCATTCTTGACATGTTCCAGTGGCTTCTAAATTCTTACTGCTTATTACCAAGTTCTGGAATATGATAGAATAATGTCTTCTGATCATTTTATGTTATGGCACTTTTTTCAAAATATGTAACAGTTATCTGTAAGAATTTAATTAATTGGATTTTTACTGATAGTTACTGAATTTCTATTTTCTTCCAAAATATATAATCGCTGATAAATCTTTAAAGCTAAAAAATTGCTTTAAAATTCTAGAATATTTGTACTCTGTAATTATTAGATCGTGGCCAGGACTTATGTTTATATCTATCACAAGATTGTCAGTTATACTTTGAAATTTTATATCTTCTTATTCTTTTTATATTTTAAAATGAAACTTATACTATCATTTTGTTTTAAAATCCTTTTTCTTTTGAAAAATAAACCACTTTTGATTTTTCTTTTCTTCTGAATTCAACTTACATATTTCAACTAATGATATCTTTCTCATTAGTTTATTTTAGTACGGAAACTTTTTATTCAGGTTTGATTAAGTATTGAAACATTATGTGCTGACATCTGAACTTCATACCAACATTTTATTTACCAATTTCCTTATTTACGAATTTTCTCTCCATATAAACCTGATATAAGATTGATTGTATTTACTTTTAGAAGTCTTGTATTTCTTGTATTTGTTACCTACATATGGGTTTAAAGTATTGGTATCACTGTAATATCTGATACTGGTTTGACCCTGATATAAAACAAACTTTATAGATTTAAATAAACAGCTCAAGGTCTGGTTTTACTACATTGTCCTTCCTTATTAAGCATGCATTATATTGGATTAATATATTAATTTAACAAATCAAGTATTAAAGAAAAAATTTTAATATATTGTGTTTTATAACAATTAATTTTCTTAAAAGAATACCTTGATATTTAATCAGAAAATCATTACAGTGAAAACAATATGCTACTATCCTAGTCCATATTTAATATTACAATATTACATATAAATGGAAATCACAACAAAACATCACCTTTCACCATCCACACATTTTTTTTAAGAAAAACAAAATCTTAGAACACTGGAATCGGCTGAAAATATACTAATGTGTTTGTAAATGGGAATAACTGTGATTTATTGAGAGAAATTACTTTTAGTACTACTCTAGTGGGCACAATTTGTTTGCAGCCAGTGCTACAATAGCCAATCCTTTTACCCATGGTTCACTCTAGCCTGCCACTCACTTGGACAACGTAGGTGAGATCACATCTGTCAGTGCCAAGAGCCTCACATACACCGAAATATTGTGTTACACATTGCTGCCTTTTTTGTGTTCATTGTTCCCATCTGCTGCCCTCTATGTTGGGTTAAATTTTCCTGTTCTTCCTTAGTTTTTATTACATTTAAGCACTTTATAAGGGCTAAAAAGTGGACACATTAAACATTTGGGTATGAGAATAACCACTGCTTATCCAAGATGAAGATTGCTGCAGCACTGATGCACGGAAAAACATGTACACACAAAGAGCATTGAAATTTTCAGGATCATTCCTTTCTTCAAGAATAGAATGAGGTAGCTGCCTGATGTAGGCTTGCAGCTAACTGAATTTTCATACCATGAGCCAGCAGCATTTCGATTGCCACAGCAATCTCCATCTTGGATAAGCAGCGGTTAATTGTCCTATCCAGATGTTAAGGCACAAAAATATAACAAACTGAATTTTTCATTTAATAAAACTTTTGAACTGCTTTATTTTAATTAAATTTTAAAACTGAGAGCAGAAGCGCACTCACAGGCTTTAAAAATGGAAGATTTCCAATGAAGAGGATATAGTGCCACCAATCCTGTTGACACATTTCAGCTTCCTCACAAACAAAATTCCACCACAATGGCCCATGTCCAACGTGCCGAACAACAGTTGCAGTTACTGCTAACATTACAGCCATGGAAGGAGCAAACCTGTGGAAAGTTTAATTTTTATAGGAAACTGCAATAATATAGATTATTATTACTTTTTTCCACAGCAAAGTAGCTAAAATTAAAGACATAGGGAATATTTTTCATAATATTCTAATAACTATAGGTGGCAGATTACTTCAGAAATGATTGAGTGATTCAAATTTCTGTTTTGCTGTTAGAGAAGCAGCATCACAAAAATATACAAACTTTTATTAGAAATCTATTCTTATGAACATTGGAGTACATTCTGAGGTATTCCATAAGGATATAAGAGAGCCTAGTTCCATTTATGATAGGGCTAGAACTAAGCATTTTATAGGTCAGAAGGTGCTGGTGAAGGGATAAAAATAGATGATCCTAAGGATACTGAATACAGATGCATGATAGGAGAAATCATAAATCCTGGAGAGGAGGATAGTGCTGATGAAATACTCAAAGAGGATGAGGCATTGCAACAAAGTGTAATGGAGCTGGTTTATTCAATATTTAGTATGTCATGGAATGAATATAGCCTAAAGTTCAAAGCCAGCCCATATCGAAAATATAGTTTTTCAACTGTGCTGAAGATGATTATTAATTTGGAGTTTAATCTGAACACAGTTCTGACTGAAATAGTTTGTCACCAAACTGGTTCTTAATGGATTGCAGTTACCATTCTGTGTTTAATGTAGAAATAATGTATTTAAATACAGCAAAGTTGTTAGCAAGAATCTAACAGGTTACTGTGGAATGAAAAGATGAAAGATAAAAGTTCTATTTTTATAATTTTCTACCTTGTAAAATTCTCCAGACATCACCACAATTAATTAAAGTTGTTGCTGACAAATAAAACACTATAAATTGGATCTTTTCTTCCAAAATTTGTAAGTTCTAAAGTAAATACAGTCATTCTCAAACTATCCACCATTCAAACCATTATGGTGCACACAAAGACAATTCCTGTCTTTGCTGTAATAACTAGAAAACTCTCTATCTTGATTAAAAAGATTCTGACGATGTTGTTGTAACCCCCTTTATTTAATTAAATGCACTTCCATATCTAGTAATGATAATTTCAATACTTTCACAACATTTTGAACAACTTCAAACACGAGATCTTGAAACAGACCATCACTGACATGCTCCCATTAAAGCGAGATGTGGACTGAAGACTGTCCACTCCAAGAGGTTTTTGTGGTTACCCCCAATACAGTAATCTCATTCTAAAACCTTGGAACTCTTTCCAAATAGCATGGAAACAATTTAAGCAGCTCCTTGACTTCTACTACTTTGTTGTCCATTAATATATTCCTTTGTGCCACTTTCTTCCTTCCGCAAATACAGATTCTCCCACCCAAAACCAATACAATTGGGGGCCTCCTATAAATGACAACAAACAAATTTAATGCTTTTATCTCCCTTCTCTTTCCTTGTCATGCTTTGACATATTTCTGATTCCCCCACCCTCCCCATTGTTATATCATACATCTTCAATTTTAAATATATAATTTGATTAAAACAGCAATTCTAACATGACATGCTTATGAAGCCTGTCCCCCATTTTTTCACCCTTGGTCATGCCATGTCACATTGTAGAGCCCTTCTTTCACTGTTAAAGTGTGAAATAATTTTGGATGGCCCCAAATCAAACCATACCTTGATGCACAGTAATTATTTATTATTTCAGCCATAAGGGGCATGTGAGTTAGAACTTTTTCTTGAAGTGGTACTTGGGAAAAACTAATTGAGGAACCACTGATAGAACATATGAAGGGGGACCCAAAAAAACTGGAATTATATTTTAAAAGCCACATATATTCAATTTTTTTACAAAACAACCTCATTCCACACAAAATACTCTCCATTACACTAATACACTTGAACCACCGGTGTTTCAACAGTTCGAAACACTTTCTGTAGCCATCTTTAGAAATGGCTGACAGCTCCTCCCTCATTTTTTCTTGACCCCTTCAATGTTGTCAAATCGGTGTTCTATCATGCCCCTGTTCATGAATGGAAATAAGAAAAAGTGGCACAGAGCCAGGTCGGGCAAGTAAGGGGCATGGGGCAGCAGAACCATCTCATTTTTAGCTAAAATCTGCCTAACAGAGAAAGCTGTGTGTGCAGGTGCATTGTCGTGGTGATAGAAAGTCACCTGTCTGTCAAAAAACGGGTCTTTTTTGACAAACACTGTTGCATAATCTTCTTAAAACTTCCAAATAAAAGGTTTGATTGATTGTCTGATGTGGGGGAATGAACTACACCCTTGGCATAAAAAAATCAAATGAGCATTGTTTTGATGTTTGATTTGACAACATTTTTTGGATGAGGTGACAATGACGTCTTCCATTGGCTTGACTGTTGCTTTGTTTATGGGTCGTGACCATAGCAACCTTGACCTTTGACAGAAAATCTGGATTAATTTCAAGCTGTTGTTTCAAAGCATGGCATTTTTCAGCTCGACATTCTTTTTGATTGTCAGCCAGAACCTGAGGAACAAACTTGTCAACAACCCCTTTCATTCCCAAATCGTCGATTAAAATTGGCTGAATCGACCTCCAAGATAACCCCAAAATCTGACAGTAGATCAATTGTCTGTCAACGTTCTGAGAGCACAAGCTCTCTAATGTTTTCAACATTTTCATCGATTTGGGTAGTTGACGGAAGTCCAGGATGAGGTTTGTCATCAATCAACAAGTCACCATTTTTAAACTGAGCAAACAACTCATACACTTGAGTTTTTTCCATAGCATCATCTTTGTAAGCTGTTTTCAACATTAAAACAATTGCAGCAACATTTTTACTGAGTAGAAAACAAATTTTCACAGCTGCTCATTGCTTAATTTAACTTGCCATCATCAAAAACGAAACAATAGCAAAACAGAGCTAGCAAAAACAATCACTGCAGATTAACAGAACAAGCCAGGTCGACAACACAATTGGCACTGAAGTTATAATGAGTTGCACTATAAATTCCAAGTGGCAGAAATGCTACGCAAGCTCCGCCCATGGCAATGCTATTCCGGTTATTTTTGGGTACCCCCTTGTAGTAGGCATGACAGTCGCCATCTGGATTGCAACTTGATTTTTGACTTTTAAAAGTGAAGAAGTAATTTTGAACATGTTATTTACGTAAGAACAGGAACTGTGAACTTTAAAGTGTATGGAAAAGAAACTATAAAATTTCTGTGCATTGGATATTTCAGATGTAGTGAAGAGAGATTATCAGTATGAGAATATGAAAATAACTTTAAAGACAACCTCTAGTTAATTTAATTTTCAGAAACAAAGTACTGTTACGGTCAACTGTTAGTGCAGCTGAATCAGAAGTATTTTTCTTGGTTACAGTAAGTGAATATCTCACATTGAATTTCATAATCCTCTCATTCGATAGTAAGTCAGAGACAGATTCTTTCTCGGATATACTGAGTAGCGATCAGTTTAATTCACCGAATAGCAATATTCATTCTTTTGGACGATGATGCAGGTGTGTTCAAATACCATATGCATACCATTGAAAAAATTTACCAGAACCAACAACTATCAATTTTTTGTTCATATGGTATTGCTTGATGTAAACACACATTTCTCCTTACCCTACGTCTCAGCTGTAAAACAAATAAGGATTTTTACTGAAATATTATAAATTGTGTTTGTTCTAGCCTTCCTTCAGTCATCGAAAGTGATGGATTATTTTCCCAATTCTTCTAGGTTTCTTTTTTATGTAACAATGGTTAAATACATACAATGAATCATATACTAAAATAAACATCTGTTCTTAAGCTTACCTCATATATCGGTTTATCAAAATAAAAGGATATGTAATTATTGTCATTTTCCTTCCTTTGCTAATATGACAAATCATGAAATTGTAGCAGAATATGTATCCACTCATTGCGAAGAATCCACAAACAATAACAGTTCCTCCTGTGAAAGGTGCATAAATTATGCTTCCAAAAAGCTGAAAAACAAAAAAGAGACATTACTTTACTTCAGCCACTGAAAGTGATAACGCAATAATAATAACTTTTTTTTATTGACTACTTTGAATGAGTCTATTCAGAAATATATACCAAGTAATCATTATTGGCACTCAAATTTGAAAGCTTGGAGGTTCAGATACCCAAACTGCAAAGTAAACAGTCAAACAGTAGCCCATGTTGAGAAAGAACCTATTTGAAAAGAAATTTTATTATTTAATTTTTTTCAAACATAATGACTTTCTTAACAAATACTAGCTGGTGGCCACAATTTCGTTCATGTTTATAAAGAATTTTGATTGATACCTACTGTCATGCAACCACCACAATGGGAGACTCAAGGCTAACACCATACACAAATACCAGCCATCTGCAAAGGATATTTATGGCTGCAAAGTGAAATATAGGGACATATGTGACTATGATCAAAATATGATAATGCCCTCGGTCGACTACTTTTAACCTTCATATTTCCCACACCCCCACAGCTACCGCATGCAACCACCATAGTGCACAATTGAACACTTGAGTCTACTACCACACATAAACACCAGTGGTCTTCTCTAGGCAGTTGTAACTATAAAGTGAAATATAAGGGCACATACATCTTTTTGTCAAAATATGAAAACGCCCTTGTCAACCACTTTCAACCACCATATCTCCCAAGCCCCCACAGCTACCACATTCAACTGCCAAAGAGAACGATGGGAGACATGACACGTCACACTACACACAAACACCAGAGGTATGTGCTAGGTACTTTTGATTGCAGTGTGAAATATAGGGACACACGTCTTTAGTCGAAATATGCAAATGCCATTTGTCGACAATTTCAACCACCATTTCTCCCACACCCCCACAGCTACTGATGTGCAAACATCATGGTGCACATTGGCAAACTTGAGACTCCTACTCCCCCCCCCCCCCCCCCACACACACACAAATGTCAGTGATCAGCACTTTGTAGTTCTGACTGTAAGGTGAAATATAGACACACACATGTATTTGGTTGAAATATGAAAATTCCCTCAGTCAACTACTCTCCCACACCCTCACAGCTACCGTCATGCTAACACCATAGTACATGATGGAAGACTTGAGGCTACTACCACACATAAACTCCAATGTTCTATGCTAGGTATATGAGGTGTGAAAGTGAAATACAGGGATACACACATCTTTCATTGAAGTATGAAAATGCCCTTCATCAACCACTTTCAACCACCATATCTCCCATGCCACCACAGGTACCACATTCAACTATCAAAGTGTATGATGGGAGACTTGGTGCTATCTCTACACACAAACATCAGTGGTCTGAACTCAGTACTTTTGATTGTGGGGTGAAATATAAAAATGAATATATATGAGGGGGTACTCAAAAATAACCAGAATAGTATTGCTGTAGGTGGAGCTAGTGCAGTACATGTTTCTGCCGCCAGGCGTTTATGGTGCAACTCATTGTGAGTTCAGTGCTACCTGTGTTGTTGACCTGGCTTCTTTTAATCTGCAGTGATTGTTTTTGCTAGCGCTGTTTTGTTATTGTTTCATTTTTGATGATGGAAAGTTTAAGTGAACAACGTGCAACTGTGGAATTTTGTTTTTTACCCAGTAAAAATGCTGCTGAAATTATTTTAATATTGAAAATAGCTTACAAAGATGACGCTATGGGAAAAAATCAAAAGTACGAGTGCTTTTTCCTCAGTTTAAAAATTGTGACCTAGTTCTGGACATCCATCAACTGCCCGAATCGACGAAAATGTTGAAAACATTCGCGGGATTGTGCTCTCAAAACATCGACAGACAATTGATCAACTGTCAGAGATTAGTGGTTTATTTTGGAGCTTGGTTCAGTGAATTTTAACCAAAGATTTAGGAATGAAAGGGGCTGGTGCCAAGTTTGTTCCTCGGGCTCTGACCGACAATAAAAAAGAACATCGAGTTGAAACATGTCATGCTTTGAAACAACAGCTTGAAATTGATCCAGATTTTCTGTCAAAGGTCATTACTGCTGAGGAGTCATGGTGCTATGGTTATGATCCAGAAATAAAGCAACAGTCAGGCCAATGGAAGACGTCATTGTCACCCCATCAAAAAAAAAAAAGTTGTCAACATCAAAACAATGCTCATTGCTTTTTTTTTATGCCAAGGGCATAGTTCATTTGGAGTTTGTTCCCCCACATCAGACCTTTTATTTGGAACTTTCAAGAAGATTGCACAACAGTGTTCATCAAAGAAAAGAGCTATTTTGTGGCAGTCAGGAGACTGCTTCATCCACCGCGACAATGTACCTGCACACACAGGTAGTTTTTGGCTAAAAATGACATGTTTCCACTGCCCCATGCTCCTTACTCACCTTACCTGGCTCGTGCCACTTTTTATTAGTTCCATACATGAAAAGGGACATGAAAGGACACCAATTTGACAACATTAAAGAGGTCACGAATGAGGGAGGAGCTGTCAACCATTTCTAAGGATGACTACAGAACAGTGGAAGCACTGGTGGGACAAATGTATTACTTGTAATGAAGAGTATTTTGAAGGGGATAAGGTTGTTAGTAAAAAAATTTAAAAATATATAGCTTTTAAAAAATAATTCTGTTTTTTTTTTTTTTTTTTAGGTATCCCCTCGTAAATATGAAAATTTTATCTGTCGACCAGTTTCAACCACCATATCTTCCACACCGCCATAGCTACCAATATGCAACCACCATGGTGCATGTTGGAAGACTTGAAGCTGCTACCACACACACAAAGGCCAGTGGTCTGTGCTTTGAAGTTTAGGCTGCTAGGTGAAATATGGGGACACACACGTCTTTGGTAGAAATAGAAAAATACCTTAGGTCAACCACCCTATCTCCATCTTCATAGCTACTAACATCTAACCACCATAGTGCATGAGGGAAGACTTGAGGCCACTACCACATACAAACACCAGTTGTCTGCACTATGTAGTTGTGGCAGCAAAGTGAAATATATAGACACACATGTCTTTGGCTGAAATACGAATATCTACTTAATTGACCACATTCAACCACCATATCTCCCACATCCCCAAAGCTACTGACGTTCGGCCAATGTTATACATGATCGGTGACTGCATGCTACTATCACACACAAACATCAGTGGTCTGCACTAGGTAGTTTTGTCTGAAAAGTGAAATATAGGGACACACATCTTGGATCGAAGTATGAAAGTGTACCAGGTGGACCACTATCAACCACCCTATTCCCCACATCCCCATAGCTACCAACATGCTAGCACCAAGATGCACATTGGGAGAGTCGATGCTACTACCACACACAAACACCAGTGGTCTGTGCTATGTAGTTGTGTCAGCAAAGAGAAATATAGGGATACACATCCCTTTGGTCAAAATACAAAAATGTCCTTGATTTACCATTTTCAACCACGATATCTCCCACACCCCCACAGCTACTGACATTCAGCCAATGTTGTGCTCGATGGGTGACTCCATGCTACTACCACACACAAACACTAGTGTTCTGCTCTAGGTAGTTTTGACTGAAAAGTGAAATATAGGGGACACACACGTCTTTGGCAGAAATATGAAAGTGTTTTAGGTCGACCTCCATATCTCTGATACCCCCATAGCTACCGACGTGCAACCACCATAGTGCTTGATGGGAGACTTGATTCTACTACCGCACACAAACACCAGTGGTCTGCACTATGTAGTTGTGGCAGCAAAGAGAAATGTAGGGATGCACATGTTTTTGGTTGAAATATGAAAATGTCCCAGATAGACTACTTTCAACCACCATGACTCCCACACCATCACAGCTACTGGCATTCAGCCAAAATTGTGCACAATGGGTAACTCCATTTTACTCACAAACACCAGTGTTCTGCATTATGCAGTGGTGGCTGCAGGGTGAAATAAAGGGACATACACGTATATATATATATATATATATATATATATATATATATAGGAACCAAATTAGGATAGGGAAATGAGCCACCACTTACCTTTAGATGATGGATGTGGGGCGCGAACACACAGAAACGACACAAACACAAATAACAAAGAAATTTTCGGGAAAAAAACCCTTCGTCAACGAGAGAACATTATGAGAGGTGGGTGCAGCTGGAGATTGCCTCACAACCATGCATGTAATATACCAGTTAACATGCAACCACTGCCTGGCTTCATATATAGGTTTGACCACAAATGCACTCTCCATAAGAATGAATGGCCACCATCAGACGGTGTTCACACAGAACCCAAAGCACCCAGTTGCTGCCCATGCCATAACCCACGACTTGTGGTATTGATATATATGATATTGCAGTTATATTATTGCTGCTACTCCCACCACCTCTGATGTTCAATTTCATTCTGTGAGTGGCTGTGTTGACCACAAGGCTCACTCGAGCTCAGCCACTTGTTTCTTTTAACTTGAGAAAGTGTTAACCCCAAAATATCATGTTTTCTTTGTTTGTGTATCATTTTTTGTTGCTTACTCCCTCCTCCCTTCAACTTTGGTGAGTATTGGGTGTATTTGATCTATCCTTTCTATATAAATATTGACTCACAGCAGTTCTTTCTTTCAAGAATTACAAAATAGGATAGCGAAATGAACCACGACTTATCTTAGATGATGGTTGTATGGCGAGAACACACAAAAAATACAAGAACACAAATAAAGATTGATGTGTTAATTTCCATCACTCTATGGTAAGTGGTTGATCACTTTCGTCTGATACAAATTCAAGTTCAGATTTTGTAAATTTCTTCAAAATGTACCCTCCCTTAAAAATAACTAAAATAAAATTAAAGATACTTCCACCTATCGTCATTGATAATGTATCTATGCTTACAGAACACTGTCTTGATGTTACACAACTTCAAGTGACCAGTTCTTAAACTTTGTCTCAGCTTATCAGACTTGGGTCATACTACATGCATATAGATAAGTCACATTGAAGTAGAAGTAATAAATTCAAGTAAAAAGTTTGCAAGAAAAAAGTACTTTGAGAACTAATCATTCTTCTTTGTATAAACAGATTTCCAGGGTAGGATGGTGATTTATTTTTTTAATTCAGTGTGATGGTGCATTTGCTCTATTTACAATTTCCGTACTTATCCAGTTTCCTTCATTAATTTTTTGCATATAATTTGACAGCAATTCCCTTGGTAATTTACTTGAATCAGTTGCTACCTCCCCCTTTTTTCTTTTTTTTTTTAAAAAAAATCCTCTCTTTCAAGCCTAAAAATGGCTGCCAGCTTGTGGTCATGGTCATCTATTCCGTTCCATGCACTACTCCCTAAGTCTTCAACAAATATCCTTCATGTCACATTACTCATATGCATTTCAAATAGTCCAAGCACTCTTTTTACCCTTCTCCTGTATTCTGATGTATTTCAATCCAGCGCAATTATCATATCAGTTACAGAATATGTTCTGTGGTAATTTCTAAAACCAAATCTAGCAGCCCTCCATTGCAACCCTCCTATTCCTGCAGTTGATACCAAAAATGTGGGTGGCATACTACTCCACAGTATTCAAGCAATTTAAATCTCACTATTAAACTACCTATTAATTTATGTTATATAAAACGAATATATAATGAACTACAAAATATAATAATTTTAATTACACATTAATTAAACCATTACCACTTAATTTTAATATCACCCCTGCTAATATTATTCTACCAGATAGGAGTGCCTCTACATATGCCTTTGATAGTCCCATTCTTTCATCAGCATGATGTCAGCTGACAGCTAAATGGAGGTTCAGATTGATAATTGGCAGCTCGTAGTATATAGGAATTATAAATTAGGATAGAGAAATAAACCACCACTTATCTTTGATGATGGTTGTGTGGTGTGAACATACAACACAAACAAAAATACAAATGACATAGAAATATTTGGATTGTAGATAAGCCCCAATAATTTCTATGTCATGTCCACCATGGATGGTGAATCGTAAGAGGCAACTATGTGGTATTCTGGGTTGCCAGGCTTATGGACCTTGGGAAATGGATATAGAGTATGTAGCACAACAGTCTGCCAAATTAATGTATAAAATAAATAATTTTCCATGCTCAATTATATTGTATTGTTTGGGATAACTCTTAGAGAAGAAAATTTTAGTAGTCACACACACATAGAATAATGCTAGAGCATGAACCAAGGTTGTTACATGAAAAGAACAGCGACTTCAAAATATGAGCTTTGCTTTATTTGGAAGTTTAAAATTATTTTCTCTAGTACAGTGAGTTGGAATTTAATAGAAATTTGTATTATTTTATGTTTTTAATGTGGTGTGTTACAAGAAATTTTAACAAAAGACATTACTAAAGTTACTTTGCTGTTACAAGTATAGATTTATTGCAAACTGTAGTGACAGAAAAGAAACAAAAAAGTTCATATAAATCTGACAAGCAGTGGTGTGTGTCTTTCTGGGAGTAATAAGTGACATAGACTTGGGGGTAAAGCCTTGGAGGGAGTTCAGTTCAATTTGCTTTCTTATACGTAACTAATTCTCAATCACATTATAGCCAACAATTTCATTAACAAATGAAAATTATTACTGTTATCAACATTAATAATTTTCAAGTACATCTGATAAATGAGAGATTCTGAGTTTGGTTCCACCGAATATTATGAGAAATAAAATAAAATTAATACCTTCTCTATTATTTCAGGGTTTGAAATAGGACCCCGTACTGTGCACAGCAGAACATGACCAAGGATAACCATTGTGATGAGAAACACACGAAGTCCATGCGCATGATTTATCTGCTCCAAGTTATGGCAGGATTTAATATAGCCATTTAGAAGCTGCTTTGTATTCAGAATTGCTGAGAATGATAGCAGCAACCGCTTTGGTATATCTAAGGAATATTTAAATCACAATTATTAAGATATTTGCACTGTATATAAATGAAAACACAACATTTTTTAGTCTTGTTTTACTTTTAAAATTGTTTCCACATAAAATAGAGTTGTGCTTCTAAAAAAAAAAAAAAAAAAAAAAAAAAAAAAAAAAAAAAAAAAACAAGGATTACTGTGGACATTAGAACATTATGCATTTTTACACGAATTGTGAGTATTGCCTATGGGAATAATCACAAGCTCATTATAAGCACTACTGAAAATACTTAACAATGTTTTAAAGAATCTAAAAATATGATCCAAAAACTGAAAATTAATGATTCTGGAAATAAAATTAAAACAATATAGGACATTTTTTAACAAAAAAAAAAGGAATTAAGAAAAAATAACCAATTCAGTAAAGATGCGGGCCCAGAAACTATGCCAGCTAGAATTTGTACTAGAATGCAGGGATGAAGATGAGTTTACTTCCTTTATCAACATTCACCTCTACATCGACATAAGAACCACTTCCGGAATTCTGCAGTATGGAATTTGATTTGCATTGCTGCCAGATAGGATTATAAATTTAATTTAATTTCAATTGAGATGAAGCACACACGCTCCAGTGGCACTATCACTATACCACCAACTTGAAATGTCATGATTTTTCACCATGTACCTACCCGTGCCATTTATGAATTGCAACTTTATATTCCTTCAGTGGTTTTGGTAAATTGTCTATTATTTTCCTTTGTAATTTATTCCAGTCTCTGAGTGCCTTTCCTACAAAAGAAAATTTTCCCACTCCCTTTTGCCTGAATTCAAGTGCCAGCTTACGATTATGGTCATATTTTCCCTTCTATGTAAAACTCCTAATCCTTCTACTAATATCCATGTTGTGTTTATGAGCCTTGAACAATCCAAAGACCTTCTTCACATGCCTTCTCTGTTCCAATGACTCCCAACCAGCGCCTTCATCATATCAGTTACTGATAGCATTCTGTGGTAAATTCCACAAACAGATCTAGCTGCTCTCCTTTGTACTCCTTCGAACTCCTGAATTTGATACCCATAATGTGGGTCCTACACCACTATGCATATACATGCAGTGGTCTGACCAAGGTTTTGTAACCCAATTCCTTCACATCCCTGGTACATTCCTTCATCACCATCTCCAATAAATGAAGGAATTTGAAACCTCTTCCTACCATTTGCCCAATGTGTCCTGCCCCATTAAGTTTACTATCAAAATTTATGCCAAGATATTTACAGGTAAGATCTTCAGCAAGCAATTAATTACTTACCTGCACTATAATCAGTAAATCTTTACTCTTTTATCCATGTACCTAATAAGCTGACTCTTCTTGGCATTTATTTTCATTCCATGTTTAACTGCTCAGCTAGATATCCTGTTCCTATCCTCTTGTAGATGTTCACAGTCCTCTCCTGTTTTAATCCTATAGTATAAAACTATGTGATCTAACTTCAATCCATCAATACAATCACTCATTAGAACGATGAACAGCATTGGTCCCAATACACTACCCTGTGGCACTCCTATATTTACGTTTACCTCTTTTGATTCTGCATTTCCCACATCAGACCAGAAGCGTTCCGGTCCATATGGAAAGCAAGCTACTCCATCTTCACCTTGAACTTGCTAGTCTACTTTCTTCATAAACTGGACAACTCTAGATTCAGCCTCTGAAAAATTTACATTTTCAGTGCAAGACAAAACAAATACAATGCACATGTGGAATATCAAGAAGTTCAGAATTCCACAACACCCAGAAATGTTTTGAAAGTAGTTTCCTTGAACATTGATGCACTTGGTTTCAGCGATGTTCCAATGCCTTGATCCCCTATTTTGGGGATGAAAACTTTGGTTAGACCATTGCTTGAGGTATTATGATGTAGTCTAAGGTATCACATACATAGGTTTGTCGGGGTACAAAGGAGGGCAGTTAGATTTTCTGAAAAATTACTGCAGAACACAATCAGTAATTGATATGATAAACGGGCTGGATTGGGATTCATTGGAAGACAGAGGGATGGTAAAGAGAGAACTGGGATTCTATGAGGTACATATTGATGATGAGGCTTGGAAGAGTATTGGTAGAAGAATTAGGAGAGGTGCATGGAAAGGAAAGGATTGTCATGACCACAAGTTGGTACTCAATTTAAGGCACGAGTGAGAGAGAAAATTTTCTTTTATAGGTGAGAGAGGGATTTGAAAAATTACCAAGAAAAGTGCTGAACAATTTACCAAAAACACTGAAAAAATTTAAAATTGAAATCCATATAGGATTAAAATTATGTGGATGGAGAAATTGTACTCACAGAACTTAGACAAGAAAAACAAGCAATTCCAAAATAAGTGTATAGGGAAATTGCAACCAGAGAAAATGCTCCATTAAAATAAATTAAATTGGATCAATTCTTTTTAACATTAATAATAAGATGTTCTAGTGGAACATATAATTCTTATGATTCCTCCAATTATCTAGGAAGTACAAATGGGCCTATCTATTTATTTATCCAACTTCTGTGTTTACCTGGATGGCAACAACACTACTTCACCACAAATGTTATGGAAACAGCTGGCACTTGAATAGAGAACTCAATGTTTGGATACTAAATTCATACTCTGCATAATGCACATTTCTGCCCTTTTCTTTATAATTCTAACAATAAAAGGTGTCCTTTAATTCCATTACAAAGTAAACATCAAGTCCATTAATGTTACTTAGAAATCTGTGTCAGTGAAATCTAATGAACAACTACAGTGTAAATTTATTGTTCTTCCAAAAGAGAAAAAAAGCACCACCACCACCAACAACAACAACTAGTAGATGCAGTAGTTGGCAGCTCTACAAAATGCAAAATTTCCATAAAAAATTTGTGTCTACTTCTAGAATTGATGTCCCAAATTGCTTAACACAATGAAAGCATATTGAACAAAATAGAACTAACCTACTAAAGGGGATTTGTATCACTTTGTAATTTGAAGTTAATATTATTAATGCTTTTCTGTGCATAAAAAAGTTCACTGAAACTTGTCTTGTAACAATCGTATCAGGTGCAAAAAATTGAAATATACATTTCTTGTCCTTCTAATTCAAATATAATGAAATATTTTTAATGTCATCTCATTTATATTTTTTGCATTTCATGGTATTGTAAATAAGTATTTTCTTGTAGAACAGTACTTAAAAAAGAATTACACTTACTTATATTTGTATTTTGCTGTTGGAAAAAACATAAATCCCAAAGGGAACCAATAAAAACAAGTATCATCAGCAACAGTAGTAAACATCTGCAACAAAGCATAAATAATAATATAAACGAAACGTCAGTTTATAACTAAAAGCTATTTCAAATATTAGCTAACTTAAAACCAAAACTAGTACTTTTCAGTTCTGAGGGTGATTCTAAAGTCCTCTGAAGACAACCTACGGCTTGGTCAAAATGTAGGGAAAAAGGAGGAGCATTATAACACAGTGTTACTCTTGTGATGATATTTATATCTATATTCTTGATTAATAAGATAGCTATAATCCGTGAACACTTAAAAATGCCAATCAGTTTGTTATGAACTAATGGCAGTAAACCATTAATTCAGACATTTGGAGGAAACAGTGATAACTTAATTCTCAGGTCTTGTTTGATTTCCAATCTGTTTCTATATCTTCTAAGGAAATCATTGCTGAAAATCTGGCTTTACACTTAAAGATGGTGACAAAAAGCATCAGAAACTTTACATATTTTTCTGCTAAAATTAGGTACTCCTGACAAGTCCAAAATCTATTAGCCTATATGTCTCTGAGTGATGTTTCCCACAACCATTCAGATTTAGACTCAATATCTGAAACCTGTATCTCTGTCTTGCATTGATGTTAAATTTAAATGGATTTCCTACCCATTCTTTTTTGCTGTTAATTGGGAGAAAATATTCTATGTGATTAGTATCCAGATGTATCAAACATTCCTAAATATATGCTGAGATGGAGATGGTAAACTTGACAAATTCTTTTTCATGATCTGATATGGGATCACGATCCGCCATTTGGGAAATAATGCAGGTTTAGTTGCAGTAATGTTGTGCAGCATATCTGAGAAATGTGACACTGTTGTGTAACTTACCGCAAAGTGAATTTACACAAGCTACACTGAAAGGGCAGCTTCTTGCCAAGGATTCAAGACCACAAAAAAACGAAGCAAACAAATGACTGTTGAGAAAGTAAATGTACAATACACAAAGACAAAGAAATCTATGGACGTGAAACCTGGCAGCACAAGTAAAAAAAAAATTAAAAGGAACACTAAAAAACAAATATGACTAAAGAGCCAGGCATTGACTGTAGAATTTTTTCAGTTACACAGTTAACTGAAAACGAACTGGTCAGTTTACTAGTGTATGTCCAAACAAGTCAACCAATAAAGATTTTTCTAGTGCATCAACAATGAGTACTTTATGTGGATCAGCCATATTTAGAAAAAACATTTGGATCAAAGACTCTCATGCAAGCCATCATACGTCTCTGGATAAAATGTATATGATACATTTGAGTGATGCGAAGTTTGAAGCATGAATAGTCCCAGGTGTAGATGTAATGAGATGGAAGATGAAGGAAAGGGGTAGGCAAACTATTAAAAACTAATAACAGGAGAAAGAGAGGACCTATCCAGGGCCGGATTAAGACAGCGCGAAGCCCGTAGCAAATGTGAAGAAGAAGCGAAGAAGCCCTTGATTTTTGCCGTCCGGGGGAAAATTGTAAGGCACATTACTATTATGAGATAAGGTCTCTATTGGCTAGTAGTTCATGAATTAAATAGTGTCCAGTGAAGTGTGGTAAGAGAAAGAAAGCTTATGGCACTACAAACAATACATATTCCCTTTAGTTCCCATATCACCACCCGAAAAGTTGATTAAATGAACTGAACAGTTATGAAATTTGTTTATTGACAATAAAATCAACTGTATTCCATTCACTAAATAGTTTTTAACTGGTATATTTCATCAATTTACCTTCCTTCCATTCTCCACAGACAAAAGTGAATTTCACACAAGTTGTTGATCTTTACACTAAAATTCTTCTGTAAGTTGTTTTCAAATAAGTAATTCTTTTGCAGCCAGGCATCAACTAACTTTTAAAATCAACAATGATATGTTCAGTATTGAGTTAAAATTCCTCCAACTATCTTCAACCTCACATTTAAATTTGGTCTATGCTCAACAAAAATAAACGTTTCCAAAAAAAATGTATTCCATTATGAACTCAATCAATGAATGTACACATGGCAGGCTATTGTTTCACTATTACTGAAATTAACACTGAAAAATTGAACATATATTTTTTTAAAAAAATACTCTTACCTAAGCAGTAGCAGAATATTCCTCAATGATTCACATTACACAGAAATAATTGATTTAAATATGAGTTGCTTCTCTGTCAGGCATCAAACTACTGAATTTCATATAAATCAGAAGCTAGCAGAGTTTAAGTGTTCTGAATTCCCAAACTGACTACAAACACATTGTCAAGTCAAACAAATATTTATACTAAATTAATAATCACGTTTTCCCAAAATTTGAAAAAGCACAGTTAATTTTGCACAAAAATGGAAACATAAACTATTTCCAGAAATAGTTTATACATTAGCAAAATTCATTCTCCTTTGATAAGCCATTGAACAGTTTTGACCACCAGGCATGCATTTGCAACTTTACTCTCTCACATGTGATTGAGTGTTAGAGTTGAAAATAGTTGTTGTGAAGTGCATATGCAGCATAAGCAAAGTAGCAGAAGATTTGATCAATCCATAAAGAAAGAATCACTGCGTTGAAACTTCCAAATTGAACTATGATTTCAGCTGAGTGAAGAATTAGAGGAATTGCTTGCACACATTTTTAGAAGAATGAGTTATACTTAACGTAAAAATGGTAATTTCTCATGGCTTGCAGGACAAATGCCAAAAAAATATAGATTAGGTTTCACAAATGTACCTGGTTCAATACATGGGAACATTTTTGTATAAATTAAGATGGATATCATAAGCAGAGTAATGAGGAAACATTATGAGGACTAGAAAAAAACAAAGTGTAGACATTGGAAAGGAAAAAAACTGATCAAATTGAGATGAAGAAATGTGAGTAGGAAAGAAATAAACATGAAATTGCATAAAACCATTTAACAGACTGATGAGGTACAAAAATAGTAAAAAATTTACCCAAATTTGACAGATAACTTTAAATATTTCCAAAGTAAAGAGGGCAAGCTATGCTGATTGGTACGTAACCAGTCTCACATGACGACAATGTCACCAGTGTCCCAGAGGCAGATGTGGTCCTGGTTTGCCTGTTCACAGCTTCTTGGATGCACACTCACATCAACATGAACACCCAGCTGTTCAGCACCAACATGCAGCTGTTGCTGAATACCAGCAGCAACCAGTTGTGGTGAGGATTTTAATGGACTACACACTCCTACACGTAGGGAATCACGCTTAAAGTGTGTCCGCTGCTGTGAGTGGTCCTGTATCATCAACAGAACAATATCATCTTTTAGAATTCTCTTTAAAAAAAAGATATTCAAAATAATAAATGAAATATATAATCAAATTTTATAACATTCTTAGTTTAGTTGTTTTAAGTAATTTGTGTAAATGTAATTGATATAATTAATGTACATACTATGCTGCAACAATAAATCTTTTGGTGTATTTGCCCATTTTCTTATGCAATAGTTTATCTGTAAATTGACAACTTTCCACATCCCACAGAGCCAGTTTCTTACATTGGAATCCATTGAAAATGAATGTATTGTATTTTCAGTGGCGTAGCTAGGTCAACAAGGGCCCTGGTGCATAAAATTTATTTTGGGCCCTCAGGCCAGACGGGCGACCTTTGATTTGCTTTGTGTGCTGTTAGGGGCCCCCTGAACTGAGGATGGGGGCCCTTGAATTGTTCTTTAGGGGCCCTGAGCAGTGGTTGGGGCCCCCCCCTGAGCAGCAAGGGCCCTTAGTGAGGGGCTCCTGTGTTCTCAGGGGCCCCTTAGACGATGGTAGAGCTAAAAAAAAAAAAAAAAGGTCGCCAGTTTGCCGCGAAGGCTCGTGGGCCCTCTAAACTGTGCTTGAGGGCCTCTAGAGGTGCGCTTAGGGGCCCCTTGAGGTATGCTTGGGGGCCCCCTCAGCGTGAGTAGCCCCATAGTATTGTATTGTGAAATGTTTAGACTGAAATCATTTATTACAGCACAAATAAAGCATGCTACATTTCCCAGCAATAACATTAGTTCACATGGGTTGTAGTCATTTCTGCTATTAATGCTTCATAGTGCACCAACTACAAGGCAATTACTATCCTGTTAACAGAGGAATCAGTTGGTTAGGAATCATGACTTCTCTCTTAAATTACGGGATAAGATTGTGGGATGTGTAAAAGAAAAAGCCTTTAATTTAGGTCATCAAAGAGATTATATCCTGGACACCTCTTGATCCCAATATGCAAATGTCTTAGACAATCATACACTGGAGCTGAAATCAATAGATCATAACTTTTTAAGTATTCCACATTTGAAAGCAGTGCATTTGTGAAGTATTTGGTTTATACAACATAAATTTTATTTAAATGATTAGACGTTTGATACAAAAATCAGTCCAGACTATATGACAAACATTACAGATATATAAAGCGATTTTATTCTATCATCCTTGAGTTTCACTGTGTAATATTGTCACGGGGCACATTACCCGGTAGGCAATATAGTATTATTTCATTAACAGTTCAAATGATGGGAAACATTATTGAATGAAATGAATTGTTTGAGAGCTCACTGTAGGTTCTTATTCACCATCTTGTACAAGTTCCTGCACCATCACTGGCACTTTATAAAATCAATTTGACCATGCAGAATATGAAATTGGAGTTCATTCCTCAAAGATAACAAACTATCATCACACTCTGCAGTTCAACCAACACTGCACCAACAGTCACACCAAAAAAGTAGCTAATTTTAATTAATCTTAAAATTTGCTTAAAAATGGTTAAAAAGAAACCAATAACATACAAAATGATCGAAAAATACTGAGCTACACTTTTAAAAGACTTTTCCCTGTTTTAAAATGATTTTCACATAATTTTGATTCAAAGAGTAATTCAGACCTGTGCCTATATCAAATTGAGCCACAGTACTGATGACAACACTTAGAAATCAAACCATGGGCATATCCAGTGAGGGGAGGGGCATCTGACCCCCAGGAGAAAAATCAAGTTGTCTGTAGTACGTTTTGACGTGTGAAGAACTGGCTCAGGAGCATTATGGGAGAGGAAAGATTGACTGGATTATGGCTAATGAGTACATCGAAGTTCTGTGAGAGAACACCATGAGATATTGACAAACAAAATCATTGAAAAATTTTCTGAGAATCTGAGATAGTTAATGTTTACATAAAAAACTATAATTGAGTTAAGATATTAATTAACTATGTAGTAGGTCCTTAGATTAAGTGGTTGGATTACTATGTTAATCAACAATTAAAATAGTTTCCTCAATAGTTTGAGTTTCATCTTGTAAGAAATCATCATGTTTGAGGCTCTTACCACACTTCCTAGAAACCAAAACAAGTTGGACCCCCTCCCCCTGTTCATATTTTGCCTCCGCTCCCCCCCCCTCCCCCAGTTCTGATCATAGAAACGTCCTTGAATCAAGCCCTTTTATAATTCAATAACTGTACTCAACAACATTCCTCAAGCGTTCCTGAATCATGTTAGATTTCCTAAACAATTTAATTGTTATGGAACACATGCTCTGGTGACAATTTCTCTACACATCCATTACATTTAAACAAATGTCTTAAAACTAGATAAACTATACAAATGCTTGTAATAATTTTCACTATTCAGTATTCATTAACTTTCCTACACCTGTGGATCTAATCTTGTTTTGACTTGTTTAAGTAACAAAGATAGATACATGGAAAAATGATTTAACGCAGGTAAAAATAAACAAAAAACATGCTAATAAAAATCAATTAAAATTAACCAACCCATCACTAACAAAAGTTGAAATAAAAGTGGTAGACCACAGGAATATCTGATGCAACTGTATGGGTGCCTGCATGAGCTCAGCTACATGTTTCTATTTTCATGAAGAAAGGCGTAACCCAAAGTGTTGATTTTTTTTTGGAGTGTTTTTTTTTTTTGTTGCTGCATTCCTCCCTTCAACTTTGGTGAGCAGTTGTTATATTTTATGTTTCCTGCTCATAAATATTGCCTCACAGCATTAATACCTGAACGAATGTAGTGAGTCAGTTGCATAAAATCTTCTAGGGCTTTCCACTGAGGTAGTGCGTCAATGTAGGACGACGTTTCGAAGCCTTCAAAACGTCACCCTACATTAATGCGTTACCTCGGTAGAAAGCCCTAGAAGATTTTACACACCATTAGTACCTAATCAACTGTTGCAAAAAAAAAAAAAAAAAAAAAAAAAAAAAAAAAAAAAAAAAAAAAAAATCCTAATATGTTGATTTAAATATTGTAGCTTCTGTGCTTTGTTTATATACATTCAGAATACAACATTACTGACATAATACTCATGAAAGAAATTAAATCCTACATTTTTCCTTGATATGATACCTTAACTCAAGAATTGAAAGCAATAAGCAATTTAATAAGATACCTTTAAGCAGTCTAGCAGGCACAGTACTGATGGGATCAGGACTATGACTTTTTTTAAGTAAGGGGCTGCTGATGTGGTGGTATAAACAAGTGAACAAATGGTTACTGATAATAGATGCATGATGTGAAAACAGTAGAGGACTGTGAACAGCTGCAGTGTGATCTGGACAGGAAAGCGAGCTGGGTTGGTAAACATGGGATGAAAATAAAAGCAATGAAGGGAAGAGGAAGCTTATTAGGTACACAGATAAAAACTAAAGGTTGATTATGATTATAAGGTGGAGATAGAATTGCTTGTTGAAGACTTGAAATGTAGTATCTTGGCATAAAATTTGATAACAACCTTAACTGGGCAGGACACATTGGAAACGCAGTAGGAAAAGGTTTCGAAATTCTGCTCTTGTTGGAGAGAGTGATGAGGGAATGAATGAGAGAAGTAAAGGAATTGGGTTACAAAACTTTGGCCAGAATAAGGTAGTGTAGTATGGGACCCACATTTTGAGTATCAAAGGAGTTGGTGCAAAAAAGGGTTGCTAGATTTGTTTCTGGAAATTACTACAGAATGCAATCAGTAACCATACGATAAAAGAGGTGGAATGGGATTCATTGGAAGACAGGAGGAGGGTGAAGAGGGTCACGGGAGTGTACAAGGCGTATTTTGGTGATGTGGCATGGGAGGATATTTGTGTAAGAATTAAAAGTAATGCATGGAAGTGAAAAGATGACCATGATCACAAGCTGGTACTCGATTTCAGGCACAAGGGTGTAAGAAGATTTTATTTTGTAGGAAAGGGTCTCAGGAACTGGAATAAGTTACCAAGAGAAATGATGAATAATTTACTAAAAATGTTGAAAGAATTTGAAGTTTAACTTTGTTGAGGGCAAAAGTGGATGGGTACAGGAAAGGATAAAAATGGATGTGCGGGGGGATTTACATTGGAGCATGCACTCCATCGTAATTAAATCACTAATACTAAATATATAGATGAAGCTGTTAGAATAATTATAGATCAGGATACAACTGGATAGATGAAGGTTAATGCTGTAAAATATTAAAAAGTCACTAAGAAGAATGTTACTGGAGAACTGTAGAAGTTAAATGAAAAAAGTGATAGTATTTACAAAATAGATACATAAATCAAAAGTAATTATAGTCTTGACTAAAAGAAGGAACACTAAACAATCCCTTCAACTGGGCGTGAGTGATGGGTTACTTTCCCTATCCTTCCTTTTTTCATTCATTAAAACATTGTTAGCAGGCCACATCATTCTGTTACAAAACTATATGGGTTGACACTACTTTCATGAAAATGGAGTCATAGTGCAATTAACTTACTATAGTTTCTAAACGATGTTGATTTGATTAAGTAAAACCTTAATAAATCTTGGTGATATCAATAACTGTTCAAAGTACATAGAATAATTAGAAGTTATTCTGTCATAAATATATAAAAAATATTACAAGAGTAAAAAAAAATAATATCAAATACTATAAAACTCATCTCACCACAATTTCTTCCCAGAAACTTGAAGCATTCTCTTTTTTTGAAATTTTTATCTCTGTAAGGCAATATTGTTCACCAAGATCTTTAATGCATCTTTCATAATCTCTCAGCTGGAAAATTGGCCCTGTCAGTATTACCTTTGAGGAAAATGAACCTGAAAACAATAAACCATTTACACCACTTAACTCAATTTATTATTCTTACTCCTAACCTCTCGATATTTTTAATTAAATTTCTTCTCTCAAGTTGTATGAAACTAAACAATCTGACAAGAAAAATTTCAACATAAACATAAGCGTGAATAACTTTTACCAAATCATATAACTGTTAAATCAGGAGGGACTTTTAACATAAGAGGAAAATCAACTTGACCAAAACTAGAATCCTAAGATTGAAATTACCATACAGTTGATGCAACTAGGAGGGTAATACTCAATTGTAGTTTCAAGTCAAGATTAGTGCCCAATGGCTTAATCTTTATATATATATATATATATATATTTCATTCTGTGAGGCAGTCTCCAGCTGCGCCCATAATGTTCTCCCGTTGACGAAGAGTTTATCCCGAAAATTACTTTATTATTTGTGTTTGTGTCTTTTCTGTGTGTTCGTGCCCCACATCCATCATATAAAGGTAAGTGGTGGCTCATTTCCCAATCTTAATTTGATTCCTTTCCACTACTTAGCATCTTTGATTTCATTGGTACTATATATATATATATATGTATATATATAAAACTAAGGAACGATACGGAAATATGACCCAACATTTACCACAGACGGAGGCCGTTGGGATGACGAACACAAAAAAAGAGAAGTGCAGTATTTAAGCATACAGCCTTATTCATGCAGAAGTGAGACACCAGGAGGAGTCAGATGTGTACACGGAGACCTCCGTCTGGTGAATGATGTCGCCGGTGCAGATGGTAGTGTAGGAGGGGAGGGGGGAACTCAAATATTTGATCGATACTGTTGACAGTATATTATCATTGAAAGTGGTAGATCAACACAATAACTGAGTGAGGATACATATATAAAAATAAATTTTGAAAAACTTTAAGTGAAAAATAAAATATCATAAATATAAGAAATGTAAATAGTATAGATAATAATTGCTGGGTCTGGTGGGAGGAATTTATTGGAGAAGAGGCCAGGAGGATGCCTGGTGTCCAGGATATTCTGATAATCTAGTTCCTGTCTACGTAGTTGAGAGGAGGTTGTGTTGTCAGGGAAAACGCTGATTGCCCTAACTGAGAAACAGATGTTAAAATTATTCAGTTTGTGGGAACTGGCATGTTTTGCAACTGGATGGGCCTCATTGTTAGTATATACTGTCTGCCTGTGGCCATTCATTCTGATAGCTAGTGGGTTAGTAGTGAGGCCTATATATGAGCTGGAGCTCTGGAGGCATGTAAGTTGATATATGAGGTGTGTTGTCATGCAAGTAGCATGACCAATGATGCAGAATGTTTCACCAGTGGTAGGATTGGAGTAAGTGGTAGTGGCTGGATCCATGCTGCATGTTTTGCAGCGGGGTCTGTTACACGGGAATGATCCCTGTGGTAGTTTGGGGGAATTACTGGGTGAACCAAGATATTTTTTAGATTTGGTGGTCTGCTAAAACATGCATGGGGCAGTGGGTAGGATTTTATGGAGAATGGTGCGCATCCCGGAGAAGGAACGTAGGAAGTCATGCCCATGGCGAAGGATTAGGTTAATAGACTCGAGACTAGGGAAGAACAGAGGGATGAAAGTGGGGCTGCAGTTAGTTTCGAGGGGTACAGCCTTAGAGTGGTTGTGTACAGGAAGGGCTACAGCATGAGAGATTTGTTTGTGTACTAAGTCAGGAGGGTATCTGTGGGAGATGAGAGCTCCAGACAGGTTTTCTGTGTATTGGGAAAGAGATTCTTCATCAGAGCAGATGCACCTTCCACGGACGGCCGACGCCCAGACTGTAAGGAAGGAAACAGGAAGAGAGGAGGAGGGTGAAGAGTTGTATATTGGTGATGAGGCATGGTAAGAAATCGGTGTAAGAATTAAAAGTAATGCATGGAAGGGAAAAGATGACCATGATCACAAGCTGGCACTCGCGTTTAGACACAAAGGTGTGTGATGATTTTCTTTAATAGGTAAGGCTATCAGAGATTGGAATAAGTTACTAAGAGAACTGATGAATAATTTGCCAAAAATTTTGAAACAATTTAAAGTTGAAATTTGTAAATGTGGGTACAGGAAAGGGGGGGGGGGGAAATGGGTGTGTAGGGAAATTGCCACTGAACGTATGCTGCATCGCAATTAAATCAAAATGTTATTTAAAATGCTATTTCTTTTCTTCTATAATGAACTTGTTCATAAAAGAGGGATAAAAATAAGGAAGGAAAAGGAAAGTAAATTTATCAGTTACCACAGATGTAGGTAACAGGGCTAGTAAACACAAACACACTTTACAATAGTATGTGATTGCAGCTCTCAGTGTGAACTCATCTGTCTCTATTGCCATATCTCTCACTTCTAAGTGACATGATTAAGGTTTATACCAAAATATTGTAAAGTGTGTGTTCATATTGGTTTTTTGTCAAGGTTGTCTCCCTCCATCTGAAGTGAGTGATTGGGTGGTTACTTCCCTTTTCCTGCTTTATTTTCATTGCCTAAAATCATTTTAATTGCCTCTATATTGGAATCAGATAAAAGCATTTCATGCATTTATTTCAGTTAATGTAACCAAAAATATAACTGTTGTTGATATATGTTAGAAAATGAGAGCTTATCTGATTACGTATTGCTATCTTACTTACAAAGTGTATAGTTAAGTCCCCAACAAAGCATTGCTCCTGCTGACTGCCATAAACAACAAAGGAGAAGAAGCCACAACATTGTGGTCTATCTGAAACAGTAAGGTTAATGAATTATTAAAACCAAAACACTTACCAATACATTGGAAAAATGTAAGTATACAGCTCTTCCACAACTACCTGAAAAAAAGGCAGCTCTTTGAAATGTTGAGTACATTGTTTACAGGAATGAACAGATATGTCCTTACTCCAATAAATTATGAAAGCGTGTTATGTTTCAACAGCTCTAACATAATGGTTGTACACTATAAGGAAAAAGAGGGACATCAACAATTGTTTCACAGATATCTGTAACGTCATGGTAAACTACAGCATAATATAAAATTCATCCCCATAGCAATGGAAGAAGGAAACTTATATCATTGCCAGTGGAATAAGAAGCACTTGCATGTTTGTTCTCAATTTGTTTGCTACACTGGTACTGTAGAAAATTATTTTAATATTTTCTCAAGTAGGGAGACAAATATGTAGTTCTCAATTAAATTTTGGTTTAGGATTCTTTGGAAAACCTATGGTGTTGAATCTGAAATTAACATTCTGAAATCTTCAGAACTATTAAAAGAAACTAATCTGACTGTGAAACCACCCCTGAAACCATGTTCCCATCCAAATTCTGGAGGTAGAATTTAAACCAATGTTACCGGTGTTAAATAAGTTAAGTGTTGGCTATAAATGGGGAGATTAACAGGTCACATAATAAGATAAAAGTTGTTTGGAACATTATTGAAAGAAAAATCAGTGTATCACCCCTTGAACATAAACCTGTAACATTAAACATCAATACTGTACAAGTAAATCACCACTCTTCCATATGAAATTCTTTTAATAATTACTTATTGATGGTTGATGAAAAAATAAATTACTTATTACTAATACAAATGCTGTAACAATACTTAATTCCTTGCCATCAAATGGACCATGAAGTCCCATTTCCTACCAGTCAAAATGTAGTTAAGATTTATTAAATCCCTCAAAAATAAAAAGTTTTTTAACAATGAGGTCTTTTTCTCATATTCTGAAACAATGTGGCATCAGTATTAGCAGAGTTATCAGTTATATTTTAAACAGTTCTTTTGAAGAAGGTATCTTTCCAGAATCAGTCAAGAAGTCAGTAATCAAAATGCTTTGTAAGAATGGTGATACCTTGGAGACTGTGAACTGTAGACCCTTCTATCAACATTTTCAAAGATCTTTGAAAAAGCAATGTCACAGAGGTGTCTGCACCATGGAGGAAGGAATTCCTTCCTCCATGGTATACAAATCTATACATTAGTGATCAACTTGGTAAAGCACAGTTTGGTTTTAGGTAAGGTGTTTCAACAGAATCAGCAACTTTTGGTTTTCTAGATAAAATATTGGAGGCAAAGCACAATATATTAAATTACTTAAGAATCTTCTTTGATCTGCTAAGGCCTTTGATTTTCTTTATCATAAGATTCTCCTAGGTGACTCAGAACACTTTAGTGTTAGCGGTAGGCCACCTTAGGGATGATTCTGCAGTTCTTAATTTACGACAATGATCTTCCACTTGTATTATTAGATGGTAGTGAAAATATGGTGCTTTTTACAGATGATAATAGGATATCATTGAAATACCCATCAGTACAAAATCTAAAACAAGAATAGGAGACCCAGTTACTTCAATTGATAAAAAAAGTAGTAAATAAAGCAAAGGAGAGTTTTAATGTAAGTTCCAAAGGAAAAGCATTCAATGAAAGCACTTTCACAAAATTGCTTGGTGTTTATATAGATGTATGTATCATATTGTGTTGAATAGTGAGTTGAACTGGTAGGAACATATTCAGCAACTTCTTAATTCACCCTTAATTCTGCAATGTTTCACTGAGCTAGAATAGCTGAAACAGAGACAAGGAATTTGCTATAGTTTGCATATTGTCAGTCCACTTTCATTTATGTTATCTTGTTTCAAGGAACCACTTCACAAGCTCATAAGATATTTAAGACACAAAAGGATGCTCAAGGAATTACTTGTGGGCCAAAACCATGAGCATCATGCAGAAAGCTGTTTAGAAATCTAGGTGTACTTACTGTACAATTCTAGCACATTTCAGATACTCCCTAATTTTTGTAGAGAAAAATCCTGACTGTTTTAATCTTAATGTTGATATTCATAATACTGTGAATAAATATAACATTCACGAAGATTACATACAAATCATTGTAAGCAGAAGCGGCGTAAGGCGTGGGCGACCGCCTACGGCCTCGCACCCCGAGGGGCCTCGAGGCCAGAAAGTTTAAGCAACTTAACCAGTAAAACAGATTAGCACCATTAAAAGCCGTCACTACGACTAAATATTTTACTCATCATAATGCGATAAATCCTACAAGTTAGCAACTAATATGGCAATATTTGCTGGCGTTACAATGACTCTACCGTGGAATCTTCGGCCACCGGGTTTATTTCATTCAGTTTGCTTCTCGTCTACGTTCATGTTTCTTCTGTTCTAACGAGATTTCCCGTGCTTGGTCCACTACATGCGACCGGACATAAAATGTCCAGTTTATTAATAAATTTTAAAAATTGTGGCTTAATGGCTTCTCAGATGTGAAGGTAAATCCACTGAAGGCAAGCCCTCTGAACCAAATTTCATTCAAGCCAAGCCCCCCCCCCCAAACCAAAGTCCGCTCAAGCCCCTCCCCCCAAACTAAAATCCTGGATCCGCCCCTGCTCCTTACCATCTGCATAATTCAACTTTTGTGTGTTCTAAAGCTTACGATAGTTTTAGTCACAAATGCGATTATCGTTAAGCGATTGGTTTATTATTTCAGTTACCAACGTCGACGGAACGTCCTGAATGTTTTGTTCCCGGAGAGTTAAAGAATAAAAAGTATTATTAATTTGTTCGTTACAAATACACAATGAGTGAATTATCAAAGAAAATATAGAAACATTACTGTCTGTGGTTGTAAAATGCAGGGGTGTAATATAACTCTCAAAGCATAAAAAATATTTTAAAAAAATAATAAAAATGAGTGATAAGATGACTAGAGGAAGCGCCATCGTAGTATGTGGACCATCGCAATTAAGTTACAATAGTAATAAAAAAAAAGACTTGGCTGCGTAAGGGAAACGATTGCATCGCATCTTGAAAAATTACTTCTACTTTGGTCTTTGAAATTTAATGTCATAAAGGCAATGAAACACGGTTTCTTCCGCAGAGGTTTTTGTTACTTTTGAATTAGAGTTTATCATAACAATTAAGTATAAAAAATTGCCCTGTAAATTTTACTTTTTATAAAGTACATTCGCCCCTCCCCCGCGAGCAAATGTACGGTCGTGAATATCTGAAAAGTTGGCATTATTGTCAGGGCCGGCGTTAGGGAGGTGTAAGTGGGGTCAAATGTACAGTACCTGGGCCCCGCCGTCTGATGGGGGTCCCTTCACGGCTCTAGGGGCCCAGGCCAGAAGCCAACAATCCGCCCATTGTCTGCCCGCCTGTTTGTAGAGCTTAAAAAAAAAGAAAAAATGTCGCACATTTTACCCCGGGCCCGAAATTCCTAGCGCCGGCCCTGATTATTGTTTCCGGACATGGAAATCTGAGAAGTTAGCAAACCTATTCTCAACTGCTAGAAAGACAATGAGAGTGCCGCATTGTGATGCAGTCGTTTGTTGTATGTATTTTATTTTGTGTTTCCGATAGATTCGGAATGTGAAAATCAGTGTCGTTCAGTGTTCGGAAACGTTAAGTATTACATAATTAGGAAGTGCGAATGCAGGCTTTCCCGGCGAATAAATGATAACAAATCTTCTAGGGTTTGCAGCCGGATTTTATTGTAAAGCGACAAGCTTTCGGCTATTAGCTCAGTAGCCATCTTCAGGTCGATTATGTATCGGCGATCTTGCCTTGATGGATATCAGGCGTTTACTGGTGTCGCTTAGCAACCTCATGACGCTCGGAGTCCCGCTTCACTGTGATTGGTCGAGGCAGCGGTGACCCATCCAAGTGCTCACCACGCTGACCGTTGCTTAACTGCCGGAGCTTAGCTGTGGCGGTCACCCATCCAAGTTCTCACCACGCTCAAGGTTGCTTAACTGCCGGAATCTAGCTGTTGTGGCACGCAACCAATAGGTTAGGAAATCGTCGAGTCCCCGCCCTGATTGGTCGATTGGGTCCCTCTCACTTGGCTGTCCACACTCCACCGGATCGCCGGCAACCAGGGAACGTGACCCGCAAAGTATAGATAACCCTGGTTTCCAAGCGTTTGCTCAGCAAATAACCCATGTCACGGTTAACCAGGTTGTTATGTAACCGTATTTCTATGGCTTCTTTAACCACGGACTCCCAAAAGAACGAACATTTTGTCAGCACCTTCACGTTGTCAAAATCCATTCTATGGCCATTTTCAATTACATGTTGGGCAATAGTAGATTTATCCATCTGAAAAAGCCGAATGTAGCGTTGATGTTCCGCCACACGGGCCTTGATTGTGCGTACGGTCTGTCGAATGTAAGATTTCCCACATTCACACTGTATACTATACACCCCCGGCGTCTTCAGCCCCAAGTCGTCCTTCACAGAACGTAACAGGTCACGTATTTTGGCAGGAGGACGAAATATGCTCTTAATACCATGTCGACCTAGTATCCTGCCAGCGTCATGAGGTTGCTAAGCGACACCAGTAAACGCCTGGTATCCATCAAGGCAAGATCGCCGATACATAATCGACCTGAAGATGGCTACTGAGCTAGTAGCCGAAAGCTTGTCGCTTTATAATAAAATCCGGCTGCAAACCCTAGAAGACTTGTTATCAATTAGGAAGTGATTAATGATCAATCCAATACGTTCAACAGTATAAGTAAAGAAATGCTTTATGTACAGAACTTTCAGAAGTCTTATTTGTGAAGAAAAACAACAGTGTACCTGCTCATTAAAAGCATATGTTATTCTCAATAAAATAATAAGGTAAGAAATAATTATATATATATATATATATATATATATATTAATGTGTTATATTTAATCCACCTAGTAAAGTGAAAGTGTTAGAGAGTTAAATCAATATTTATGAAATTTGGTAGAGAGGTTTAATGGTACAGAAGTCGTATATTAGCTAAATCGGTCCTGGTGGTTGTTGAGATTTATCGAATCTAAACGTGCCTCCTCACCTACTGGAGATTCATACACTTCTCTGAATGTACCTATATCGAATCTCCAAACAATCAATATCCAAAATTGTAAAAGAAGTTTGTGATACTATCACATCAGTTCTTCCAAGCAAATACAGGCAAATTCATTGCAATTATTAACAACAACTTCAAACTCATGAACAATTTTGTAATTGAAATTATATTTTCTCTTTAAAAAAATCAACTAAATTAATTAAATATTCACTTGTCCACTCGAACACAGTAGATGTAGATATACATAACAATCGAGGATCAATAGCAACAAGGAACAAGCCGTCTACTCCAAACGAACAACAATTTCAAACTCGACAATGTTTCCTTTATTTTCTTTGATCTCCACCGCTTCTGGAAGCAATTAACTTCTAGGTACTTTAGTTTCTGTTGACAGAGACAATGGAAAACTTCAATAAATATTGGGCAACATGATGGAACAGTTGCATTAACAAGCAACATCAGCAAGATGTTCCTCTGTATTCTATTTAATGTGTGCGTCTTAAGAGTCAAAAACATCAGTTGAAAATCGAGCTTAGCGCCCTCTGCCACCCACAATATTTGTGAATAGCAGAGTATATATGTAGATGTAGAATGTTGTCTTATGGAGTATGGACTTTGTCGTACATTTCAGACCAATTTCCTGTATAACATTAGGTTTTTTTAGTTATAAGCCAAAATGTGAAAACAGAAAGTAAGCCACGAGAGCTCTGTTCAGGGCGAACTAACACAGTGTCGGTGTATTCCTCTCGAAGGAACGAACTCCGGAGATTTGGACAAATGAAAGGGAAGGGGGGGGGGAGGTTTAAATAAATGTCACTAATATGTTTTAAATTTTATTTTGAAATTTAGAAGCATCTAACATTTCTTGTGTTTTAGCATATAATCATAAAAGGTATTACATAAATATCAAAATTTAGTTGTATTTGTAACTGCTTTTACCCAAGAAATTTTCATTCAGTTTCTTTCCTTCCTCCACACTTGTTCCATCCTGCAGAATATGCGTTCGCAAGAAGCATTAGAAACAGGAATGGAAAGAAAAAAACGTGACAAACTTCTTCAGTTCTGGACAGCTCTGTCTGTGATTCGATTTCGCAAAGAAGTCTATCCAGCGTAAGTCAAGTCGATTCTCTTCAGTGAGAAGTGGTTGAATTTCACGGAGAAATTCAACTTCATCGTTCAGTTCATCAGTACCTAAACCAATTTCTAAATGATCTTGCAGTGTGCTAATTCCATCCCATGTAATCAGTTTTTTCAGTGATAAATTTCATTACTTGGTAACCTGGGTCTTCAAAGTTTTATCAATTTTGTAAATGATTAACACACCATGTGAAATTTATTAACACCAATTATTTTTCTAAATAACTCCTTCTAAAAACAAGTGAATTTTATTTTAGTCTCCAGACGCGTTCCGCCTCTTTTTTTTTTTTTTTTTTTTTTTTTTTTTTTTTTTTTTTTTTTTTTTTTTGAACCATCAAACTGCTTTAGTAAATTCGTAGCAGATTTTTCATAAAATTGGTCGTTCTATGTTTTGTTGCTTGAGTTACAAAACAATCATTTTGTTATGAATTACAGTGTTTGTTACTCTGTTGGCTTCCGGTGATTTAATGGCGTTCTGAAACACAGGCCTACAATATATTTTGCCCCCGCCTCACATAACCCAAAGTAGCTTTCCAGAGCCAACGCCCCCAGACCGAGCTACGTGGTTTATGGACGGTCCGTAACCGTTGGTATGAAATTTACCAAAGCACAAGGTCAGACGCTTCAGAAGACAGGATTGTGTTTATCAGAACCTGTTTGTGGATTCTTTCATTTTTTTTTATTTTTATTTTTTTAGTACAGAAGATTGTAAGAAGGACATCTGACAAAGCCATAAAAAGTGATTGTATTTTTATAAATAAAAATTTAAGTTTTTTTAAAATACTTTATAAACCCTGTCATCTTGCACCTCCAGAGGGCCTCGCAAACTTATCTCACCCACATAAAATTTTGGTCTCGTCCCGCCACTAATTGTCAGTTGTACAGAAAAGGATAACATTCATTAAAGCTTCTTTATTTGCTGTCCTACCAAAGGAAACAAAACATTATCCATGAAAACCTAACAGCTTTATATACAGACTGAAGGAGTTTCTGCTTCAGAAACCATTTTACTCTGTAAAGGAGTTCTCTTCTTAGAATTTGGTAACTAAGTATGAGTGAGAAAATACTACACATGTGGAGTATCGAAGGGGAAGGTGATAAAGTTATTTAGAATAACCAATGCAGCAATACGTTATCTGGAAAGTTTACTCATATATAGCAACTAACAAGAAATGATATGTATTTTCAATTAACAATGGAAATTGTCTAAACTAATTGGTTTTTAAGGAACTAACTGTTATCAGTAGTTGGTAATATTACTGGCTTCTTAATAATTCTATGTACTGTTCCCCATCCCTAATTCTGTTCTCACATGGTATCAGAGTGAGCATATCTATTCTAATTTAAAACCCTTCAAGTTTAGCATATAGATGTGGAAAGGAAAAATGGTATTTGCTACATTCATTTCCATGAAAAAAGCTTAAAATTAAGATTATTTTCAGGTTTAATTTGTATGACCTAAAAAAAATTAAAAAATGTATATATTTCAATTTCAAGTTGTATTAACCAAGGTGCATGGGGCAAACAAAGGAAAAAGTCTAAAAAATAAAATCATCAATTAATGGAAAGAAATGACTCAACTGTTTCTTTTGTGTATCAGTGACATTAATGAAAATGTTGAGTCACATGATAATATTCTCTTTATGACACAACACTTTTAATGAAAGGTGAAACTGAAGAAGGTATTAATAAAACCACTATACAGCTATCTGCATGGTCCAAAAACAGCCATTTAATAATAAATTTTGATAAAACCATTGCAGTAAATTTCAATACTGCTCAAAAACAGGAATTCTGCTAACCCACACATTATTTTGAACAATCAGACTTTAGCAAACAGATTAGACTCAAAATTTTTAGGTTTATGGATTCAATCTGATCTTAAATGGAATAGACATATTCAATATTAGAACCATGGGCATATCCAGCGAGGGGCAGAGGGGGGGCTGCTGCCCCCCCTTAGAAGAAAAATTAAGTTGCCTTCAGTACGCTTCGACGAGTGAAGAACTGACTCAGGAGCACTTTGGGAGAGAAAGATTGACTGGATTATGCCTGATGAGTGTGCATCAAAATTTCGTGAAAGAACACCGTGAGATATTGACAAACAAAGTTTTTGAAAAATTTTCTGAGAATCTGAGACGATTAATGTTTACATAAAAAACTAACTGACTTACGATCTTAATTAACTACATTTTAGGTCCTTAGATTAAGTGGTTTGATTACTATATTAATCAATAATAAAATAATTTCCTGATTAGGATTGAGTTTCATTTTGTAAGAAATCGTCATGTTTCAGTCCCTCACCCCACTTCCTCGAAAACAATTTGAGTTGCCCCCCCCCTAGTTCAGATCTTGCCCCCCTCAAGTTCTCATCCTGGATACGCCCTTGATTAGAACTCTAAATTAAATCAAACCTGTTAAGCATTATGTATCTTAAAATTAACCACTAGTAAACAAACTTTGAAAAATGCATACTTTGCCTATTTTCATTCGCAAATAAAGTATGGAATTATATTCGGGGGTTTATCATCATATGCACTAAGTACTTTCAAAATTCAGAAGAGACCAATAAGATTATAAGAATAATGATGAATAACAAATCATGGGAATCTTGTAGACCCTTATTTAAACATATAAATATTCTCCCACTATCGAGCATTTACATCTTTGAAAGCATTCTGTCTTTTAGAAATAATATCATAGGTAAAGATGCAACTCCAAAAACAAATAATGAGGTACATGAGCAATTCACAAGGAAACAATTAGATTTTCATATTATGCATACAAAAATGTATCAAAATGGAACATTTCACATATGGATTAAGCTTTTCAATTAACTACTGTATAATATAAAAGCAACATAATAAAGGGGAAATTTTGAGAAATCGTTCAATACCACTCCTTTTACTCTGTAATAGAATATGTGAATTATATGAAATAATTTAATGTAAATATCTTAATTTATAATTGACATGTCTGATATCATTATGTATTTGGTACATGTATATAATTTAGAGGACAATAAAAGACTACCGGTACTACTACTAGCACGACAGCTTGTCGACATTAAGACACCCATTATGATCAAAAACTCAAAGTATAATTTTTAATAAGGTAAAGAATTTGAATTTTTTAAATAAAAGAGCTAGGAAGATTAAAGTAGCCTTAAATGTGAGAGAGACATTTGTTTAATAATAATAACATAACAGGTTAATAGTAATTTGGGATATAAAGGGAGAAAAACAGAATTTTAATATTGAAGCTTTATGACTTTGCCATGAGGGACTTTTAAAAATTAATAGCCCATTAACAAGTAAATGTACAAGAAATTTGTCATGACTAAAAAGATTCTAATTAAATTAAAAGTTTTGGGATTTTTGTAATTCACAAGAGAATAGTGCTTCCCAGCGGGAATATACCGAGATACCAGAACATTCATAGCCAGAGAGTATATAATGCAGCCATTTTCTATGCCACTTCAACCAGTAACAACCTAATGGTCGAACAGTAAGGGCCTTATTACACTAGGCCACCTGGAGGCGCAGCCAGCCACTCCACTGGTGACGCTGCTCGACACTGGACATTGACTGTTATTACACTAGGGTCTAGGGCAGCCAGTGGCGTCGCCACAAACTGGCAGCCAACTGGTTTGTTGGTAAGAGTATCAGGGATTGGAACGAATTACCAAGTGTAGTGATGAATAATTTACCAAAAACGCTTAAGGAATTTAAAATTAAAATTTGTAAATCGGAAAAGTAAATGGGGAAGGAATTTAACATTCCAACTATAAAAGAAAATTTAAAAAGCTACGGTAATTAGAAATGCTTCTTGCTTTACCCTTTTGTCTTCTCTACACTTTCACTTCCATTCATTTCCACAATGACATTCTGTAGTTCACTGGACATATTGAACTACACAATTCGCATACAATGCGAGGATAAAAGCAAACAGAGGGCTTGGTTGTGGGAGAATGCGAGTGGCTGGCTGGTTGCGTCACCAGTTTCCTGTACGCGTCGCCAACAGAGTCACCACTGGCGTGGTTGCGCCGCCAGGCAGCCTAGTGTAATAAGAGGCAAAGTGTCGAGAGAGTACCAAAATATAACTACAAAAAAGTCTTATTCTCTCTTGCCTCGGAATAAGTTTGCGGACACTAATACTCTTTTTAGAAAGGAAAACTTTATTCTAAATTGCATGGCAAACTGTTAAGGAGTCAACAATAGTAGTGTTTAAACAATCCAACAGGTTTGCTCTAATTCTTGGCTATCCGGGTGGCGCCGCGTCATATTTCTTAATACCGACGTTTCGACCCTCATTCTGGGATCTTCTTCCAGGGCAGAACTGCGTCTTCGGTCAGTGAGCGGTCTCGATTTATAGCGGAGGTCCGCGTCCGTCTAGATGGTTCGATTTGCCCGGCCAATCAAAGGTCCGAGCCATCACGTGGTCCGTTGGCCTGGTGGGGCACGGCGCGGTCTGGTGGGGGGTGACACGTGACATGCTCTCTCCGCACCAGAGAGAGCCAGGCGTCGTGTAATTTGAGCCCGTTGTCGTCGTTAATATTATTTGGGCGTTTAGCGATTTCTAACGCCTCCTTTACTCTCCTTGGCCCCCACTTTTCTTCGCGCACTATAAGTGTAGTGTTGTCGAAATCTATTGCATGATTGGTTTCGGATGCATGACGTGCTATGGCGGATTTTTCAATGTTATTAGATTTGTAGTTTCGAATATGCTCGCGCAGCCTGTCCTTTATAGTGCGCCCTGTCTCTCCTATGTACATACGACCACAGCTGCACGGAATCTCATAGACCCCGGCAACCTGTAGTGGAGGCAGTCTGTCTTTAACTTTGACGAGCTGGTCGCTGACTTTGCTGTGCGCTTTGTAGACAGGTTTTATGTCAACTTTTTTGAACAGCTTCCCGATTCTGTCAGTAACGCCACTTATGTAGGGTAAAACTACTACTTTGCGTTCCTGAGAGGTGGCTTGATTAGATGTTGAATTAGCGTCTTTCTCTGTCATGGCTGCCTGCAAAGCCCGTCTAATACAATGATTGCGATAGCCGTTGGACTTGAATGTATATTGCAGCGCCTCCAACTCCGTCGTCAAACTGTTTGCGTCACACACTTTCGTCGCTCTTGTATACAGGGTCGTGAGGACGCCTTGGATTTTTTTTTTTTTCACACTGCTACATACATTCAAGTCCAACGGCTATCGCAATCATTGTATTAGACGGGCTTTGCAGGCAGCCATGACAGAGAAAGACGCTAATTCAACATCTAATCAAGCCACCTCTCAGGAACGCAAAGTAGTAGTTTTAACCTACATAAGTGGCGTTACTGACAGAATCGGGAAGCTGTTCAAAAAAGTTGACATAAAACCTGTCTACAAAGCGCACAGCAAAGTCAGCGACCAGCTCGTCAAAGTTAAAGACAGACTGCCTCCACTACAGGTTGCCGGGGTCTATGAGATTCCGTGCAGCTGTGGTCGTATGTACATAGGAGAGACAGGGCGCACTATAAAGGACAGGCTGCGCGAGCATATTCGAAACTACAAATCTAATAACATTGAAAAATCCGCCATAGCACGTCATGCATCCGAAACCAATCATGCAATAGATTTCGACAACACTACACTTATAGTGCGCGAAGAAAAGTGGGGGCCAAGGAGAGTAAAGGAGGCGTTAGAAATCGCTAAACGCCCAAATAATATTAACGTCGACAACGGGCTCAAATTACACGACGCCTGGCTCTCTCTGGTGCGGAGAGAGCATGTCACGTGTCACCCCCCCCCCCCGGACCGCGCCGTGCCCCACCACGCCTACGGACCACGTGATGGCTCGGACCTTTGATTGGCCGGGCAAATCGAACCATCTAGACGGACGCGGACCTCCGCTATAAATCGAGACCGCTCACTGACCGAAGACGCAGTTCTGCCCTGGAAGAAGATCCCAGAATGAGGGTCGAAACGTCGGTATTAAGAAATATGACGCGGCGCCACCCGGATAGCCAAGAATCAGTTGACTCTGGCCGCGGAAGCCTACGATTACAGGTTTGCTCTAATTTGGGGTACAAATCTAACTATATTTGCAAGTTGAGTTAAGATATACACAGACGGAAAAAAAAATCCCAACACCAAGAAAAAATTATTGTAGAGTAATGAAATTTGGACAATGCATTTGTCAAGTTAACATGTTTAATTGATTAAATTTTCAAGATCACAGGTTAATTTAAGCTCAAGAAAATGCATTTCAAATGTGAAATACTGTTAAATTAATAGCCGGTGAAACCTCCAGAATTTTGAATGCAAGCCTGCAAACGTGAATGCATTGTGTCATACAGGTTTCGAATGTCACTTTGTGGTATGGAGTTCCATGCTTGTTGTACTTGTGCTGTCAATACTGGGACGGTCAGTGCTGGCTGTGGATGATGCTGGAGTTGTCGTCCAATGATATCCCATACGTGTTCAATTGGAGACAGATCTGGTGATCTCGCAGGCCAAGGTAACATGTCGACACTCTGTAGAGCACGTTGCGAGACAACAGCGGTATGAGGGCGAGCGTTATCCTGTTGAAAAACTCCCCCTTGAATGCTGTTCATGAATGGCAGCACTACAGGTTGAATTACCAGACTGACGTACAAATTTGCAGTCAGTGTGTTTGGTATAACCACAAGAGTGCTCCTGCTGTCATAGGAAATTGCTCCCCAGACCATGACTCCAGCCCTGTAGCGTGCATTCCACTGACTACAAGCCATCGCCGTTTGCGACTCCAGTGGTGTCAAGCCAGAGCTCATTGGAGGACGGAGTGGAGATCTGTTGTGTTTTCTGATGAAAGCAGGTTCTGCCTTGGTGCCAGTGATGGCCGAGTGTTGGTCAGAAGGAGGCCAGGGGAACGCCTGCAACCAAACTGTCTGCGGCCTAGACACACTGGACCTACACCTGGAGTCATGGTCTGGGGAGCAATTTCCTATGACAGCAGGAGCACTCTTGTGGTTATACCAAACACACTGACTGCAAATTTGTACGTCAGTCTGGTAATTCAACCTGTAGTGCTGCCATTCATGAACAGCATTCAAGGGGGAGTTTTTCAACAGGATAACGCTCGCCCTCATACCGCTGTTGTCTCGCAACGTGCTCTACAGAGTGTCGACATGTTACCTTGGCCTGCGAGATCACCAGATCTGTCTCCAATTGAACACGTATGGGATATCATTGGACGACAACTCCAGCATCATCCACAGCCAGCACTGACCGTCCCAGTATTGACAGCACAAGTACAACAAGCATGGAACTCCATACCACAAAGTGACATTCGAAACCTGTATGACACAATGCATTCACGTTTGCAGGCTTGCATTCAAAATTCTGGAGGTTACACCGGCTATTAATTTAACAGTATTTCACATTTGAAATGCATTTTCTTGAGCTTAAATTAACCTGTGATCTTGAAAATTTAATCAATTAAACATGTTAACTTGACAAATGCATTGTCCAAATTTCATTACTCTACAATAATTTTTTCTTGGTGTTGGGATTTTTTTTTCCGTCTGTGTATTTGCATGAATGAATGCTTTTAATCACTGTTGAGACTTGAAGTATAACCTGCAAATTTCATATGTGGTTTTGAATGTTCCGATTCAGCCTTCACTGATATTTCTAACATGTGCTCTGTACCAGCAGTAACTACATCAAATTTTCAAAAATGTATCTAATTAGTAACAGAAGTGACTTTTTTTATTCGTATGTCTAAACTCTCCACCGTTGTCTGTTACGGTAAGAGAACTAAACAGATCGGCCACCAAAAGGCATTATATAAATCCAGCACCGTCTTCAGGAAAGGTATCAGAAATATCACATAACAGGCATCACGATCAAGTTTATGTGCGAATGTTGCAGAACCTCATTGCACATTACGGCATTACAAAAGCCAGACACTTCAGCAATCGTGGGAAGAAATACACTTCTGTGCCAGTGTGTGAAAATTGCAACTCCAAGATGGAAATACGTGATTACAATGAAATTTATTTCACAGATTATGGACACAACAATACACAAATGATTAGAATTACAGTATTGTACTTACATCTTGACCATAAGAATTCAGTACACTGTGAAGCCGCTACGAGCTGCAATAACTGTTTCTAGACATCGTGGCATGGAAGCAAAAAGATGAATTAGGTTATGGGAAACACATTGCCACACAGTTTTTAGGCACGACCTCAAAGCATTGACAGTGGTTGCAGGACGACCAGAACCAACAAGCTGCTGATCAACCATAGAATAGATATGTTCGACTGACAACATATTGGGTGAAGTTGCAGGACAGGAATGAAGGCTTGCACATTTCACGTGGGCTGGGCATTGTCATGCTGAAATATGGAAAGTGAAGCTGCCTGCAGGAGGGTCAGTGTTTGGCCTCTAAAACTTTCCTGATATAGTGGTTACCATTCAGATTGACATAGGATTCGAGATCATATAATATAGCCAATGGTGCCCTTAACCATCACACTTAAAACTCAACAATGCAATGATTGAAATTGTGTTCATTAAGACAGTGTCTAACACAAACACTGTCATCACTGTAGGGCAAGTTGAAGATGGACTGGTCCAATAAGCACGCTAGTGATAGCGTTCACGTATCCATTACGGTCTGAAGTGCTGGTAGTTCCTGGTCAGTGGAAGCCGAGGAATAGCATGCGTGCCATCAGACCAGCTCTCAACAGATGGTGTCACAAAGTAGACACGGGCATGTGTAGAGCTGTTGAAGTGCTCTAACGTCGAGCCAACGCTGTGGACGAAGAGCTGTTCACCCCGCGCTGTTGTGTATGAGCCGCATTGTGATGGTACTACAAACCCGTTCCCAGTGACCAATTATTCCTCGACGATCGTACACACTCGTATGCTTATATTGCACGCATTAACATGAACGAGCTATACAGATACTGTATTCATCCTCAACAGTTTCCAGGCACAAGGCTCTCCATTTCCTTCTTTCATCCCATCACCTCTCTGTCACCACTTTGTTCCAGTCCTCTCCTCTCTTCCATACACACTCCTTCACTCCTTTCAGCCATCCATATCTTGGTCTTCCTCTGGGTCGTTTACCATGCATCTTAATTTCATGTTTTTTTTTTGGGGGGGGGGGATTCTCTGAGCCTTTATTCTCTTTACATGTCGATACATACCATCTCAGTCTGGTTCTTTCTACCGATACTGAATTGCAATTTTTAATTTCGTTTTGTCAACTCCGGTCACACAAAAGATGGCGCTGCTGGGCCTATGTGCATGTCTTATTTCTGAAATACTATTCTCTTTTTATGGTTTTACAGTTCTACACATGCTTTGATTTTGGAGTGTTCATATCACTCCTTCAAGGTGTTGCAAGTTTCACAAAGTTATGTAGTATTTGACATGTAACTAGAATCAGGAGGAGAAGAGCCTCCTGCAAATTTAAGAGATGATAAGGTGCAGCAGGCTTTTGGAAATATACATATACAAGGGGAAAAAATTATTCTGCTGTGAGGTAGTAACGGTGAGCGAAGTGTAAGATCTCTTTTGCAGGATCATTTAGGCACTGGTTACCGGGTAACGAATTTTTTTCAGTATTAGATCAGAATGTAGAGTATATGTGATCACTATGTAGGGTGTGAACAAGATGGTTAAGAAAGGGAGCGTCCATAAACTACGTGGCCTCATTTTAGCCTTCCTTGGACCCACCTCCTCTCCAACGTAGCCTGAAGTGGCTTTTGCCTCTACACTCCGCCCCTCTCCCCGTGTGCCACATAGCTTTTTCCCTGTGCATTTTGTACTGTTTTCTCTTCACAGACTATCGTAAAATTATTGCCAATGTAGTAAATACAAGTGATATTTACATATGTACTTTACTATAATTATAAATATTCTGATTGAAATGTTGACACTAGCCACTCTTGAAAATGGTTAATTATTGGAATAAACCTCTTCATTCTTGAGGTGATATTAGAAACATTCTCCTTAGGGGGTAACCATAAATTACGTGAGGTATTTTCCGGATTTCCGAACCCTCGCCCCCCTCTGCGTGAGATCTGGACCTCCCCCCCCCCCTCTGGTGAGATGTGGTCCGCGGTGAGACCCCCCCCCCCCCTCACTGGTGAGATGTGGTCCGCGGTGAGACCCATCCCCTCCCCCCCCCCCCCTAGAAGTCGCCATCGCACTTTTTGAGACCTTTTTTTTAGGTCTCACCCTTCCAAAGCCTGTTACACCCCCACTTTTCTCGACGAAATACCCCCATAAAATCGACAAATCGACTTTCGCGTGTTTTCTAGACATTTTTTTTTTAGCTCTACAGTCCAACAATAATTTCCAAAACCTCACGTGAGATTTCCGTTGACCCCTCCCCCTATTTCACCTCACGTAATTTATGGACGGCCCCTTATTCATCATTGTTCAGTAATTGATAAACTAGAGCAAACTATACTACCTGACGCTAAAAAAAAAAGAAGATCTGCAATTTTTTTTTGCTTCAGTTTCGTCACCTTTGTTTCTGCATTTCCAGGAAATGATTCTTTGATCGGCTTGAACGATTTCTATAACACATTGGATAGTGAAAACTCGTTGGAAAAACATTTTCAATAAACATCATAAAGTTTATTGTGCAGCACCACTTCACTCCATACTTTGAACTTGAAATAACATTTCAGCGAACACTATAATTAAAGTTGCACTGAAATTCACTTGACAGAACAAAATTGGAATTAGTACATCAACGAGTAGTGTGGTCACAGCTTTATTTCAAACCATCAAAACAATACGTACTGTCACTGCATTGGAAAATCCCGTGTGATATTCATAAGAGAATTTGCGTCTAAGTACGGCATGTTTAATATTTTCGATTAGTAGTGCGTCTTCACGTGGCGGTTTGTTCAAAAGCGTCGGCTGTGTGTGTAAAACGCAGTGCTATGACTAAAAGTCTTCAGGTCACATACATGCGCAGCATTTTTAGCATATAGGATATCCAAATTACATACAAAGATAATTAAATGACGAAAATAAATATCCTCATGCTGTTGTGTGTTCTGTACCTTAATTTACTGTAACTATGACAAATAATATGAATGAAAAGCTACGTGGCTTGGCTCGGAAACACCCCCTCCCCCCACGTAGGCCAGCGTAGTCTTCTCCCCAACACCTTACCCTCTTCCTCCCCCTGCCCACTAGACCCAACACGTAGTTTATAAACGCTCCCAAAGTGCAGCATACCAGGGTGTAGCTTCTGCAGCTCTTTAAGTCGTTTAATGGGTCACAGATGAACCATACTGTGAGACTGGTAAACGTGGAGACATAGGAGCTGCATTTGAAAGGCAATAGTTGTGTCTTGGGAGTTGCGTCTGTCGACACCAAGGCGATTTTGAAGAAATGATCCCGGCTGTTACCTGAACCATAGGAAAACAAAATCTGGAAGGCTCTAGGGTAACAGTTCAAACACCAGGCTAAGTTATCTTTGAACCACGCTAATGGAAAACTGTACACAGTTGTGTATTATATTGCTGCAGCAACATTTGATCTCTCCTTCCGTTCGAATTGTAGATACAAAATGTCTTTGTAATAAACAAATGTTAGTAGTGGTGGTTAGAGAAGAAATCTGCAAAACAAAACACCTGTTATGGTCCATATGACGTCATCTGCTGATGGACAATAACTTTTGTACGCAGTTTTTCTTTTCTTGTCAGGGTTCATTTATTCCTTTCTATTTGGTGCGTTTTATGGTTTCTCAGGAATTATCATTATTCACAATCAACAAATGATCTACACGCAAAGAAGTGCAAATGACCACTCACTAATTACTCTTGTTTCCGCTTAAATGTGCGACGTTAAGGCTTTCAGTTTCTCAGTCTTTTTCGACGATGCAAATGTCGCATGATGGCCAGGTTTCTGGCTGATCTTTGGTTCACTTCATGAAATTGAGGTTAGAATAATTTAATTTGGAATATATAGATGCAATGAAAGAGAAATAAGTACTGATAATATCCTAACCTGATACTGGAAATATGTTTTTAAATTCACAGAAAATATTTATTGTTCTCAGATGATAAGGAGAACTGAATAAATACATTACAGATCATTAGATATTTCCCGAAATACAATTAGATCACAAGTTAGAGAGGAAAAATGAATTTCGTTAACAACTAAATGAGTCTGGCGTTCCATTCGATTATTCGTCTCTCTTCCTCTGTACTCATAGAGTAGGTAAGTAAATAAACTTGCTTTAAATACAGGGCGTTCGCCGGGAAACGCAACCCACTGTTAGCGCTACAAGGAAGAAACTGCTCCCGGCGAGCGAGCGCTCAGTTTCCGGCATTGTTCGACCGTCGGCCGCGGACTATTTCACAATAATTACGCTTCATAAACTTCATAAACTTGTGTGCTAAGCATTTAAATGTGACGTAATTCATTAGCTTACCTTATAAAAGATGCTGGAAGTGTTGACCCTCTTGTGTAATGCACATTTCACATCTTCTGAACATATTTCGAGACACACGCTGCCCTAACTGACTTAATGATTTTTTGGGTGACTGTTCTAGTCGAAAAGCGATATCGTCAATTTTCTCCTCTGTGAGAATACGGTTGACCGAAGTCTCTTTTTGTTAAAAAATGAACCCGTTTCTCTTACTTTTTTAACCAGACGCAGAATTGTTGATTTAGCTGGCAGTAAAGCGCCAGGAAATTCGCGACGAAATTTACTGCGACACTTTTTAAACGACTTCTTCTTCACATATGTATCGTAGAGAAATATTCTTTGTTGCAAACTGTAACGTACCATAATTTTACTCACACTCAAACACGGTACAGATTAATAAGAATATGAAGCCCCAAACCAGCCAAACCGCAAAGAAACGGTTTATTCACAACACTGATTAATAAGAGACTGAAGTCACAAACTATCTACAATGCAAAGAAACCGTTCTTAACAATGTAAGGGTCACTGCACTCAGGGGCGGCCCTAGGGCGGTGCGAGCGGTGCGACCGCACCGGGCGCCGTCATATGGGGGCGCCGAAAAGGCAGCGAGAGATCGTCTACGCAAAAAATTAAAAATAAATTCTATAATAATCCAGCTTGCTGTTCACATATATATTTTAATAAATTAATCATCAAGAAGAGTTTATAAACGTAAGAGTTTCCGTTTAATATATAGTCAGAATTAGCTCGAGTTACTCCATTCGAGGAAAACCACAAATCGTCCCATAATTAGCACTTTCCGGTGTCACTTACTGTCCCTTTAAACATGTTTTTGCGGCCGGGGGTAAGCACCACGGTTTGCCCCCTCCCTCCCCTCTAGATCCGGCACAGTCATTTGCATGTAGGTGCATGAGGCGAGATTCAACCTATGTATCTACTTCTACAATTTTATACCTTAGGTGATTGCAATTAACGTGTCTACGTTTATTTCTTTTCTTCTTCTTCTTGTTCATCTTCTTTTTTTTTTTTTTTTTTTTTTTTTAAACTAAACCAAGGTGAAACTGAGGAGGCTTTAAAATTGCTTGCAAAATTTCTTAGGGTTGAGATATCATCTGAATCGTCGTCATCAGAACTAGGTCAACACATGACGGAAGAAAACTTATTTTATAGAAGTTCTTCAAAAGAGGTTAATAATGATAAAGAGCAGCATGTGCAAGAATATTTTGTTATGACCGCAACGTCGTCTGCACTTCAAAATACCAGATATACACCGTCGCAAATTATGATGATATTTCAAAATGGTTGCTCATTGACCCTGCAATCAGGGATGAAATACTTATTTAAGCCACGAAAAAATCCAAGAAAAAAATCATGAACGTCATTTCTCAAAAACGCATTTTAAAGAGTAATACCAAAAGGAGAAACTGATAAAAGAAGATGGTTTGCTTACTCTAAATCTTCAGGTAAAGTAAATTGTTTTTACTTCAACAGAAGGTCTCACTCTTATTTGGGGTAAAAAGAATTTGATGACTGGAGCTTTTTATCAGAGCATCTCAAAACTCTCGAAACTTCATCAAATCGCCAGCACACCACGCTGAGTTGAACAGAAGCGTTGATTAGACTGAATAACTTCAATATAATACTTGTAGATAAGCATTTGTAAATACAGATTGAAGATGAAAAATCATGGTAGGTTGCTTTCCTCGAATGAATGATGTCCAAAATATTCTTTTTAACTTGCAATAATTCTTGTTCAGGAGAAGTTTTGGATCTGAAACACTAAATATTACTGATAATGGTAACTAACTGGATATATTTCAACTGCTAGGAAAATATGACACTGTGATGATGGAGCATCTCCACCGTATTGCTAATAAGGAGACTAATGTCTATTATTTTGGAAAATGTATTTAAAACTATTGAAGTTCTTATTAAAATTTTGACTATGGTTAAGTCATCTAAATAACTTTTCCATCATACTGAATTGAACTCCTGTTGTCAGTCGCGTCGAACAATTACCTTTAACATTGCTTTTGTTGACACTAATGAAGACGAAGTCAAAGTGCGTGAGTGTTTCGTTGCTTTTAAGCTGGTAAGTGACTATTCGGGACCTGGGAGCTGTACTCACTGGCTTGTATATTGATGATACTTTGCAAAATTTCGATTAGGATATGAACGATTTTTGAGGCCAAAGACATGACAATGAATCCAATATAATAGGAGGAAACAAAGGTGTCCAAAGCAGAATTCTGAACCAATATCTTCTTAAGCATTTATTAATCCATTAAGCTGTCATTAAATTTGGTAATAGCAGGTACCGCCAAAACATCAATTAGATTGGTTTCATTTTCGGATTTCTTTAAAGAACATTTGTTCGATTCTCTCAATCAACAAAGCGGTTGGAAGTGATATGCAAAAACTTAGAAGGACTATCGCCAAAATTTTTTGCGAAATTCATTTGGAGAATAGAGTTTCTAGCCTCGTTGCAGACTGTTATCAGTTTATCACTATTCTTCAGTTCGTGATGCCCTTCTGGAAACGAATTAGTCACCTGCAGCAACAGAAGCCTTGTCCCTGAGCCAGCTCATGGAGCAATTTGATTTTATAGTTACAATGGTGATTCGGTATTGATTCATGTATTATTTATTGTAAGCAAGGCTATCCAGGATGAAAGGGGATTCATGAAACGCTCCACAATTGCTGTGAAAGATCTTGGAATTTGTGAGAAATTGCTTTTCATACCGGACATACAATTTTATTGTCAGTTAGATACAAAACGAAGAAGAGATTTTTTGAGTACGAGGCCGTAGATGAGATAGCAACAGATGCAGAAGAATTGTTTACAGTGAACGTGTTTTAGTATCTGATCGGCACAATTAAGAAGGAGTAGGTCACTCAGTTTTCACAACTCTTTAAATTTAATGATACACTGTAGTTCTTACACATTATCAAATCAATTCCTGAATTGTAATAATTGGAATAATCCTGTGTATATTTAGAAATTAGTTTAACGAATGGAGAAAAATGTAACATCGGATTTTGAATTGACGTAAGAATTTTCTAACTGAAACTATTGTTGGTGGGGCTTGAATCGGCAGAACCAATATAAGTTCAGCTTATGAAACAAAATGGTTAGCAGGATATTACTATTACTCCGCGAGTCACTAAAAGTAGGTGGCGAGGGGTGCATTGCACCATTCCTAATGGGTAACCATTTGAGCATAGGAAGGGATATACGCGCCCACGGGCTATTTATAGGAGTCATCCCTGCATTCGCCCGGAGCGATCTGGGAAAACCATGGAAAACACAGATCAGGATGGCGGAAATTATTGATCGAGAACTACTCCTGTCAGATTTTAAGTTTACTCCTTCCTATTCCATTCCCTAATCTCTCGTGGAAAAAATGACTACAGAAATAAATCTGTTCTGGCCCTGATTTCTCCTATCTTCTTTTCGCCGGTATTCCTAGATATGAATGTTGGTAGTAATATTTGTTTGCTGTCATTCCGAAACAAGTCAGCCGTGAATTTTTCAATTAGCTTCTGTCGAGAGAAACGCCTTCGGTGTTCCAGGTCTTCCCAACATAACTTCTTCAACATCGCACTTACGCTTTATTTCGATTTTTTAACGATATATTTCCGAATGTGTGGACAGCACTTCGAATTTTGCTAACGACACCTGTAACTGTCGCTAAAGCAGACCAAAGTTTCAATAAATTAAAATTTATTAAAACTTATTCACGGTAAACTCGGACTCTAGATAGACTTTTAGATCTTGCAATTTTAACAATAGAAAATGATATTTCCAAAGGGCAAAAACGAGGAAGTTGACAATTTAGGCCCTATAGTTATGATTTTATTTCCTCATTTGTTTGTTTTAAACATTTTTCTTAAAAACTATGTAAATTTGACGTACACGTGACGGGCACGGGGTAAAATTGACGCTTTTTTTTTTTAGCTCTACAAACTGGCCGGCCGACAGTGAGCGGATTCTTGGCTTCGAGGCCTGGGGGCCCCTGCAGCCAGTGATCCAGCGACGTGAAACAGTAACAAATACAGTATTAAAGAAAACAAACTTTTACGTTTATAATTTTAGTAGGATTTAAAAAATTAATGTTATCTTCAACTTGTTAAATGGACACCTTAAACACGAATAAGCGATTGCACATATGAGGCGCCACAATGAGATCTCGCACCACCTGAAAAACTTGCTAGGGCCGCCTCTGACTGCACTGCACTGTTGGGGCAGCGGAGGTGTTAAACAGTGCGGTGATTCACGGTGCCGCGTGGCGGAAACTGCTGGCTGGACTGACCGAGCAAGTTGCCGACGGCAACAGACTGGGAGGGTAGCGTTTTTCCGGCGAACGCCCTGTATATGCTTCGTATGGTATAGCACACCAAAGTATCAGACGCAAATGGACTCAGAGATGTGAAGGATAAACTAGATGACTGATGCACATACAACTATCCAACAAGCGATACTAGCCTCGTATTAAGGAAGAGCTTCCTGAAGTCTATCGAACGTCATTATTGAGGGTGCAAATATGTCTGGGCGCAGCAGAAACCCAATTAATGGTCTTCGCTTACTATTTGCGACCCGCAAAACCATTTATCGCTTGACGAGCATAAATTGCATAGCTAACATGATGAAAATATGCTATGCCGTCATGATAGTAGCGTTAAGGCACCGCATTTGGGAGGCTGCAGAATCGAATAAACGTTCGGGCATCCATATTTCGGTTTTCCATGGTTTTCTGAAACCACTCCAGCCTCAGGGCATATGTCAGAAGGGTTTCTTTAAAAAGGCCAAAGCCAGATTTCTTGACCCAGTCTTTTCCCGCCGCTAGTGAACTCGACGTCGACGAAGAATAAAGCTATAAGCAAAAAAACATCATAGCCTCTAATAATGTACTTAAAGGTGCAGAATTTTGATGAAGAAGATATAATGACCGTATTCCCTCATATGGAAGAAGAACTTTGTTTTATGATAATTGCTATAAACAAAATGTTCAAAGACAGCCACAGCAGAAATTTACTGCTGCAAGTAATCTGTTTGTCAGATGAATTGTTCTCGGGAAATTAGACGAGTGAGATCACCGCCATTGTCAAGTGACGTTACAAACGTTCTCACTCGTCTAGTTTACAGAGAACATTTCATCTATATACGTATAACGCCCAGAAAGCCTCCAAGCTTATATAAATCTGTTTGTTATTTTCTTGTAATCTCCCTTGAAGCATATATTTGTTATTTTTTTATGAACAGCCGAATGTTTTCTTTCACTTTCCGCATTCATTCATTTTTCTACCCTCTTATCGACCTTTCACGTTATTACTGAATTAATCAAACAATTCTGAAAAACCTTATCGATCAGTAAATGAACAAGAAATAATGTTTATACTATAATTTTTCTCGGCGTTGTTTATTTATAAACGTTTCTCGGGAAACAAACCGAGTAATATGTTTATACTTTCTGATACGTGCCAGTATCTATTCTAGATTTAAACGCAGGAGACTTTGATTTTCTTTCACACTGCTGAATAATTTAAATGGCAACATCAATAATGTAGTAATTAACTCTCAGTCTCATGAAGCACTTGAATTAAGTAGCTACTTCCAGATTATGTAACGATGTTGTATTCGGCGTGGGCCTAATTGTATATTCACGACTTCCTCTAACGTTGCTGCAGACCTATCTTCATCACTCTAATGACTTCCTGACCCACTGGAAGTGTTTATTATCGTTTTTCGAGCGTTTTTACTTTGAATTATTTCTCTGTTAAGTGTATTCTGTCAACTCTCTTCTCTCAATAACTTGTTGCAGACATCCTTATTTAGAAATGGAAAATTCGCCTTTCCGTTAAATCGCGTGTTAATTTATGCCTTATATTATTCTAATTGTTCGCCTGTATCTGTCAGGCCTTTCTGTCCACATATGCTTTACGGATACCAACCTATCTTCCAATGATTCTAATTCCTAACTCCATCGAGCGTGGTGGTGTAACAGCTAGCGTTCTGGTCTCGCATTCGGGAGGACGGCGGTTCGAATCCCCGTCCGGGCATCCAGATTTGGGTTTTCCATGGTTTCCCAAATCACTGCCGGGATGCTTCCTTCAAAAGGCCATGACAGAATTCCTTCCCATTCCTTGCCCCCCATCCTTTCCCGTCTCTAAAGACCTCACTGTTAGAGAGACGTTAAGCAGATAAAAAAAAAAAAACATTCCTAACTCCATCAAGTCAGCTAATACTTGTGTTCTGACGTAATTTGCAGAGAAATCTAGCTGCCCTTCTAAGCGATTTCAGCAACTACTGAATTTGATACACAATAATGTCGATTCGTTACCATCCCCAATACTCAAACCGCAGTGTGACCTAGATTTTGAGGACCATTTCCCTTAGTTCCTCGATAGTCTCCTATCCAATTTCCCCCCTCCCCTCGACCCTACAGATGCATGAAATGCAACCTTTTCTGTCCTGCCCACTGAGTATTATCACACGATATGGTGAGATATTTACGTTTTCTGACTTCCAAATTAGCGACTTGCTGACTGGTGTTATACGTACCAGAAAGTAGCTGGGGAAAATACTTATCCATCGTAATTTTTAGATTTAATCTAAATGCAAAATCTGAATGAATTTTTTCAGTTAAAATATCTAAAATATGACTTTTGTCAGTTGCTTTGACATCTTTTAGTTATTTATTGCAATAGAAAAACCGTTATATATTCATATATCTTATGATAACTACAAAGTAAATATAATTATGACCAATTAATTACACAAGATAAAACTACTAGATATACAAAAACTAATAATAAGTCTCAACATACAACTACAAAAAAATAAAACAAATTGTTACAGGAAGTAAAAAGACAGAAACAAATAAAAGGCGAAAACCAAATAATTATGGCAGTAGTTTATACTAAGACCATCATTGCTGACTCCATTCACGTATGAGTTCTCGCTTGAAAACAGCGATGCTGTCATTGAAAAAAAAAAAATCACGTTGAGGGGTTATACTATTCACTGTATGCGTTCTAATGTCCTGCTCGCCCCATATTATGCAGATGTCGTCGACCAAACAGATCTCTCAACCGCGTACTAGAATGACAACGAAAATACACATGTCTGAGAATCTCAGATCAATCTATAAATCCAGAGATGACTTTATGTAGAAAAAGGACATCATGGACATTCCGTCTCAACTTCAAACGATTGAGACCAAGGTGGGTTCCAACAACGAACAGCGAAACATCTTTTTAGTAAAAGCCCATGCGACAACCTATAAATTATTTTGAAGATTAATGAATCAGTGTGAACAGATGAGGTAATCATACAACGCAGCAATACATCTTGAAGTGGGTGCCAGTAAACCCAGGCACTTGGAGGCCTTGGCGCATATGTTATTGATTCTTCTGGATTGAGGTTGTATGTTAGAAGGAGTCCAAGGTAAGTAAACCCAACACATATCAGGATAGAGCCACCACCAGCTAGCACAGTGCCTTTGTGACTACCAGGATCCATTGTCTTCTATCATGTGCGTCCACTCGAACCCTATCATCAAATGGGATTGTGACTCATCTAATCACGAAATCTTTTTCCAGTCATCTGCGGTACAACTAGCCCAGGAGAAGCGCTGCAGCCGATTGTGTTTTGTTAGCAGAAGCATTTACGTCGGTTTTCTGCTCCATATGCCATCAACGCCAAATCTCACTGCACTATACTCACGGACACTTGACACTCTCTTACACAGTTTTTCCTGCCTGTCAACGCTAATGCCTCCACACAGACGTCGGTGTTCAGTCACTGCTTCGTCCTTGGCGGAAGATAATACCGGAAATTACATACTCCCGGTATCCTTAAGACACTATGGATCTACGAATGTTGAATTCGCCAGCCCCGGCGGTGTAGGAGTAGCATGCTCGCGTCGCGTTGCAGTCCAATTCCGTCTCCGGCATGGACGATTTTAATTAAGTGTTGTGTCTGTCTTGTGTACTTTGTGGATGAAACATACTGTGGAAAATCAGCATGTAAATACGGAAAGAATCACTAGGGAGCGTGCACAAAACTACGTGGCAAGGTCCAGGGGAGGGTGGCACCGAGCGTGGCGGTGTAACGGATAGCGTTCTCGCCTCGCATTCGGGAGGACGGCGGTTCGATCCCCGTCCGGGCATCCAGATTTGGGTTTTCCATGGTTTCCCAAATCACTCCAGGCAAATGCCGGGATGCTTCCTTCAAAAGGCCATGGCCGAATTCCTTCCCATTCCTTGCCCCCATCCTTGCCCCCCATCCTTTCCCGTCTCTAAAGACCTCGCTGTTGAGAGACGTAAATACAAAAAAAAAAAAAAAAAAAAAGGGAGGGTGGTGGGAGGGGTTAGCTGGAAGCCTACGCTGAGCTACGTGGGGGAGGGGGGGGGTTTCCGAGCCAGGCCACGTAGCTTTCCTTTCATAACATTTTTCACAGTTAAAATGAGGAACAGAACACACAACAGCATGTGAATATTTGTTTCCCTCAGTTAATTATCTCCGTATGTAATTTACAATAGTCTGATAGTCTGACAGGAGAAAACAGTATAAAATGGCTTCTGGAAGCAAAAGGGAAAAAAGCTACGTAGGGCTACGTGGAGGGGAGAGGGGGGTGGGTTAACAGGAGGCCAAAATGGAGCTACGTGGTTTATGGACGCTTCCCTATACTTTAAGCTGACTATATGGCCTAATAGCCAAACATTATTTTTTATATATATATAAACGTTTAGCTCGTGAACAGTTTCCGAACTGGAATGCCCCATGCTTCTTGCGCCAACTGCCATCCCGCGTTGAAAATCTGTCATGCGGCCATAATCGCGTCAGATAACGACTAACGAGAGTAAAAATTAAGTGTAAAGCTAATTAATGATAAATGAAAGGGAGTACATCAGGTAGCTTGAAGCGTATAAACGTATAGTGATTCGCTGTCACGGAATAACCTGAACGCATAAGGACTATGTCGGACTGTATCGGTTTGCTATTAACACAATGATTAAGTTGACACTGTGCGAATTATTTATACTAACAAGATTATTGATGTACTAGTTGCTGTGTGTCAAATCATCGTCTGGAAGAATATAACGAATTGTGGTTTCTGATTTTGACGAAAGAAGTAGGTCATATGAGATATTGAATATTTACATGGGAGCGTAACTGAGCTATTTTTCAGGTTGCCAAAGAAGTAATTTTTGTAGGGTGAGTCGACATTAGCCTTATCTGAATAACAAAGAATAAGCAAAATGTGTTCGGAATGAGTTGAGCAAAGGTTATGCGTAAGTTATCTTATACAGGATTAGTGTTTCAAACTGAAAAAAAAAACAAAATGTTTTTTTTTTTCAGATTTGTGAAAAAAAACTAGCACCCTCGTTTTTTTTCTAAATTTGTTTTTTTTCAGAAAACTATATATTTGATAAATTATAGTTTTATTTATGGAACTTACATTTTACATGTGTGTTTTAAACCTTACTAAATCATATAATATCTTACATAATGATTCATAAATGTATCTATATAGGTAACATAATTTTTTATTCATCTTCTATGTCGGAACCACATTCACTAGTATCAGTACTACCAACACTAGTTCAGTCGGAGTTGGAATTTTCTGTTTCTTCTTCTGTCCCCTCTAGATCCATTACTTCAGAAATAGTTACATTTTCTTTTACCGGTTGTATTGCATGCAAAAGCTTTTGAGATTGCAATTTTAAATTGTGAGCAAAGTACACACTGTGAATGAAGACTGCGCCGATAGTTCTGTATTACGGTCTTTTAAGTTTGAATTTAAATATATTATCATACAAAATAGGAGCTTTATTTGTTTTCAATCATTGGTTTACGCCAACGGTTGCAAGGAAATTATTCATAATTACTGACAATGACTCAGTATTATCACTATACGCTGCGAGTTTAACAAGTATACGAATATAAGGAAAGCACAACAAGTAATAAAAAGAGGCAAAAAACCTTAGTTAAATTTCCTATTTTTTTTAAAAGATTCGTAGGTCTACAGATAAATTTGTAGGACCTGGCAGCACTAGTTCAAATAGCGGGTATCAATCCAAACAATGGGAAACCTAGCCTTTTCGGGAAGTCCCCTTTCGTAAAAGAAAACTTCAGTCCATGTTACCAATATTTTTGTAATTTTTTTTTTCTACTGAACCAGAAAGTTATAGTAGATTTAAAAGTAAGATAAGTACTTAGTATAAACTCTAAAACAGTCATATTAAATGATAAATGCCTTAAAAATTTGAAATTTAGTAGTTATGAAAAAAAACATGTCCCAGAAAAAAAACTTTTTTTTCACAGTTTTTTTCATGTTTTTTTTTCACGTCAGAAAAAAATCTGTTTTTTTACAACACTATACAGGATGTCCACAAAGTCCTGCCATCGTTACAATGATACGTACCTCGTAAACTACACGTATAAAGACATGCGGTTTTTTTGCAACATTATTCTACATCCCTCGAAGTTTTCTTTACGTTTCTTCTTTTTCACCGCCTTTTCCCAACACCAGAGCTCTTCTGCCTTTAATGAATTTTACTCACCATTACAAATCAGATGAACATTAAACGCATAAAAATAGAGGAAGACGCAATTAGAAAGTCCTCGGCACCCACTACATAATCACGCTACTGTCCCACAACGACTGTTGTCCAGAACGAGATTCCTCGAGAGAATGATACCCCTATCAACCACACCAGGACTAGACGAATAAAACTCCGGCAGGATAATTACAGCGATCATAATCACGATATAAAAGAGGAACTAACTGGGGAACATGGGACTACATGGAGAACTCTTATCGTTCAGGGTAGGAGTCTCTAAATGTGAAAGCAACCTGAAGAAATGCGACTATGTGGAGGACGAAACATGTGAGTATGGAGAACTACAAACACAAAACCACCTACTCCTCGTCCTACTCTTGTACGAACTTGTGATTCGGTAGAATTTAATCTTACCAAAAGACAACGCTGTTAAAGTCGCTGAATACAGGAGCGAGAAGATATAGCAAACTGCCCACTTTTTGACGAATCTGTGTATCAATTGGACATAATTTGTTTATGTAAGGATCAGTGCTCGAAATTGACCGGGCTTTAGGCGTAATTACGCCTTAATTTTTTCGTTTTACGCCTGCAATCTCATTCAAAGGCGTAGAAAATACTCGTAGGCATCAAAACTTAAATTAAAAAAATAACATTTGAGAACTTCGTGTTCAGTTTTGCGTGTTCAAGGTTTGATTGAATGTAGATCGAAACGAGAAGTTAACACATGCTATAAATGGATTTTTTTCTTATTTGCTATAGTTAATGTTCCTTTCATTTACAGAAGTGCAAAATTAAATCACGAACACAATAACATATAACACTTAGGATCTAAAAAATTCAGGAAAAGCGTTAGAACCGGTTTCACAACCAATTTCTAAGCAAGGTAAAAGCACTTATTCTCAGATAACATTAAATTTAGGTTATAAAGTTAAAAAGAAGGGAAAAAAGAAAGATGGTGGCGAAGTGGCTCTATGACGTCATGAGATTCAAAACAGTAAATCAATGCCAATCGAAGGGTTGCATCATATAAAAAATGACATCACTTAAAGGTTTCAGGAAACGCCTTAAAAACAACACCACACCTGATAGGAAATGAAGTTTCCAGAAGTTTAAAACAAGTCTCAACTTAATAGGTCCAGTAGTTTGAAATATATTCAATGTCAAAGATTGACTGATTCCACAACATAATTTAAAAGTCGTTTTTACAACTAAATACTCCTACTATCAGATTCAGGTTGTACGATACATCAAAAGTTGTGGAATTTTAGATGAATTTGAGTGTAAAACCAGCTCACAGAATCGGAAATTATAGAAGAGATAATAAACACAAGAATTTCGCACTTTAGGAATTTTTCCTCAGAAACCGTGATATTTAGGAAAAAGAATCACGGAATAAAAATTAACATTTTAAGTATGCTCTTACCCCAGGAAAAAATTTCAGAACTTTCAGAAATAAAATAAGGTTGAGTTTTATACACGACCCCAAAAAGTTGCGCAAAATTTCATAAGTTCTATATAAGACCTGGCCGCGCCATCTTCCCTCTCCATTATTTTGGCAGGCATGAATTAGTGAACACAGGCCTATCGGAATTTAGCGCAGATAGTTTAGGGGGGTTACCTAACCTTGACACCAGTTAATCCGATGCTTAGCTTACAATGAGTTCATGTTGCAGAATGCAATCAGTGACGGATATGATAAAGGAGCTGGAATGGGATTCATTGCAAGACAGGAGGAGGATGATGAGGGTCATGGGAGTGTACAGGGCGTATACTGGCGATGAGGCATGGAAAGATATTGCAGTAGGTATGAAAAGTAGTTCATGGAGGGGAAAAGATGACCATGACCACAAGCTGGCACTAGATCTCAGGCACAAGGGTGTGGGAAGATTTTCTTTTTTAGGTAAGGGTGTCTGGGATTGGAATGAGTTACCGAGGGGAATGATGAATAACTTGCCGGAAAACGTTAAAAGAATTTAAAGTTAAAATTTGTAGAGGGCAAATGTAGGTGGGTGCAGGATAGGGTAGCGTTACCAGACGTCCCCGTTTGCCGGGGACAGTCCCCGTATTTAGCTCTCTGTCCCCGGACAAATTTTTTCCCCCGCAATGTCCCCGGATTTTTACTAATTTTTAATCTAGCGATACTTTTTAAAAGCCCTGATTTGCTATTGCATTTGTTTAAATAAATAAATAAATGAAATTTCTTCTTTAAAACGAATTTGTGTCAAAAAATAAAGTAGATGGATAAAATGAATACAGTGTTGGTGTTTGCTCAAGATGAAATGAAGTTTACTCACATTTTCAAACAAAAGTGGTCCCATACGTTCAGCTTCGCAAGTAGTAGAACTGTCTTTGTGTTCTCTTGGAAGTAACACATCTGTAAAGACAGTTTTCTCATAAATTAAATATGATAGGAACATCACAGAGCGTCAGAATGAGTACAGAAATAGTTCAAGCTACGATAACTATATTAACAAACTTTCCATGAAGTGCCAAGAGTTTTCGGGCAGACAAGAATCTTCTCAAGAAGGTTCATTCTTCTGAGAAATACCAATGAAAACAAGTTGGAGGTAAAACCAGGTACCATATCTTTTAAAATACAAAATATATAACTGATAAATATGTTTCTTTAAGCTAACCAAACCTTTAATCATATGACTTATAAAAGTGCGCCATATCATTAGGAGAAATGCCGATAGTGTCCCCGGATTTTGGGGAAAAAGTGCTGAAGCGTCCCCGGATTCGGAGAAAAAATTCTGGTAACCCTAGGATAGGGGGAAGTTGGATGTGTAGGGAAATTGCCACCGGAGCGTGTGCTCCATTGCAATTAAATTAAATTAAATTAATTTCAGTTATAATTACTGTCGTATTATTGAGCTGTGATAAGTTTCTGAAGTTCATGAGATGTGGCAACAGTGTAGGAGAAGTACCAAGAAGTAAAAAAACATTTCTAGTGCGTGCGTTAATCGTTTAACGAAGGAAGTTAAGATGTCTGGTAAAATTACTGACTTTATACCAGTTGTAAAGACAAGGAACAACGGTATATTAAATAAACTGAATGTTTTTGTATCGGCGATCTGATGATAAATTGTGCTGCAAAACTCTTAGAATTCCAATTTTTAGTTTAAATGTTGATTTATTTGTATTTAAAAAGAAATAATCCTCTGACGATAGTAGTGTCAAAACCTGCGTCAGTTGCCAGTTTTTAATTAACGCTAATTGATTTTAATTAATGTTAATTGATTTTAATTGATTTTAATTAATGTTAATTGATTTTAATTGATTTTAATTAATGTTAATTAATTTTAATTGATTTTAATTGATTTTAATTGAGGCTAATTAATTTTAATTGATTTTAATTGAGGCTAATTGATTTTAATTGATTTTAATTTAGACTAATTGATTTTAATTGATTTGCGGTGGACCCTAATTGATTTTAATTAATGC